>JALRMF010000005.1:0-366807 GCA_026120015.1 Dendrostoma leiphaemia
TATACTTAATAAGGAGGTAGATTGTATAGAGCATAACTTAACTTTTTAAGGGAATATTATATATTAAAATTCCTTTAAATACAAAAGAGTTACTAGGAGTATGCTAGCTAGTAAGCTGTATAGAATAGTAAATAGATTTAATATTAGAATTGCCTTATATATAATCTTAAGAAAGATTATTAATTGGCTAAATCTTTCCTAGATCCTACTAGTAATTTGTATAGACTTTTACTCTATGTATAATTGCTTAGTTAAGCTTGGAATAATATAGGAAAAATAACTAATAATTGATATTATAACTCTTTAAGAGTTGTATAAGAGGAGAGAGATTTCAAAGGTCTAATAGATTAATAGCAGCAATAATTTAGCGGATGTATATATAAAGAGTAAACCCAATGTTGCCCTTAACATTTTAGTTTTAACAAATTAACTTACTATATAAATTAAAGGATACGTTAATTAACAGAATAGGGAGAAATAACAATTATAGTTAGATAAAATATGTTTTGTGTAAAGTAGAAGTTCTTATTCTTTTACCTATGTTATTTTGCATAAGCTATTAAGAAATTCTTTTTTATTAACAATTATTAGACACTCTTAATATTTTTATTATATAACCTATTACTTAGCATTAAATAACATATAAGCGCTAGATATAGTTGGTGTAGGCGTTGTGCTAGTATTTTATTACACGCATATAGTTGCTAAAAGGGTTGGCGGAAGAGTTTAAGTTTTTACACGTATAACTATAATTAACGTTTGCATAGTGGCCAATGCTAGTAATAATGCTAAACAACGTTAATTTTTTATATAGAAACAAAAACAAAAGATAAACTTATAATATAATAAAGTATAAGTTTTATTATATAATCTTGGCAAAAGCTAGAGATATATATCTTTAGTTAATGCTTACCTTGACTTATATATTAGCTATAGGCAGGTTAGCTAAGGCTAGCTTTTAGTTTTATATTTTGTTAGTTTGCAAAACGTATAAAGGAAAAAGACGACAATATATTATATATATTTTTACAAAGGCTAAAGGCATTAATATAAGATTGGGCATTAGAGCTTAGGTATATAATAAAGGCCTAATAGCCGGCGTTTATACCTAAAAAAATCATATAAAAGATTAGCTAGGCTAAAATGTTTGCAATAAGGGCGGAAGCTGCTATAGTAACTAAATTTTTTATTTGTTTGCTTGCATATAAAATGTTTATGCAAGTTAAAAGGTTAGTGGTAATGTATATAAAAGGGAAAAGAGCAGAAGACTATATATAGTTAAAAGTTGGTTGTTGGTAAAGGAAGAAGAGAGAGAAAGGGGACTAAAAGCTAAGTTAAGGAATAAGGTTTTTTATATCTTATATATAGCTAAAAGTATAAATTACTTTAAATGCTAATAAGCAAGTGCTTATAATTTACTAAAAGGAAGTTTATAATTTAAAAGGCAATAAAGGCTATATATAATTTCTTTTATACAAAGAGTTACTTAAAAGGCAAAAAACTTAATTATATATAATATGTTATATATAAATAGTTACTGGAAAGCAAGGTCTTTAATAATCTTTATAAGTATAATTGCTTTTTCTAGCATTTAATTATTAAAATAGTACAAAGTTTATAGTACGTTTTCTTTGTAAGAACTATAGTCTTTTCTCTATAGTTTTTATATATATAACTATATAAGCTGCAAAAGAAAAGATGCTAGTATTGGAATAAATAACATTGCAGCTTTATATAATGGCTAGTAGAAATGCCGGTGCCGACTATTAGGGTGGTTTAGCAGACTAAGACTAGGCACGCGTGTTATATATGCTTAAAATGCATATATAAATCCTTTATACAAGGCAAAAGACTTTATTTCTTTTCCTTTATACAAGGTAGAGCTGAATATAATTTCGTCTCTACCCCATTATATTATTTGTTTACACTTAATATATATGTATATAAGAAAGCCTATTTAATAATAAGCCTTTTTTTACCTATCTAAGCATTTTAGCTAGTATAGCAAGCATTATTCTACTTTTTATCTTTATTTTTATTTATTTAAAGCTTTATTTTTTATATTAATTAAAACTATCTAAAGAAGATTTAAAGCATTTTTAACACTTTTAAAAAGGGCACTTAGCCTTAAATGCTTTAAAAGCATTGGTTTATAACACGCATAGTATATGTATTAATGAAATTGCGCGCATATGCTGCGCTTTTTGTTTTATAACCTATACCTTAAACATAGTTTTTAAAAAAGCGTTGAAGCATTTTTCTAAGCGCTTGTTTAAGCATATTTTATAAGATTTATTTAATTTCCCTGCCAAAAGCTTAATAAAAGCAAGCTAGGTTTTTTTATTAAAAATAAATTTAATAGCAAATTCTTTGTTTTCCTCTGCAATATAAAGTAGGGAAAGATAGTTTCTTAAACGCTAATAAACTTTAAAAGCTAGGTATAGTAAGAATATAAACTCTTAATATGTTTAATTAAGCAAAATAATAATCTTTTAATAATTTTATAGCATAAAATAATAAAATACTAGGCATAGGTAAAGTAAAAAGAAATTAAACTAAAGCTTTTGCTTACTTATATTTATAAAATAAACAAGGGCGCTAAATGCATAAGATAAAAACTAATTATTAAATTAATAAAGATAAAAAAGGCGGCTAGCTTTTTAAAGCGCCTTTAGCCCTTTTTAATAAAGGCTATAGCTTGCTTTTTTAATATATTTTTATAATAAAGCACTAAATAGCGTTTTTTAAACAAAATACTTAAGAGCTAATTTGCTTAATATTTTTAATAATACTCTTCTGCTCTTATTTATAACTTAATAAAAAATCTCTAGCTAGACTAAAGCAGCATATACGCATATAATTGCTATGCCTACTCTTTTTACAAAGAAAAAAAGCAGAAACGCATATAAAAAGCTATAAGGTAAGCTTTTAAGGCTATATTAGGTATTTGGTTAATTATATAGCTATTAATATATATTAAATATAGGTTTTAACGCTTAATTAAGTGCTTACTATAAGAAATATAAAGTTTAACAAGCATACTTTCTATATTTTAAAAGATGCTAAAGAAGCATTGCCTACTTTTATTACTTAAAATTTAATAAGTAAGCTGCGAAAGAAAAAGCCTTTAAATATAATCTATTTGCTAAAAGTGCTTAGTCTTGCTAAAATAAACCTTAAAACAACCCTACTAGCTTTAACAAAGCTAGAAATCTCTTTAGTTATTAACTTAAGAATAAATTTAAAGTAGCAATAATAAGCTGCTAAAGAAAAAAAGCTATAAAAAAGTAGCCCCCTTAGCCTTAAAGGATCTTTAAAGGTTTTTTAAGAATAGAACCTAGCCTAGAATACTTAACTAAGAGATTTTAAAAGCAGGGCAAACTTACTAGCATATATATTAAAGAGTTAAAAACCTACCTTAAGCAAAGCAAATTTTATTTTAAAGGGTTTAAAAGTCTCTTAGAGTATGCAAAGTTTTAAATACAAGTAATAACTAATAATATATACCTTATCTCTTAAGTAAAAAAGCTAGGGCAATATTATAATAATATAAACTAATTTGCTGCTACTATTAAAAGTAAAGCTATCTTAGCACTCTTTAGCTTTAAAACTAAAGATTAGTGCCCTTTTAATTTAAAAAAGCTATTAATTATAAAAAAAGTTAATAAAAAAGAATAATATAAACTTTGCATTTTTTTTGCCAAAAAAGCAAAAGATAAGCTCTCACTAGCTGTCTACCTTTTCTACCCTTTTGCCTAATTAATAAAGAGCGTTAGAAAAGGGGAACTAGCCGTTTCTAATGCTTTACGCTGTATTTAATATAATGCTTTAAAGTAAAAAAGAGCAGAGAACTAAGGCTAAGCTTTAGTTAAAATAAAGGATTTATATAAGTAAGCTTTTTTAGCTACTATTAAAGTTTTAAAAAAAGCTAGAAAAATATTTAGCAGCAGATTTATTTAAAAAGACAGCGTAAAACAAGCTATAAACACTTTTCTAAAAGAAAGCTTAGCAAAAAGTTAATTATATAACTATTAACAATCTCTTGCTTTTTTTAAAGTAGATTTTTACCTATAAGCCTAACTAAGACGGATTTCTTAAGCAAGCAAAAGCTTAAATTTATATTTAAAGAAACTTTTAGCTTTAAAATGCGCTGCAAAATATATATGCAGCAATACTAGCAGCATGCTTCTTTTAAATTACTATAGCTTTAGCTGCTTATAAAAACTTAGAAATTAAGCAGTTTAATATAGTTAATGCATTTCTTAACGCTTTTTTACATAAAAAACTTATTTTTTGCAAATTGCTAAATAGGTTTAAAAAGCTAAGAAAGTATATAAAGCTATATAATGCTTTATATAATCTTTAAAATACTTTTTTACTTTAGTATAAAGAGTTTTTAAGCACTTTAAAAAGGCTAAAAATAAAAAAATGCAAGAAAAAACACTGTTTGTTTTAAAACAAATATTAAACTATTATAATTATCTTTTATATAAACAACTTTTTAATGCTTTATTACAAAAGCTATACATTTACTGCTTGCTAAATCATTAATAAAATTTGCAAATGTTGGAATAAATGGCATTGCGGCTTTGTACGAGGGTTGGTAGAGATGCCGATGCTGACTACTAGGGTGGTCTGGCAAACCAAAACTAGGCACGCGTGTTATATATGCCTGAAACGCGTATATAAATCCTTCGTACGAGGCAGGAGACTTTGTTTCCTTTCCTTCGTATAAAGTAGAGCTAAATATAATTTTATCTTTATCCTATTATATTATTTATTTATACTTAATATATACATATACAAAGAAGCCTATTTAATATTAATTAATATTCGCAGCTAGCAAGCATAGATTAGCAAAAATAATGAAATAATAAGTGCCCTTAAGCATATAATAGTGCATAGTAGTATTATTATATTTAATCCTATCTTTTACATTTGTTAAGCTAAATAAGTTATTAGCAAACCATATAATAAAAGGCATATATAAATCTCTTTTTGCAAAAAGGCAAAGGCTAAAAAATTATTTAAAACCTTTGCATAAACTAGAGATTATATATAGCGTATAATTACGCTTTGATAATAAGTGTCTTAAATCTAGATAATTTATTTATAGTTGCCGGTGTATATAAGCTTAGAGATAAGTAAGAATAATAATTCTAAGGGCGTTAGCAACCTTAAGGATGCTAAGAATAATTTAAAGACGACAATGAAGACTTTTTTTTGTATAAAGAGATGGCAGAGGGCAGCTTAATATTTTTAGTAGCATAGAAAATAGGCACTTTGTACGGCTACTAGGATAAGATTCTTAACATTACCTAGCTAATAGATTTAAAGAAAATTAATATATATATTAGCTAACTTATCTCTAAATACAAAGGTCTTTTATCTTTAGATAAGGTTATATAATTATATAAAGAGGATTTCGCAGGCTAAATAATTTATTAGTTTAAATAAGGTATATAGACCTTTAAACGTACACTTTAAAATACCTTTTAATCCCAAGGATACGTTTTTCCTAAGGAATGAACTAATATATTAAACAGCTAGCTTATATATTTTCTTAATTATAACTTTATTGCCTAACAATCTTATATAAATACCAGAGCTCTAATAACTCCTATATAATAAACTTTTATGTGATTAATACCTATAAGCTCCGCTTTTTAATAATCTGCACAACAAGCCTCTTATTAGTTTAAAGATTTATTAGGTTTAAGAGGGGAATAGATATATAACCCTTAAATTCAGCGGCAAAATTAACAAAAGCACTAAGGAGACTTATATAATTAGAGAGCTTTGCATAAAGAATATAAATAAATAAAAAAGATAGCACTTTTAGGAATAGCTTGTGCGATGCCTTATTAAAGGAATTGTATAATTCCTGAGAATTAGAACTAAAAACCTTATTTATATAATAGAGAGAGTAGCATAGTTTTACTAAGACGATAGTTTGTTTATAAGGACCATAGCTTTCTTGTATAAATTCCTTTAGTTTCCCCTATAAACTTAAGATACAATCCTTTTGAGTTGCTATTTCTAAGATGCATATAAAATAATATATGTCTATTAAGCTAAGTCTAAGCTTTCGCAAAAATATGGCAAAAAGACTTGAATTATACTGGGAAACTATATAACGTTTTATACGATAAAGCAAGAATTTTTATCTTTATATGTAGGCAGCTTAGAATCAACGAGTAGGAATACTACGCTATATAATTGTATGTTCTCTTAGATTATGCGCTTTAATTTTATCTTAATTATATTAGCTTTAATAAAATCTAGTATAACATTTATCACATAATTAATACCTACTTTAATCATTGTGTTAACTATAGTTAATACTAGGCTAACTAAAGCAGCTTAACCTTTATATGATTAAAGAAGGAGAACTTAGATAAGATATTAGCAAATGTGCTAGAGATTTTGTTGGATAAGATATAGCTTGTATAATGAGCACTAAGAGCTGGGTATTAAGGCAAGATCTAGCTCTATACGATAGTAGAGAGGGCATGCTGTGGTGTGTTAAAGCTTAAGATAGCTTTTGTTTAATAGAAGCCTACGTATAAGGGGCTATTTTTAAATATATGTGCGGCTATTAAGTTGGCATCTGAGAGGGAACCATTAATTTTTTTAATAGAGGTTGATTTGTATGTTTCTTAGTATTTAATAGATTATATATATATTAAAAGTAGTTTTTAGAAGTTATTTAACCTAAAATGAAAGGCGCGACTTAAATTTGCGCTTATTGCATAAGAGAACTTTTTTAGTTAAAAACTTTTTAATTATATAAATAAGAAATATTTTATATATAAGAAAAAGAAATATTGGTTAATAAACTATATGCTAAAGAAGCATGCGAGGTTTTATATAAAGTATTTTACTTTGTGCAAAGATATTGGCATTAAGCTACTATTAAAGGATGATATGCTTGCTTATATTTAAGATTATAAAGGCGATAAACTTAACTGCCTAAGTGCATATGATTTAAAATCTAAGGAAAATAGGCAAAAGGCTATAGGCTATCTGCTTTCTACCTTATTTATTTATTATATAATAGGGCTTAATATATACAATTTATCATACAAATTATTAAAACTAACATTATTTATTTTAAAAAATTAATACTTGCACAAATACTAAAGAAAGCTGTAGAACACTAAAGCATTTAAGCTATCGACTATTGGCAAGGCTTAAGCCTTTGCATATATAAGGGAAAACCTACGCACAAAGATCATTTAAGAGATATTACCTTATTTATTTAAATTTAAAGAGAGAGACTCTCTTTGTGCGATTGGCACTATAGTGAAACAGAGCTTGTTAAAAGAGGTTATATATTATGTGCTAGATACTAGTATTTCATTCTTATTATCCTTTAAAGATGCAGATTGCCTAAGTGTATATTTTAACAATATGATGAATATTATTGTACAGAGAGATAATAAAGTCTCTATTTTTATCGTATAAAAGTGGGGACATTTATTCTTTAATTTATTAAAGATGGAATTGGCTATATTCCTTTTAAAGCATAAACTTTGATAACTATATCAATAATTTAGTCACGCTTATATAAACAAATTATACTAATTGCTAAAAAATGCTAAAACGCATAATGTAAACTACTTAACTTTAAAATAAATTTAAAAGTTCTGCCATTATTGCTAAACGCACAAATAGTTACTATAAAGATTTAAGTTTTTCCTAAAAAATAGCTATAATTTTAATTATAAAATTTTTATAAATATTGTATATTTCACTAATAGCAATATTCTTTATATTATCAATACCTTAACTTTATATTAGGCTAAAGAGTTTTTAGATAAAAAAAACGCATAAAGCGTATAGGATGCTTTATATAAATATTAGATTTTTATATATTTTAGACCTTTAGACGTTATTACGCACAATACTAAAATAAATTTTATATTTTAAAAGTTTAAAAGATACGCATAAATTATAGAATATACGTATAAAAAGGTATTAATTAAAGTATATTAGGTAATTGGCAAGGTAGAAAAAGCCTATGTATTATTAAAGAGAGCATACAATATTCTTAAAAAGAAAATTAGTTATAATATTAATAAGCATATAATCTTTTAAATAGCTCTTAAAGCCTTAAATAATACAGCTAAACTAAGTAGCCTTATACCAATGTTATTTGTTTTTAACGCTTACTTATAGATTAATTATAACTTGCTATTATTATTTAACTAAGTTGCTTGTGTAAAAATAGTCTCTAAGGCTATAGATAAACTATGGAAAATCTATGCTTAGGTAAAGATTAATTGTGTAATTAATATTAGGAATAAACCTTAGCTATATATAGTCTAAGATTTACCGCTTTGCAGCAAAGTGTTAGTGTAGAGAGAAAGGCAAAGGTAGCAAGGCTTATATAAGATTTAGGCGCATAAAGGACAAAATATAGTCTTTGATATAATTAATAAACTGGCAAAGTTCAGATATATGCATATAAAACCATATTATTCGCCCTTAAAAAATAATATTAGCAATAGTGATAATAAGGTTACTTTTGCTATATAAAAACCCTTAGTAGTTTGTTGCAGAAGGCAACTATAAAAGAAAACTTGTGCAATAGTTTATCTTACCTAAAGGATACATTAAAGGAAATAATTATCTAAGGCTATTTGTATAAAAACCTACTTTATATAAAAGGAGAAAGATAATCGTGTATTAGCTATTAAGCTTAGGGAGAATAATGTTATTATAACTTTAAGCGCTTTATTTAAAAAATCTAATGTTATAGAGATTAACGACCTAATTGCATAAGGTATCTTTAAGATAATCCAGCATAACCTCTATGTTTATTAAAATAAATAAATCTTTAAAACTTGATTGGTATAAGAGATTAAAAGCAAGACAATATGCTTGTATAAGAAAAGCAGGCTAGTTATCTAAGGGTATAGAGATAATAGAAAGAATAAGGTCTTAACTTAAGCACTAATAATTTAGCAGATAAGCTAGCAACTTATCTTTATACTAGGCCCTATATTAATAAAAAACTTTAGTATATATAAAGAGATGCAAAATATTACTTAGGCGTATATATAAAGCTATAATAATTTTATATAAATTATTTTAGCATTTTTTTCTAAGAAACTCTAAGATAAGTATCTTAAAGGCACTATTTTTTAGATCTAAAAGCCTTTATATAAACTAGCAAAGTCTAGTTTATATTAGTATAAAATATACTATGCACACTATACAAAAAACTTAAATATAAACATCTTAATATACAACTTATATTTGTTAATATTTAAAGACAGTTTACATAAATTTGAAATTACTGCTTTATAAACCAATAATATATTTAGCTTTGGTATAAAGAGCTTTTTGCGTCGTAAGGAAAACGAGATAAAGAAGAAGGGCTACTATACAAAGCCTAAGGCAACTTTATTGCATAATAATTTGTTAGAGTTTAATAGCGGCTAAATTAAGTTGGATAGCGAGGACGTTATTTTTGTGCAGAAAGGCTAGGCTAACGATCTTTAGCTTATTAACCATTGTGCGAAAGACGTAGCTTAGTAATATATTTCTTAATGCGCATAAGCAGCATATATTTTATTAATTTTATAGCTAGAGGCTTTATATAATTTGTCTATCGCAGCTTAGGTTTATATACTTAAGAAGAAAAACATTATATTTTTAAATAAGAGGATTTAGTGGCAAATGAATAATGTATAAAGAGGTTTAAGATATATTTTTTTTAATATATTTTATGCAAAGTTGTTTGTTTTTACCGATGGGTTATTTGCTAATAATTAAGACTTTTCTTTTTAGCTAAGATTTATTATTGTGCTTGGTAAAGAGGTGGATTATATAGAGCACGACTTAACTCTTTAAGGAAATATTGTATATTGGAATTCCTCTAAATGTAAAAGGGTTACTAGGAGCGTATTGGCTAGTGAGCTGTATGGAATAGTAAATAGATTTAATATTAAAATTGCCTTATATATAACCTTAAGAAAGATCACTAATTAGCTAAATTTTCCCTAGATCCTACTAGTAATTTATATAAACTCTTACTCTGTGTATAATTGCTTAGTTAAGCTTAAAACAATATAAGAAAAATGATTAATAATTAATATTATAACTCTTTGGGAGTTGTATAAAAAAAGAGAGATTTCAAAGGTTTAATAGATCAATGGCAGCGATAATCTAGCGGATATATATACAAAAGGTAAACCTAATGTTGCCCTTGATATTTTAGTTTTAACAAATTAACTTACTATACAAATTAGAGGATATGTTAACCAACAAAACAAAAAGAAATAATAATCATAGTTAAATAAAATATATTTTATGCAAAGTAGAAGTTTTTATTCTTTTACTTATATTATCCTGTATAAACTATTAAGAAATCTTTTTTTATTAACGATTACTAAACATTCCTAATGTTTTTATTATATAACCTATTACTTAGCATTAAATAGCGTATAAGCGCTAAATGCAGTTAGCATAGACGCTATACTAATACCCTGCTATGCACACATAGTTGCTAAAGGAGTTAGCAAAGGAGTTTAGGTTTCCGCATATATAATTACAATTAACGTTTACACAGTGGCCAACGCTGGCAATAATACTAAACAACGTTAATTTTTTATATAGAGATAAAAACAAAGGATAAACTTATAATGTAGTAAAGTATAAGTTTTATTATATAATCTTAGCAAAAGCTAGAGATATATATTTCTAATCAATGCTTACCTTAACTTATATATTGGCTATAGGCAAGCTAGCTAAAGCTAACTCTTAGTTTTATGTTTTATTAATTTGCAAATGTATAATAAAAGAAAATAATAATATATTATATACGTTTTTATAAAAGCTAAAAGCATTAGTATAAGATTGGGCATTGGAGCCTAGGTGCATAATAAAGGCTTAATGGCCGGCGTTTATACCTAGGAAGGTTGTATAAAAGATCGGCTGGGCTAGAATGTTTGCAATGGGAGCAGGAGCTGCTATAGTAACTAAATTTTCGTTTATTTGCTTGCGTACGAGATATCTACGCAAGTTAGAAGGTTAATAGTGATGTACGTAGAAGGGAAAAGGATAGAAGACTATGTATGGTTAAAAGTTGATTGTTAGTAAAGGAAAAAGAAAGAGAGAGAGGACTAAAGGCTAAGTTGGAAACGAGGTTTTTTATACCTTGTACGTAGCTAAAAGTATAAATTATTTTAAACGCTGATAAGCAAGTGTCTATAATTTACTAAGAGGAAGTTTATAACTTGAGAGGTAATAAGGGCTATATGTGATTTCTTTTATACAGAAAGTTATTTAAAAGGCAAAAGACTTAACTATATATAACATATTATATATGGATAGTTACTAGAAAGCGAGGTTTTTAACAATCTTTATAGGTACAATTACTTTTTCTAGCATTTAACTACTAGAATAGTATGAGGTTTATGGTGTGTTTCCTTTGTAAGAACCATAGTCTTTTCTCTATAGTTTCTATATGTATAATCGTACGAGCTACAAAAAAAAAAATGCTAGTGTTGGAATAAATAGCATTGCAGCTTTGTACAAAGGCTGGTGAAAATGCCGGTGCCAACCACCAGGGTAGTCCGGCAGACTAGGACTAGGCATACGTATTACGTATGCCTGAAATGCGTATATAAATCCTCCGTACAAGGCAGGAGACTTTGTCTCCTTTCCTTCGTACAAGGTAGAGCTAAATATAATTTTGTCTCTACCCTATTATGTTATTTGTTTACACTTGATACGTACGTATACAAGGAAGCCTATTCAACAGCAAAGCATATAAAATCAAAGTCTAAAAAGCAGCAGAATGGTATTTAAAAATCTATATTATTAGAAACCAAGCGTTAAAAAAGCTTTTTTTAGTATATAATATATATATTAAAAAGGTTACTAAACATTTTAAGCTTAATAATAGCATATTACCTCCTATCCTACTTTTATAAATTGCTTTTATTAAAAACAAGCAGTAAGCTTTTAAGGTAAAGGTAAAAAAGTACTAAGAAAAGGTTGGTTTAATGCTTTATTTTAAAATTATAATCTAGGCAAATATTGCTTTTGCTATTATTTAACTTTCTTAATTTCTTATAAATCTTAGTTTAAAGCACTTAAGTATTGTTAATTAATATATTTAATATTTTTTTAATACTTTAACGCTTATTATTTATTATTAATACTAACTAAACTTTAAAGCTTAAATGCTTTTTATATTATCTAACGCTTTTTTTGCAAACAACCTAGAAACCTAGCGCTCTTTTTAAAGCTATATAATTATACTTTATAAAAGCTTAATTTATTAGAAAGCTGCGCGCTAAAAAACTATTATAACTTTTTTTATAAAAGCAAAGTTGCTTAGAGTTAAGCATACTATTAAAAAAGTTATATTTTTATAGCGCTTTTTTAAGGAAATCAAGCTAGATTTAAAGAATAATGCTTAGAAAATATATAATAATAACTTATAAACTATTAAGTTAATTGTTAGAGAAAGCACTAAAATTAGCACTATATTTTAATATATTAATATATAAAATATATAACTGCGCTAAAAATAGAGAAAAAGCATATTATAAGTGTTTTATACGCTAACTTAAAGTATACTAGTAAATAAGCTTATTAAAAATCTTCTAAGGCAAAAGTTTAAGCACTTTAAAGCATTATTAAACTTGCAAAATATATATAATTTACTAAGAAAAAGCATAAGAAAGCAGATTTTATTAAAGGCTTAAAAGCTTTAGGGTAACTTCTAAGTTTCTAAGCCTATCTCCCCTGCTTATTAACTTAAGAAAAAAGCAAGTTAACAAAAGTACTTAAGCTCTTCTTAACCTTTTTAATGCGCTCAACATATAAAGCTACAACGCTATTATCCTTATCCTCGTCGTTCTCCTGCTTTTCCTGCTTTTTTTTAATTTTTAATTTATTTTTATCTTTGTTATTATTATCATTGTTATCTTTGCTAAACTTGCTAGCAAAGCAAATAATATATACTATTTATTTAAAAGCAGTTTAAAAGCAGCGTAGGCGCTGCTTAAATTAATTAATATATAATATATAAGAAGTAAAAAGAGTAAAGGACGCTTAATAAAAAAAGGAAAAAGTAATAAACTTATAAACTTTCTAACACTAAAGCGCTTTGTTTTAAAGTAAATAAAGGCAAAAGCGCAGCATAAGATAAAAAGCTGCATATAAAAGTACCTTTGTATATAGCGCATATAACACTAGCTATAGCTAGCGCTAATGCTAAAGCATTAGCTATTTAAGCGCTTAGTCTAGGCTAAGCGTAGGCAGCCTAAGCAAAGCACGGAGACCAGCAGAGAAAAGCTGGCAACACAGGCAAACTGTTACGATGGCCTATATAAGACGGTTCTCCTGGGTGTCTGGCAGTGCTAGACACTGTTAGATCTTTTGGTCTTTGTGCACCCTTGGTATAATGGGAAAGCTAGAGCATAACAAAGTGTTTAGCGCTAATGGTAGCTAGGTGTGGGCAAGCTAAATTGGGCAATTGGCGAAGCTACGTAGGGGTTGCGGGTTTAAGTTTAGTTTCTTTAATTTAGTTTTGCTTTGCTGGCGAGGGAGACTGCAAGCTTTACTCTGCTAATAAGGTTTGCTTTTAGGGGTTTTAACGTTTTGTTATAGGTGTAAAGCAACGTTGGGGGACGTCCTTAGGATTAATTGCCTATTGAAGCGGAGCGCTTAGCAAAGCTAGCGTAAGGCTAGCGTGCATATAGATTAACGCTTAGGGTTAAGCTTTCTAAGAGAGGGTAGATTGTTACGACGGCTTATATAAGATGGTTCTTTTAGGTGTTTGGCAGCGCTAGACACTGTTAGATTTTTTGGTCTTTGTGCACCCTTAGTATAATAGGAGAGCTAGGGCGTAATATAAACTTAGTATTGCTTTGCTTATTTATTAATACTATAGTTAATATAAAAGCAGAATAATATATATTTTATAGGTAGAAACGTAGGCAAATAAGCAGGCTATTGTATATAATGTAATATAATTTAATAGATTTAGCGCGCGTGAAAATTTTTATTTAGTTGGTTTAGGGAAAGCTTAAAAATAACCTTTAAGGCTTAAAATTAGCTGCGCTTATATAGCAAGCACCCTAGGGCTTTAAAACGTTTATTTAGCAATTGCTATTATTTATTTCTTTTATAGTTTTTTCTACTTTATTGTTTATTAAGCATAATATAATTAAACTATTATTTAATTAAGGGAGGTGTTGCGAGCAGGGGTCTTTATAGGCCCCACTATTTTAAAGCTCCCTACTATTTAAGAGCTCGTTTTTCCTTTGTCTTTTTCATATAATAGACTTATACAATATACCATTCTTTATAACCAACGCCTCGCCCTGCTCGCCATACATTCCATATCTTGATTCTAAAATAATTTGATACGGTTTATACTTGTTAGTAGCATACAAACTACTAGTACTTGATGATTATGTGGCTTCTGAGTCGTATTTATGGGACTTTGGATACCTAGGTACATGCAATGCGCAAGCACCATTCACACAAATATGTTCAAAGTGCAATTGGGAATGCATAAAGCAAAGTCTATGATTGATAATAGTGATCTCTGTACTCTGGATTGTGTGAGAACCTCATGGGAAGCCTCTCCATGGTATAAAGTTCAAGTTGGTGTTGAATGAGATCCACAAAGTTGTGCTTACTTACATATCAAAGACTGAATGGAGGTTATGGGACGATCTCAAATGAACAAGGAAAATATCTCAGCAGAACTTGGATTTATAGTTGCAAGGCATGTTGTAGCACATGTTACCTCTTGTGTATGATGATCTAGCACGGCATAATCGGGACCATGGTAGAGCAACAGCCATATTTCAGAGCACCCCGGCCTGGGTGGCACGCAGGCTAAGATTGGAGGCCACAGCTATTCATGATTGGGCTGCATGTATCGACATATTTACTCGGGGACTTAAGTGCATGTATGCAGCCAGCTGCGTTTGACCAGCCTTTGGTGTCGATGTTGGTCCGCTTTTTTCTTTTCCTGCCTTTTTCTTCTGCCCCGCGATCTCAGCTTCCCAACAATCTCTGTCATGGACATGCCATCATCAGATTTCAACCCAGCAGGAATCACCAGCAACTGATATCCATTCAGAAACACTCGCATAACAACTGTAGTGTGTTCTGTTCACTTCAACAATGCCTGTTCCGGACCAGAGTGAGGCACAGCCTCATCAATCAGACCTGACTGTGTCTGTGGTTCAGGTCACCAAGGAGAATCGACTGAAAGACGGCCAGGTCGGCTTGAACATTTCCTCCAAGACACACAAGATCGGTCGAGTGTACGTTGAATTGGAGATCTCTGGCGAAGATGAGCATGGTGGAGCCCTGTGGTTCTGCGCGGATGAGATCAAGCTGTACGGCAACATAATATGCGAAGCCCTGAGCCTCGTATTTTCGCTGCTCAATACACCGAAATCTATTCAGATCATGGCAGGCATGGCACTGCGTGTTTTGGGAGAAACCACCAAGGGAGACGCCGACATCTACATCCTCGAGCCGGATGCCTCAAGGACAGAGGCCGAGGAACTGGTCCGCAAATGGCTGAACAAACTGCAACATCACTTCTTCGACATCCGATTCCTCGACCCCGACTCTCACAACAAGCAGTGTTTGGGTGCGTACTCCAATGTTGAGGACTGGCATGAAGGATTGTCGAATCCAGAGATGCCAATTGGTCTTGATCAGTACCATCCAGACAAAGCTGGACACATCTGCATCGATCGAAAGGTACCAACAGCAATCCCACCCCACACATCTGACCATGGGCATCCAGACACACAGGCTAACATACAGACATCATCAAGGTGCTATACATGATTTCACACCATACGCAGTCAGACCACCCTCAGAGCCCGCATCAAAAGGCCCAGTGGACGTTCTCCATGGTCGATCTCATTTGTCATGAGGTACAGCATTTGTTCTACAAACTACTGTTCCCGACCCATGCTCAGGAGAGTGAAGACCTCCACTCCGAACTCACGTCGAGTTTTGTAGAAGATGAAAATGAAGGTGGCGTCAAAGGAGAGGCTGGAGTTCACTGGCAAGCAGAATTCTATGGGGGAAGAATCTGCTGGATGAGATCCAAGACGGCCCCCAGATCTAACACCTGGACTGCGCACAAGTTGGGCACAAGTTGGTGTGCTGGCATCCCCATGCTGCTGCAGTCATGCGAACTTGGTGATGATCTAGATGACTTCTGCCATTTGGTGAGACACGACAGCATTGTTCGTATCTTGGAGCATGGTATGTCTGCCTGTTGATGCAACGCCTCGAAGACAACCTTGGAAGTTCCTCATGAAATGATCACGTTATGAAGAGGAGCGTTCTGGATACCTACTAACATGAAGAATGTTTTTTTAGACTTCACGGATATCGAAATTGGACGGGTTGCGACCTTCGGATCCAGAATGAAGTTCAACGCCGCCTTCGACCGTCTCTATGAGCACATAAGATGAGATGACTGGCGGCTGAGCAGAAATGCTCGTGCATGGAACCGCTACATGAATCCACGACGGAAACGGATGGCAGGAAATCTCGATGGCCCGTCAAAGGACGCTCAACGGATGACGAATTGCAGGTAGTAATTCAATGTTGATTATAATCCTCAACGTGCGTGGAAACGTGAGTCTCGAGGTCGTGATTACTTCATCGTGACATGGGCTCCAGGCTGTTCATGTGTGAGTTTGAGCCTCCTACCCAAACCAGGTCCAAGGTGCCAGCTATGACCCGTAGATGAGTTGGCCGTTGCATCTACGCCGCCAGGCCTCCCCGTCTCGTGGACTCCACATATCTTCAGGAAGCAAGTGGAAAGTGACGAGCCATGGTGACTCCTGGGAGGGCAATGACAGATCTAGATGCCACAATGGTCTCGGGGGCCGGGACAGTGCTCATTCCCGCCGAGGATCTGGTTCGTCTTACTACCAACCTGGAATGAAGGGTTCCAACGAATCCGCCGTCAGCCCGCGGACAAGAATGCAAAAACCCTACAGGTAAAACCGCAGGTAGCAACCCGTCGCTAGTTCCGCATAGTACGGGTTGATATTGCCCGTTGTCCAATGGACAGGCTCTCCACACCAATGTGGAATGTAACTTTGCCCAGTATCCCCGCCCTGGCCGGCGAGTCGTGCGCACAGTGATGGCCTTTTTGGGACCCCCGGGTGCCACTAAGTCACTACGGCTGACAAGAATACAGTCATTCTGGCATTGCGCGTATTTGGGCCAACTAACATGGGCTCTTATCCTTGATCAGCATAAGTCTCGCAATTGTTCGGCACATATCGCCTACCTATAGTCTTCCGGCCAAACACCATTGCCAGCTCCAAACGGTCCAGGACTCCAGGGCCCCAACCTCCCGGGCTCGCTGAAACGATCCAGTCGATTCGACTTCCGAAGTAACTAGGGATGACTGGAAGTCCGGTAGAGAGGGGCCTCATAGAGGCCCTCGTTGACCGGTTCGGGGGTTGGACAGCGGATCTCCCACCGGAGACCAGCAGCTATTCTGTCCTGCCGGTCAAGATCCCCGTCGAAGGGGGTGTCGAGCTCGCAGCAGACCTCTACCAGCCCATCACCAAAGGCGATTCTCCAGCAGTCGGCACTCTCCTCGTGCAAGGTCCCTATGGCCGCAGATACCCGTTTTCCTTGGTGATGAGCCGCGTCTGGGCCGCCCGTGGTTACAATGTGCTCCTCGTCAGCGTCAGAGGGACCTTTGGATCCCAAGGGTCCTTTGTGCCCGGGACCAGAGACCACACAGACGGGCCTTGGGTGGTCAGGTGGATGCGCAGACAACCGTGGTATACCGGCTCCTTTGGGACATTCGGCCCGAGCTACTTGGGGTACACTCAGTGGGCCCTGATGGCCTCCGACGAGCCTCTGGACGACCACGCCGCCGCCGTTATCCTGGTCGGGCCTCATGATTTTGCGGACCTGATATGGGGGACTGGTGCCTTCTGGCTCCCAGGCGTCGATTGGGCTGAACTCACGGCCGCGATAGAGTCGAAAAGCTGGCTGGGGGCGCTTGTTTACATGATGACCACCCCCCAGGGTGGAGACGTGGCTACAAAAAGGACAATACCGCTCACTGAAGGCGCGAAAAAGGCTCTTGGGGCCGACTCGCACACATACAGGTGGCTGCACGACTGGTTGACTGCCTCAGAGAGCCAGGCCACAGGAGCAGACGCGACAGAACTCTGGAAGTCGATGAATCAGGTGAAGGGGGTTGAAAACACAAAGGTTCCCATCCTGTTGATTAGTGGTTGGCAAGACGTCTTTACTCGGGCAACTGTCAGCCACTTTCAGCGACTGAGAGAGCGCGGAAACTCGGTTGCCTTGACCGTGGGCCCGTGAGTCCACAGTCCTGCATTCTCGTCTGAAGTGCCTAGTTCGTGGCTGACCCATAACAGATGGAACCACAGTGAGGCTGGAACCGGAACCGGTATGAAGGAGATGCAAGATTGGTTTGACAAGTACCTAACCAAGAAAGTCACTGAGGAGAATCGTCAGGCCCCAGTGAAGGTCATTGTTACAGGGTCGAATGAGTGGAAGTGGTTCCATGACTGGCCTCCTGCCACCAAGCCCTTCGAACTGTTCCTCGACACCGAGGATCGACTGGCGAAGGGGATCCCGACAAAGGCAGACGAGATCCAATTCACATTCGACCCTCACAACCCGACACCTACACTCGGCGGGCCTCTTCTGATCAAAGGAGGCTACGTGGACGATTCAGCCCTCGCGAAAAGATCTGACGTCCTCAGTTTCACCACTCCGCCCCTCGGCGAGGACGTCGAGATCCACGGCAAGCCGCACATCGAGCTTGTCCACAGCAGCGATAACCCGCATGTGGACCTTTTCGTCCGACTCAGCGAGGTGAACAAGAACGGGTTCTCCCGCAACGTCTGCGAGGTGTATCGACGGGTCAACCCCAATCGCGCCCCTGTCGGCCAGCAGGTCAAGATTGAGCTGGATCTGTCTCCCTGTGCACACCGGTTCAAGAGGGGTACCGCCATCAGGTTGCTCGTTGCTGGCGGGTGCTTCCCGCATTATTCCTTTAACCTGGGTTCCGGTGAACAGCAAGGCACGGGAACTACCCTCCGGCCAGCCAGGCACACGATCCATACAGGGGCCAGTGGGGGGTCGAAGTTCGTGTTGCCAGTTTTGGAAGCTTAGATTGCCGTGTGTGTGATAAAAGATTTCTCGTCCCAAGAGCAGGATAGCTGAGAAGGGGACTCCGGAATTCATCGCTGGACTGCATTTGTAAGGACGAGTGTTGCGCATGATGAGAGCGTGCTAATGTGAGTATAACGAGAATCGTACTTTGACTACACCTGACGGCCCCGGGGTGCTCAAGTCTGGGTGTAGTCCGAACACACACCTTAGCCTGCAGGGCCGTCGGGCGAAGTAGAGTTGACGCACTCTTCGTATCTGCGTCTCGCTGCTGTTAATTTTCTATGGGCTGTCACGCGTAGACACTCATTGTGTAGCGCATTAGAGCTGTCACTAGAAGGCTGGTACGTCCTGCCCCATGAGCTTTGCAAGGACCAGGGGGGTGTTCAACGCTCGTTGGTCCAGAAAAGCCTCGTCACCAGCTCAGTATCAGATACACGAGGCCCGGCCTGATCACACCTCGCGGTATATCTAGGTAGAGGCTAAGCCTCCCGAGTTCTCGGGATGCCGTTATGAGACATCGATCACGAGTCCGTCGACAGTGTGGCACAGGGAATCACTCCAACCCCAGCAGAATTGGCTTTACAAGGTCGATTTCTTATGCGATATATGAGGATAAGACGTATAGAAAGTGTGGGTGAACCCCGATAATGTATTGTGGCGTTCGTGAGTGCAGCACACAACTTGGTCGCGTCCCACCCCCGTGTGCCCGTCCACGAGGTACGAGTGATGCTCTAATTTTACATCCACATGCGCTTGGACAATCTCTTATACCTTCACGGTCTTCTATACCCATCGCAGCGGCTCTGAGCACCATACGTGATATCCTCACCATGGCAGATGCAGAGGCGTGGGCAGGCCTTTGCCGAGGGTCGCCTCAGCCGTGCCAATGTCGCCTTACAATGAGTCAGCTTGACCATATCACCAAGATGCATCAAGTTGCAACTCTCACCTGGTCCTCTCGGAGCCCAGTACTCTCCCGTCTTGCTCTTGTCAAGCTTCTCCGTCCACTCCACGATGCTCTTGGCCGCTACATCAGGCGTGACAGCTATGATGATTCATCAACAAAGCTCTTTCATGGCAGCAGTGTTATCACAGCCAATTCAAGGGATACACACCACCTCCGTCGTCCCAGAATTTGTCGAATCCGACGCCCTTCGTCATTTCGGTCCTCATGAAACCGGGATGAACAATGCTGACTATAACACCAGCATCTTTCATGTCCAGGCTCAACAATTTTCCCGTCATGTTGAGCGCAGATTTGCTGGCGTGGTGGGCATCTAGATAGTAGAGTAGCAATAGTCAGCATTCTCGAGTTCTTGCAGAATGAACGAGACCAGAGATATATTTTCAAGAAAGAAAGGACAAGGAGAAGAGAAGAAGAGAAGAACTCAACAGTTTCCGCCGCCTTCAGACTCATGGCGAAGCGTGATGGATCCCGACTCTGAAGAGACCAGAACCACCTTCGACCCCTGGGTGAGCAGGCCGGCATGATACAGCCGGTGGACGACGAAGACGGGCGCGATGGAGCTTGTCGTGTACATGGTCACTTCCTCGTCCCAGTTCGGACCTTTGTCCTTGCTGAAGTCCTCGGTCGTGAAGCGGCCGGCGGTGATGACCACGACGTCCAGGGGCTTTGCCCCCTTCAGCTGGCTCACCAGCTCGTCGCCCACGTTGGACTTGGTGAGGTCGATATTTGAAGCCCACTGAACGCTCTCCGGGAAGCCCTCGGGCTGTGAGCTGGACCGCTTGGTTGCGAAGACGGTGTTGGACGAGTCCGATGCGTAGTGTTTTGTGATGGAGGCTCCCAGGCCCCTGGTGGCGCCTACGATGAGTACCGAAACCATTGTGCTCAAGACGAAATTGCGCAGTCTTGAAAAGGTAGCAGGTGGACAAGAGCAGTGTGAGGAAAAGGAGAAAGGTTGGCTGGTTTGCCGCTCTCGACAAAGGTGTTTGTAAATGGCGACAGAGGATGATGTTATTCTAGCATGACGTCAAGGCGATTTTTCAAGAAGCAGCTGAAGTGACTGCCTGTGTCGCGCCTAACACCGCAGCACCCCGGGGCCGCTTTTTGCCCGGGGGCATGTCAGTGGCTTGTCGCAGGGCTGCCAAAACCTCGTCATTTTTATGGGTTTCACGAACATTAAAATCGTGCCGCTACATCACAACAAGAACATTATCAACGTATATACATGTAATCTACAAGTATGTGCCGAGAATTAAAATCCTAGGTATGCTCACACACACACGCCTGTTGTGACCCTTACTGATTGACGAATTGCTCAGTATGTGACTTGTACAGCGAAGAGGTATCCAGAATCTCGCCAGTTGCCGACTCGATGAACTCGATCAACAGGTTGTTCTCATCCTGGAACGTCAAGGCCGCGTAGCTCCACGTGTCGGCATATGCGAAGACGTTCCCCGTGGCGTTCGAGCCGACACTTGACGGGCCCTCTATGTTGCCCGCGCCCCCGGCGATGATGTACATCGGCATCGAGGGATCGTCCGTCCCGACGGGGTCGAGGGTGCCGTTGTACATGGGCAGGAAGCGCTGCGAGTTGTGGACGTGCCCAAAGACGCCCAGGTCGACGCCGTACTCGTACATCAGGGGCTCGAAAGCCGTCTGGCATGCCGCGCAGGTGTTGCCCCTGCCTCCTGTCGAGTACCAAGGCCTGTGCCCCGCCACGATCAGCCATGGGGTGATAGACCGGTCGACAGAGGCCAGATCCGCCTCAAAGAAGTCAGCCTGCTGTCCGCTGTATCCAAAAGGCCCGCCGTCGAGACCCGAAGAGCCGTATGGCTCGTCAGGTGCGTTGGGAAAATCAGTCTCTGTATCAATCATGGTAATATGAACCATGCCGTATTCGAATGAGTACCAAAAGGGTGGTTTCGCCAGCTGAGCGGCCTTGTTTGCGCTGACTTTGGCTTTCGAGTTGGACGACGTCGAGCTGAAGGACGTCGGCATGTTCTGCCCGAAGCGCACGTTGAAATCTGTAAAGTTCTTCTGGCCCTCCGGGCAGGCGGCCTCGATCGTCGGAGTCCCGAGCTCCTCACAGTCCGCCTCGTGGTTGCCAGGGCTGGCCATGTAGACCTTGCCTCCGGCGATCGGTGCCAGCTGGCCGTAGAAGTTCTCCAGGATGGCCTCGTACGCGTTCACGCCGTCGCTGGCTTCGCTCGGGACGAGATACCAGTCATCCGCGTAACCAAAATCGCCAGGATGTAGAACCCATTCGTAATTGTCCCAAGTGTCTGCGAGGCGGCCGATGGTTGTGTGGTTCAGAGATGGGTCAACCTCGGGTATGAGTTTCTTGCGGCTTGGATTCCCGTCGGCATCGACAGTGAAGCCATCTGCACCGTATACACCGAGGTCGATCACGACGCTTGTGGTGAATGGTGTCTTGTCGCCCGGTGTTCTCGGGCTGAGAAAGCTCTCAACGCTCGAGTTGGTGGACACGATTTGGTAATAATATGTAGTAGCAGGTGTCAAATCCGAGAGGATGACTGTGTTCGACCACGTCCTTGACGTGTTGTATGTCACGGAGATTGTAGAGCATGATTCCAGAGAGAGGCTGCTGCTGCTGGTGCCATACTGCACACATGGTTTGGCGAGTTCTTCGTAGGTGTTCCACCCAACTGACACCGCTGTTCGTGGATACAAATAAGTCTTGTTGTCTACAAAGTTGATCATTGGAGGTGACGAAACTTACAATTCATGCCGCTGATGGCAAGACGTTGTTGATATGGCGTTGTCAGATCTGTGGGCATCGTAGGGTAGTCCGCACTTGCCATCACCGTGACGGCGAGCACGGAAATGCCCTTGAGCATTTGGAAGAGGGTGTGCATGGTGCAGGAGTCGGTACGTGAACCCACCCCGATAATGACTCCAAAACCAACCACAGGAGAGTGTAATCGGGCGTTGCAGCGCGAGGGAACAAGGTCTTGCTGCAATGGCCGAGTGTGGGAGGAGACGATAATATACCAAACGAGTCAAACCGTGAAGTAGACCACCATCCTTTCAATATTCCGGCCTGAGACGTTGCCTGAAGCGCGTGGCAGAGTCGTATTCAGGGGCTGAGGGCATTCGGTGCCACCTAAAAGCCCACCGTGCTAATGCATACGAGGCCGGTGTGGTGGCATTGATGGTTGCGCTTTCAGAAGGAAGAAAAGCTGCGTTGTCTGCTTGTCTGGTCGAGAGAGGAAGCCGATACTTGACAGCACTCCGCGGACCTACATATGTACTCTGGGATGAAACGACGGGAGGAGCTGAGCGGTCGTCAGGCCTCCAAGCGAAGGGGGAAGATGTGATTTCAGCTGGGTCAAGTTTATTTCCAGGGCTGTGCTACTGCAGTAATTTGATGCATACCTAGGTATTCATGATTTTCAGTGACATTCCCGGCCTCCGGATGCGCTTCATCTTGTTGTGTATCGCTGAATACAGAAGGTGGCAACAATACATGCATATATGGGCCATGATCGGCCTCTTACCGATCCGGCCGAGATCTACGCCTGCTGGACTCAGCCCTTTGCCAAACGAACCAGATACATACAGAAGGTGGTAGTTGTGACTCTGGAGTTATGGGGTATGTCAAGGCTTGAAAGCGCGCGCAAAAGTGCTGATTAGCAAGGGTGAATGTGACGAGCCTGAGTAAAGTCATACGAATTCAAATGTATTCATAGGCCAAGAGCTGCCCCAGGATGCTGAACACAAACCACCACATCGACCAACGGAGCGCGCGGACATGCGGGCAAGTAAGTACTTACTTAATACTTAGAACAACCTTGGAACTCGTGCATCTCACGGCAAGTCCTGTTAGACGACGAGAAAATTGAGTCCCGACGGCTGACATCGGATCGAACCCGGTACGTTCTGCACCCCCGGAGATAGCTTTGGAGATCTGCTCATTTCTCTAGGAATATAATCGTGGCGATTATCCATCCCATAGATATGTTGGATTTGGAATAGCCCGGAGTCGTTGGATCATACTGGAGATTGATGTTGGCCTTTGCATATGTCCTTGTACTAATCGGCAGGGACAACTCCCATTTGTTGCAAGTGACGTTGATACCAACTTCTCAAGCGTCTTTGACGACGCCCTTCTTCAATAACAAGTTCCCGTAAAGCCTCGTCTCGTTCGTCGACACAATGCAAAAAGCCTTGCTTGACTCTTCGTAGAACTTGAACCTCTCCAGCTTGCTCAACGAGAATCTCTCCCCCTCGTGTTTCCCAATCGCTTCCCTGAACTCCTTCATCACGGGCAGGTCCGCCTGTGCGTCTCCGACAACTTCCATGCACCACGCAGACTCCGGGACGAAGTCGTCCAATGGCAGCACAGAGAGGATCGCGTTGGCTGCTTCGGTTGCATTGGCACCAGCGAGCCGGATCACCGGAGGCCCAGTCGACGCTGCCGGGAAATTGGCGTCCACGATAGCAATCGTGTTCCCGTGGCCCTGTTGACGTGTCGTCAGATGGCACGGTCAGACTTTCACTTGGGCCGGGGAAGACGATAAGGAGGGTTGGGTGCTGGTCCCTGGAGCTGCTTCGGGAGGTCCGCGTCCCTATGCGTCCCTGGGACTGGAGCTGCTTGGAAACATCCGAATTTCGGATTCGAGAGGAGTCTCCAGACAGGAACTCCATTGGAGCCTCGTATCCAGGCCCGGGCACTCACCATTGCACGTAGCGCTTGAAGAAGCTCGGGCGTAAGAAGAGGGTCGATGCCTTTGAGCATTGTGTCCAAACGTTCACCGGCTGATGCCCTAAACTTCTCGGCGAGTAAGGGTGAATAGCCTTGTAGAATCTAGCAGACAAAACTGAGTACTGAGTCTGGTTGTGGCGTGGCAGACGAGAGATTGCTGTAATGCAAGCGTACGTCACAATAGCTTCCAACACTGAATGGACGAGGTCTTTGGTAGAAAGCCAGTCTATTTGATTGTATTATATAAAAGCGTGTGTATTGTTGATAAGAAAAAACAATAGCATGCACTAGCTAATAGAAAAAGTCTAAGTATATAGCAAAGGGACCTATATTACATAATAGAGATAGAGATACCTAACATGCCCCCTTTGTAAAAAATGCGCGTGTCTTTATATGCAATATTTCTCCCATCTTATAATATTCCATTTCCCTTCTAATCTATCATATTTTCCATCTCTAGTTTTAAAAACTTTGTTATTGTCTAATAAAAGAAATAATTAGTTTATTGCATTAAGCAAAGTTTATCTCATTATTAGTTTAGGTCTAAACCGCTGCTGCGGTTTTATTATCAACGTGATTATTACCAGCGAAAGCGTCAGCAGCGTCATCGGCGAAAGCGTCAACAGCGTTGTCGGCGGAAGCGTTAGCAGCGTTGTCAGCGGAAGCGTTAGCAGCGTCGTCGGTGAAAGCGTCAGCAGCGTCGTCGGCAAAAGCATTAGCAGCGTCGTCGGCAAAAGCAAAACTATTTTCAATAGCAATGTCATCGTTAGCGTAATCTTCAAACTGCTCAGGTGCTAAAGCCCAGTTACTAATGCCCTATTCTCTAGTTATATTAGCGTTAATAAAAGCCAAGCCCTATCCTTTAATTGCACTATCATTAATAAGAGCCAAACTTTATTTAGCGGTTGAGTTAGCGTTGGTAAAACTCCATTTAGCGGTTAGATTAGCATTAAAAGCAATAAATGCTAAGCCCTATCCTATAGTTAAGTTAACGTTACTTAAAGCTACAATCTATCTTTTATTTAAGTTAATAATGCTATTATTATTATCTTTATTATCGCCCTTATTTATAAAAATATTAAACTTATTTAAATTATTGTTTTTAATAATTATTTTATTAGCAGCAAGTCTTTAGTTTATAGTTAAATCCTGCATATTAAGTGCAATAGTTTGCTAAGCTTCTACGTTAAAATTATCTTAATTTATAATAATAGTTTTTTGCTATAGGTTGTCTTTGAGTATAGCGTTTACTTTGGCTATATTAGTGTTAAAAGTAGCTAAAGTTTCCTAATTATCTATAAAAGTTAATAAGTAAATCTTTGCAAAGTTAAGTTGCTTAGGGCTGCAGCACTTGGTAATTGTAATATTATATATATAAAGTTCTTTATCTTAATCATTGTTATCTTTATTAATATTAGAATTATTAGCGTTTTTAGCATTAGCGTTTTTAACTGCTTTATTAGGCTAAATATTAGGTTTATCTTAGATTATATCTCTAGTATACTTATAAATTAGTGCTTTAAAGGCAATCTCTGCGATAAGCTGGTTTAAATTATTGAAAACATTAATTTTATCTACGTCTTTAAACTTTTAAGCAAAGGTTGCCTTGCATTCTTCTAAGGTAACATTACATTTCTGGTTTTTAAATAAGTATACCTTTAAAATAATTTTAAAATGCTAGCCAAGGTCAACTACAAAGTTATTGTCTTTATATTATAATAAAACATTTAAAGCGTCTGCAAGCAGGCCTTTAATAGTTTTAATTTTATAATTGCATAGGTAATAACTTTAAGTAGAATAGTTAGGGCAAAACAAACTTTTAAACCTTTATTAGTCTAAAGCTAATATAAAAGTAATTTTTAACAAAGCGGTCTAATCTCTTTTTTTAATATAAGTAGCTTAAAGCTTCTTTTAAATATTGCGGTACACTATAAAATAGCGCTAAATTTAGCTTAGCTTAATATATAAATTTTTAAGCAAAATATTTACTACAGCTAAATAACTCTATATTAAGGCAATAATAGGCTATTTTATCTTTTATAAAAATCCACTATTTAGTTCTACTATAAAGATAGTAATAATTATATTAAATTTATAGCCTTAAGCGCTGTTAATAATTTTAATATAAAGTTTATCTTTGCAAATCTTCTAAGGTAATATAGCTGCAGCTGCACATTGCAGGTTATAAGCGGCTTAGGCATATAGAATAGGGATAAAAATAAATATTAGTTTGCTTTTGTTATTTTATAAACTAATAGTATAAATTTAAAAAGCAATATATAGTGCTAGATTAATCTAAGAAGCATTTATCTAGCTTATCTTAGATTAGATAAACATTTTCTTATGCTAAATAGTGGCTTAAGTGCCGCTTATATAATTTTTCTTATCCTTTAATATTTTGCAAAGCACTTATAAATTAAAAAAGCGTTGCAGGTGTTAAACTATTAGGCTAAAATCATTAAGGTTAAAAGCTAATTTCATATATCTATTATAGCTAATAATATTAACAATGCATTTTAATCTATTTTACTATTAGTAATTAATCTAGGTATATAAAGCGTAAAGAGTAGCTTAGTTAACTTATTTTAACATTAAAGTCTATATTTAGTAAATAAAAGAGATAGTAAAGGCTTGCATATCTATATTAAGTTGGTAGTTTGCAGTTTTGCAAAGCTGGTCTTTTTTATCCGCTTTTTTATGCTTATAAAGTTTTAATATTATATTTTATTAATATTAAACTTTATTACTAAGTATAATAATACTGCTTTATATCTTATTGCCTATATAAAAGAAATAATAACAGCTAAAGAATTGTTATATAACTAAGATAAAATTAGCTTTGGTTATTATACTAGCTTTATTAAAGATTATAATAATAAGCATAAAAAGTATTTTATTTATAACTTTAAACGCAATAATTAGCGTATAAACAATAGCATTTATAGTCTTTAAGATTGCATAATAGAGTTTATTCAAACGTTTACTTATTTTTTTAATTTTAAAAATATCTGCTAAAACGTTTAGCTAGCTTTCTTTATTAAGTAGTTCTGCTAAGCAAGTAGCTTTTCTACTTTAGATTATTCCTAAGATTATAGTGTTAAAAGTATAAACACCTTTGGTTAATATGCGTTAGTATTAATTGCAATTTATACCAAACTTTATAATATTTTTTATTTTTAAAGCTATAGCAAGTTAAGCGCTAACGGTAAACGTTATATTAATTATATAAATCTTAGAGTTTATGCTACAAAGGCCTTAGATCAGGTTTTTTTCCTTAAGCATAAGATTATTTACCTTAATAATAGTATATTATTAATTAAAGTTTGCTTAAAAAAAGGTTTTTTAATAGCTTTTAGCTATATATTTACTATGCTTATTACGTTAAATAATAATTATAACCTTAGCATTTATTTTAAACATTAAAGCCTTTATTTCTAAAGCTAGATTACTATTCTTAATATATATATCTCTAAATGCTGCGCTAAGGTTAATAAGTTAGCTATTTAGCAAATAAGCTAGATTATTATTATTTGCTATTTAAGGGTTAATGCTAGCGGTAAGACTATTAAGCATAATAAGGGCTAGTTTATTATTATTGCAACCTTTATTTATTTTATTAATAACAGCGTATTAAATAGTAGATGCCTAAGTACTAAAGTATCGCTAGCTATATATAGCAATTCTTCTTGCGTTTTTAAGAAGCAAGCTATAAAATAGGGCTATATAGTCTTTATAAAAAGTATAAGAAAAAGTTTTTTAAAAGGTTAGTATAAAAATGGCATTAACCTAATTATTTAAGTTATATAAGATATTAATATTATACTTATTACTAATTTATTTTAAAACTAACGTAAGAAACTTATTAATAAATAAGGCAGAATTTTATCCCATTACAATATTTTGCACTATATTAAGAGGTAAACTATTTTATAATAGTAGAAAAGCCACTATATCTTTTATATTTTAAAGTATATTATATAACTCTAGTTTTAAGCCTATGCTTTTATCTTTTAATAAGTAATCTAGTTTAATAGAAAGTTTAAGTATAGTTTAAGTAATATTTTTATTATAATTAAGCTAAAGTAGCTTAATTTTAGTTTATTATTTTATATTTTTTAATATTTTAGGTAAATAGGTAAGATATTAAGAGATAGCATTTATAATATATAGCTTAGAGTTTTAAATAACACTTGTAGTAAATTTAGCAATGTAAGACTTTTTGCTACTAGGGCAACCTTAGATAAAAAGGTTTTTATAAAATGCCTTATTAAGTGTAAAAAAGGCTTATAGCTAGTTTTAATTAAATTTTAAAGCTATATAAACATAGTTTTTTAAATAGATATTTTAATAAACTTAATATATATAGGTAGTAATAAAGTTAACTTTGCCTAAGGTATCTTGCTATTTCTTTTAATAAATAAAGTAATTGTTAAAGATAAGGTTATTAAGATTATATTAATCACCAACAGCAAATCATTAGGTTAGGTAGTATTAAATACAACTTAACAATAAAATTATAGCAAAAAGATCAATAGTAACTAATAATCTTTGCAATATAGCAAACTATTTATTTATTGCTTATACTTAAAAGTTAAAGAGCCTCTTTAAGCTTTTAAAGCGCTTGGTTGCTATAACTTTATTAACTATAAATTAAAAGGTAGCTGGTTAAACAATGCAATGTATAATGATAAAAAGCTTATTAATATACTCTTTACCTAAAGTATATTTTGCAAATATAGCAGATAGCTTTAGGTAAATAAATAAGGCTTATCCATTCTTCTTATCTTAGTTTAGCTTTTTAAGCAAGTGTAAAAGGAAATAAAGTTTGCCTAGCTTCTTTAAAAATTTATTAATATTATAACAAATGCCTATTTATACTAAAGCTGTTAAACTTACTAAGAAAGGTAGTTTTAAAATATAAAGTATAAATGTATATTGTTTAATAATGCATTTTTTTTATTTAAAACTAGGTTTGCAAACAATCTTATCTTTTATATCAATATTTTAATAGCGTCTTATATACTTTACTAAGCGTTGGATAATGTTATTTTGCTAGTTAATAGCTTTTTCTCTAGTTATAAATTCTATTATTACCGCTATATATACAAAAAGGCTAATATATATATAAGTATTAATAAAATGCATTTTGCATCTAAATGCCTTATAATGTTTTTAAAGCGTGCCTTAAGTATTTTTAAATTTTTTCATTTTTTTTTTAGCGGTTAATAGTTTAATATAAAATAATACTTAGCCTTTAAAAGTGCTTTATATATTTATAAACCTATAATTTCACAGCATTTATTATTAATATAATCTGCAATAGTTTACTTTATAGCAGTAAAACAAATTTTAATCTAGCAAGACATTATTATGCCTAGTAAGGGATAAGTTTTAATAAAGTGCTTTATATTATTATATAAAACAACCATTGCGTAATAAATATATAGCAATTCTACTATCTTCTTTTCTATAGAGTTAGTAAAGTATAATGCTTTAACTTATATTTTATTAACTAATTAAAGTAAAATTTTAATATATTAATTAGCAAACTTATCTGCTAATATTTATTAATAATATGCTTTGTATAAAATAGCATTTAAAAGTATAGTAATTTAATTAGTAATTAAGTCAAATTTTAACAGCAGTTTTAGCTAATATATATTTATTAGAAGAAGATAGTTAAGGGTTTTTAGCTTAATAATAAAAAACTTAGTTAATTTTGCATAGATAGTTAAAAGCAGGTTGCTTTAGGCTTAAGCTTATAAAGTTAGGAGTACAGTAGCCTAAAACCCAAAATTCTTCTAAGCAGCTAGTATAAAGATTTTAAATCTTACTGTATTTTTTGCGTATTAGTTTATAATATATTAAATAATGTTAACAAAGTTAAGAAATCCTGCGCATAATAAATTTGCCTAAGCTATATAGTTATAGTAAAAAAATAACTGTAATATAATTGCTGTAAAAAATAAATAGTAAGTATTTTAGGTTTGCTTGTTTAGTAATCTAATACTTTGCATATAATAGCAAATCTATTTTACTGCTATATTACTTACATTAATTAGCTTTAAAAAAAACGTAAAAGAAATATGCATAGTAATAAAAAAGATTTATTTATTATAAAGTAGTGTTAAATACTTTAATATAATATATATACCTTAATAAAAATAAGTATAAATGCATAAAACTATGCTAAATACTGCTAGCGGGTTATTGCTAATTTTATTTATTATAAAATTATAATAAAGAATACTATATTAATTATTATTAAGAATAATGCAATAGTAAAGGTATAATTATTTAGCATATGCAACTTTGCCAAAGATAATTGCCTTTATAACTAGCGCGTTTTTATTTTTAATATTTATAATAGCATTAACGTTTTTTATAGCTTGCATAAAATAATTGCCCAGCCTAGCTAAAGCTTATAATCCTATTAGATTCTTAGTAGTGACTGCTTAAGAGACATTTTTAGAGATAATGCTATAAAAAAAGAAAAGGCTATAAGCATAAATAGAAAATCTATGCTTAATAATAGCGTTTTAAAACCAGTCTTTTTTTTATTATTCTATTATGCCTTTATTGCTTGTAGTAATATTAATGCTAACGTATTTTAAAGCGCCGCTTTGCAAAAGCTTATTAAAGTAAATAATTAAATTAATCTCAACATTATACTAGCGTAAGTTAGTATATTTAATAAAAGTTAAAGTAATAATAATATTATTATTGTAATCTTTATTAAACTATCTATTCACAGCTAAAAAGGCTAAATAACCAATAAATATACATTTATTAAAAAGGTATTTTACAAAAAAGGTTAAAAAAAAGATAAGGCGGCTATATTCAAAGCGCAGCAGCAAGTCCTACCATTAAACGCCTATAATTTAGCTGCTATAAGACAATATACTACGCATAGCTTCTAAAACTAATTCTTCACTATGCTAAATAGCGCTATTTATCACTAAGCTATAATATTTATTTATTAATATATAAGCTTATAAAATAAATTAGCTAAAGTTAAGGTTAGTATATAGCATTAAAAGTAAAGGTTATATAGTTTTATTGCTTATAATAAGATAACTATATTAAAACTTATAAAAGCAGTGTTTTAAAGAGTTATAAACTATAACCTTTTAGCCGCTAATGCTATATTTAACCTTGGGTTATATCTCCTAAAAAGCTAAATTTAATTATATATTGCAGTAAATGTTATTATTATTAATAAATGCATTAAAGCATTGTTTAAGGCAATTAGGCGCGTGTTATAAGCAAATATTATAATTAACTTAAGCAATGCTTTTATTAAAGTATAGAAAATAAAAATAATTGCTATCTTTAGTTTTATATGCTTAAAGTAGTAAATTACTTAGGCAATAATAGTTAAAGGTTTTAAATATTATTTTATTTAATTAAAAGAAAGTGAGGTTTAGGAGATGCTTGCATATATTTATATTTATAATTATAAATAAAGTTAAGTTTAAAAAGAAGAAAGTATAGAATAAAAGGGTATAATATTAAAGGCAAAATTACATAGGGTAATAAAAAATTAATTAAATTGCTTTATTTGTAAAAAGGGAAATAAAGTAATTGTGCAAAGGTAAAAGGTTTAAGTATAGTTTAAAGTTTGCGTTTTTATAAGGTTAGTAGGTAATTTAAGGTTTAAAAGGAGGATAAGGGTTAGGTTTTGGTTTGCAGCGAAAGATTAACAGCATGCCCTAAAATTTGCTAGTTGCCCCGCTAAAAAAAAGCAGCAAGCAATAGCTTTTTCGCTTGTCCAAATAATAATAAAAATTAATATTATCATTAGAAAAATCTCAATATTTCAAAGTAAAAGATATTTAAAAAAAGATAAAAAAGTTCGCTAAACCTACTTGCAGTATTTCCAGCCGGGCCAATAATATTAAATCTATTTTATCAAAGTTAAAGCTATTCTTTATATATAATAATATTATTAAAATTTAAGATAATAGCTAAGATAATATTCCTAGCAGTACTTTTAGATAAGTTTAAAAACATTTTAGATTAAAAAGTTATATACTTTCTATGTAATGTCTTTATAACCTAGCCATTTAACTTTATAATAAAGCATTTTACAAATCTCTTTTAGTTTCTTTATCTAAGCATAATCTATAATCTTATTAATAATAAATTTTTTAACATTGTTTTTAATAAGTAAGCTAAAGCTAAATTATATAGCTGCAGCTTACTTTTTAAACGTAGAAGTAAAGTATTTAATAAAAATGTTAAGGTTTTATCTAAGCTAGATAGGCAGATTAACTTAATATTTAAGTTTGCTAATCTTTTTAAAAATGCAGAATAGTTTTATTTTACAAAATATAAGCTTAGTTTAATAGTTTAAATAATATTTGCAGATGCCTAGTTTAGCAAATTAAATATAAACATAGTTATTTTTTTACAATATTAAAAGCTTAGTATAGTAATTATTATAATAGATTTTTATCTTTACTTAAGTTATCTAGATAAACTTAGCAGCTTCCTTATATATTATCTAACGTTAATAAGCAAAGCTTTATAAAAAGATAACGCTAGGGATAGATAGGTTAAAATTGCAAAGCTAGCAATTATATAAAACAATAAAGGAAACCTATTTAGTAGAAGCAAAGCAAAAGGTATTTATAATAAAGAAAATGTAAGGAAAATTATCTTTCTATAAGCAGAAATTATATAAAGCTTTTATTGCTGCAACTAAAGCAACTATTATTATTTAAACTATTCTCTTAGCTTAGCTATTAGCAAAAGAATAATATATAGCAATTATGCAAATTTACATGCTAATAGCCTTGCAAAATTCTGCCCAAAGTTCACTAATAAACTTTGTATTTATATCTAATATAAATATATTAGAAAAACCCTATATAAAATATACACGTTTAATATAAGCCTTTGCCTATTATTCGCTTATCTAAATAGCCTTGCCTAGCAACCTAATTATAAACTTTAACATTTTGCAAATTGTAACTAAAATAAAGTTATTACTTTTAGAAAAAAAAAATAGGCTAACAATAAAGTCTAGGCAAATAGTTAAAATAAAAATATTAAAAGTATTAATTAAGACAAAATTACTAAATTTAAGCTTTTTTAATTATTTAGTTAAACTATAAACAGCGCAGGCTGCAATATGCTTATATATAGCTTTTTGCATGCTATAAAAGAAAATAATATTATAAAAAAAGTAATAAACGCAGTTTTTGCCTATGTACATATGCTTATTATAAGCTATATATATAACACAAAATATTATTTTTACAAGGAAAATAAGCCTTATCTTTTTTTTATTTATAAAATATAGCAACTAAGTTTTAAAATGCAAATAAAAGTTATAAATGCTAAGGCATAGCCTATTATTATCGCTAACTATATCTTTTGCCAAGGTAAAAATGCGCCGATAAATATCTTTAAAAAACAGGTTTATCTTAAGTGCCTTAACCAGATCCTTAGTCTAGCTGCATAAAAGTTACAAAGTACTTATAACTTATTTATTATATTTAAAAATATTAATTTTAAATATAAATAAATTAAAAGTTAGTTTTGTGTTAGCTAGCAAAGGCAGAATTATTAAAATTAATTATTTAATTTAGTTTAATACTTAGGGTTATATAAGTTATATCTTAATAATAAAAGTCTCTAAGCGCTTAAAATATACTAATTAGTAATCTTTAATTAAATTAGCCTAAAGTTAAGGTAAAATTAGTAGTAAGCTAGTAATAGCAGCTATTATTATATTAGGCAAAGCTGGTTATTAATTTTTAATAGTATTTGCCTTTGTTAATAGTTTGACTAAAAAATAAGCTTAATATTGCATAATAATATATATATATATTAGCAGTTTAGTTATATATTAGACAAGGCTTTATATTATAAAAAAAGCAGATTTATTACTAGTTTTAAGGAAGCGTAATAATGCATTAGCATTAGTATAGTGTTTACCTAGCTAATATACCACTTATAGATTATAAGCAAAGTAGTTAAAGAAGAGCTTCTACTTTGTAATTTTGCAAATATTATAAGGCAGGCAGTTTTTAAAACTAAAAGCATCTATAATCAATCTATAGTTAATAATAATGATAATCTTACTATAATCTAGGTAATAAGAGCATTTTTTAAGGGCCTAAAATATATAAAGGCAATTGCCTTTGAGAAAGCTTAGGCTCAATAGAAAGCCACAGGAGAGATTATCTATAAAATACACTCTCTCAGTAACAGTCTATAATATCTTGCTTTTATCAAGCAGGTTAATTAGCAGGTTAATAAAATAGATAAATTTTAGGCCTTTTTTAATGCTGCTAAGGTAAATAAGCATATTAAGTATAAATAGGGAATAAGTTAAATAATAAGAAATAAGCATCTGCTTTGAGATAAGACTAATAAAGAAAGCAGTGTTTAATGTCCCAGAGAAATGCTCTCTAGCGAGTAAACAAATAATAACTTGTAAATGCTTAAAACGCAAAAGATCTTAGATAAATATAGCAAATAATAATGCTAGTATTAGCATATAATATATACCTTATATAACTTAGATAGTAATAGTTAATCTCTTAATAGCTTTGTTAAAAGGTGCTTTATTATTAATAAAAGTTAATCTCTTTTTTTAATGCAAATATATTATTAATTTAAGTATATTGCAGTATTGTCTGCCTTTAAAGCTATTAATAGCTTGCTTAATAAAAATAAGTTTAAGTATAAAAGCAGGCTGTATAATAAATATATTAGCAATAATAAAAGCAATAAAAGGGGACTATTGCTGTAATAGCAAAGGCGTTCCCTAGGCTTGCCGCTTGATTATTTTTCCAAATTGGGCTTTTTATCAAAGTGCCCAACATTACCCTTAAAAAAGTTGGCATAATCAGCGTTATTTATTTAGTAAAACCTACAAATCTTATTAATAATCTCTTGCGGTATAAACTTATCTTAACAATTATTATCTAAGCCTATAAAATAAGCCTTAACTATAGGCTTAGCATTACTTATATAAGTATAGCAGTTTTGCTTACTTAACTTAGCATTGTAGATAAGTTTATCTAAATCTTTAATATAGTTAAAAGAAGATTTAGCATTAAACCGCCTTTTATTTTTAAATGCCCTCTAATTATAGCCTTTATTGTCGTAGAAGGCTTTATTATTATAAAAGCCTTTATTGCTAAATTTCCTAATATTTTAATTTTAGTTAATAAGCGAATTGCAATGTTTAATATTATTGCTACTATAACTATTTTAATAACTATAGTTTTAATTGCGATTATCGCAGCTAGCATTGCTGTATAAATTGCTATAGCTATAATTATTATAAGGTTTATTATATTAAGCTTTATTGCTTACTTAATTGCAAAGGCTGCGCAGCTGGTTCTTAAAGGCGTTATTTCTTTTCTTTTTTTTTTGCTACCTTTATTAGACATTATACTACTTATATTAGACTAATTAGCAGAATTTTGCCAGCATATTATTGTCTTTATATAAAAAGACAGCCACTTGCAGCAGAGGATTTATCTAAGTGTAAATATAGCAAACTTAAGCATCTTTGTCTATATCTCTAGCCTTATTATAAAAGTGGATCTTTTTATTAATATAGGTTTAAAAGGGCAATTTATCCTTATTATTAAACGTATATATTAGCAAGTTAGCTTGCTTTATTAGATTACTATAATCTTTGTAGAGTTGGCCTTAAAGCTCTTTAGGCTAGTTGCTTAGGCTGTAGCTTAACCTTATATATTAAGCTTATAATAAAAATATAAACTAGCGCGCATCTTTAATATTATCTTTGCTAATAATACTAATAAAAAGATTAAATAGCACTGTTTGCTTTTTGCAAATTTAAGCTAAATGCTTAATTTTAGCAATAAAATCGTTAATTATTTTGCTATTAAACTTAAACATTTCTGATTTTAGCTTTATACTAGTTTAATATAAGGAATTATATAAGCTATAGTTATTAAAATAACGCAAGCAAGAAGATTTGCAGCTATAGCATTATTAAAACAAATAGCTTTCTATTTTTAATTTTAATTACTAGTCTCTAAGGCAAAATAATTATTAAAATTGCTAACAATAAAAAGATTAGGATTCCTAATAATTAGGGCGCTAACGCTTAGTTAAAAAATATACTGCCAAAGATCTAAATAAGCGCTTAAAAACCTCTAAAGTATAGCAATTAGGCAATTAAAGAGTAATATTGCTTAAAAATCTTTTAAGGAGATATTAAAATTAAATTAAGTCTAACGCTAGGTTAAGGTTACCTTAAAGGTATTGTTTAGCTTGTAATATTTATTCTTACTAAATATATTTAATATCTTTAGCTAAAACCTTATAAATATAAAAAAAAAACAAGTTAAATTATAGCAGGTTAAAGCTCTGCAAATATTCTAAAACCTATAGCTTATTTAACTATATAAATAATAATAGCATTGCATTAAAAGTTTAAGTAAAAGTAGAGAGGTTTTTAGACTTAGTCTCTAAGAGAATAATTTCTAAGGATAAGTTAAATAAGCAGTCTTTTAAGAGTTTAATCGTTAAGTAGAAGTTAAACAGGCTAATTTTTAAAAGCTTAGCTTATAAAAGGTTAGTTAGAGTTTAATAAAGGGTTGCTAAGGCTACTTAAAGCAAAAGCTATAGTATTAAGTTAAGCAAATATATTAAAATTAAAAGAGAAATTAAAATTAAAATTAAAATTATTATTATTATTAATATAGCTGCTAAAACATAAACCTCCTAAGAATAATAAAGCAGAAAAAACAGCTTTAACTTAAGAGTTAGAGAAACTAAGACGGCTAAAAGGCAAATATAAAAAAGACAAAGTAAACGCCTGCAAAGGCAAAGATAGGTTTAAAGTATATAATAAAGCAAAAAAATTAGTTATACTCTACAAAGGAAAATTAAAAGGTATATAAATTAAAATATTATTAGCTTATTATTCCTGCTTTATAAACTTTTTTAAAGGTTTTTATTATTTAAACAAATATTAAATAATACTAGTATTATTAAATAATAAAAGCTTTAAGTATCTAACGCAACTAGGTGCACTTTTTTTAATACTAGCAACTGCTTTTAAAACAAATATATTTAATACTTGCTTTATTAACTCAATGCTAAATTATAATAAAAAAAATAATTTAAAAGCAAGCTAAAATTACAGTTTAAGTTCTTTAAACTAAGGTAAATTGCCTAGTTTCCACTATTAAGCTAAAAATACAAAAAAGCTTTAAAGGTGCGTTTTTTACTTTGGCAGCCACTATTTCTTAAATAGATTAGAAATAGTGTTTTTATTTAGATAATAGGCGCAATTAAGGTTATTTAACTAAACTTTTATTGCAAAAGCTAATAGAGATTATTGTATAAATTATAAAAGCTGTTGCGTTTATAATTATTATAATCTTAGTAGGTTGCCTAGAGCTATCTAAAGGAAAAAAAAGAAGAAGTGCTTATATATAATCAACGTTTGTTAAAGGTAAACAAAATTAAAATAATTTTAATTAACTAGTTTTATCTAAAGTTTTTTTAGCATAGTTAATCTAATTAAATGTAATCTTATAAGCTAAAAGTGCATAAGAATTAGGAAAAGAAAGATTGTTTTAGGGCTGTTAAAAAGGTATTCTTCCAATAGGGCTAAAGTTTTTAGCCAACTAACCTTTATTAATTAAAAAAAGAAAATATATTATAAGTAAATTTATAAAAGCTTTTTATTAATAATAGATTAAGTTAAATCGTTAATTATTAATTGTTTAACTATTTGTTTAACGGGTTGTTTAAAGGGAAGGGTTGCTAGCGAGGCAAAGAGCTTAAATTGGGTCTTTTCAATGAAATCAAAGGATAAGCGTAGCTATTATATAATGTAAGCGTACGTTACAATAGCTTTTAACACTAAATAGACAAGGTTTTTGGTGGAAAGCTAGTCTATTTAATTATATTATATAGAAGCGTATATATTATTGATAAAAAGAAACGGTAGCGTGCGCTAGCTGATGGGAAGAGTCTAAGTGTACAGCGGGGGGACCCGTATTACGTAATAGGGATAGGGATGCCTAACAATTGCTGTCGAGTGACAACAATTGCGAGAGTTTGGCTAGACGGAGAATGTTTTCGTGCGGCCGTCTGTACAGAGTATAGGTAGAAGAACGCTTCGTTTCGAAAGCGGACACGTCAGCCAGGGGTGGGCATGTTCGTGGTTGGGAAACACTCGACACGAAAGGGAGAGCTCGAGTCATGTTTCAGAGTATGTGGCATAGGAGCTTGGTTCGACCATGTACGTAATGATGAGGCTGATTCCAACATATTGGGTATGCAGACGCTGAAACCAGCAGCTCCACATGCTTGACGACGTTGATACCAAGCACCACCGTCACAATAGCGGCGCAGCATATCCATCTCCCCTCAAGTCGCTTCCTGCAGAATATACCCTCGTGCCGTCTACCGGATCATAATGGACTCGAATGATCTGGCCGCGACCAAATAACGACCTCTTCATGTTCGAGACAGATCTCACCTCGTGACCCATGCGACCCAGCTCCCTCGCGACGTCTTCGCCAATACCCTCCTCCAGGTAGATGTTATTGTCTACTCTCTTGTTCGGATCAGTCGACTTTCCAGGCAAGCTGACCCCTATGCAAACCCTCGGCGCGTCTAGGGCCGTTTGGGGGTTCATGCCAAACTGCATCATGTTCAGCAAAACCTGAACGTGGCCCTGCGGCTGCATTGCGCCTCCCATGACGCCGAAGACACTGTGCAGGCTGCCGTCTACAGAATTGGTTGTCAGGGCGGGTATGATCGTGTTATAAGGCCGCTTTCCTGGAGCATATAGATTAGGGTGATCTGGTGGACCGAAGTGGAAACCTGCGCCGCGCGACTGTAAGGCGAACCCGACACCGGGCGGAACGACGAGACTGCCAAAGGTGTCGGCGACGCTGTTGACAAGAGAACACGCGTTACCTTGTGCATCGGTCACGCAGAGATAGACCGTGTCACTTGTCTGATGAGCGCCCAGTGGGTCGCCAGGTGCCGGCACCGTGGTGGACCGTTCCGGGTCGAAGAGTTTGGCTCTCTGAGCAAGATACTCCTTGGATAGGAGCATTTTCGGATCGACAGTCGCGGCTGGGTCGGTCACATACCAACATGCATCCGCAAAGGCGATGCGGAGAGCCTGAATCAGTACATGTAAATATCTGTCGAGTGTCAGCTCCGAAACATCAATATGGATATCCAGGGCGAGCGTACCTGGCGGAGTTGTGGTCTTCCTTTCTGAACCGGGGGATTCTCCCGTCTTTCTCCAGCTCAGCCATGATCCCTAAAGCCATCTGAGCGACTATTCCTTGACCATTCGGAGGATGTTCCCATAATTCAAGTGAAGATTCTTGTTCATAAAACTCCAAAGAGACCGACACCGGTTCCACCACTTCGCTGTCATGTGCCCTCAAATCTTCTAGGCATAAGTACCCGCCGAGCTGGTGACTGATCTCAACAATAGCTTCTGCCACAGGACCTTCATAAAAACCATTCTTCCCATGCTGTCCAAGCAGTCTGAATGTCTTCGCCAGAAGCGGATTCTTGAGAACGTCTCCAGCTCGGGGCGCCCTGTGCCCACCCGGTGCAGCAGGGTCCTGCTTGAGTAGATCTATCCCATTAGGCCTTCTCCGTAGCTCTTCTTCCTTCTCGACCCACTAGCAAATTTATAAGCCTCGAGGTCTGGTCATTTGACAAGGCAGAAAGTACTTGCATAGTAGCTCGAGATCTCACTGACGGGGAAGCCCTCCTCGGCCAGTGTTATCGCAGGCCTGAGGACCTGTGCAGCTGCGACTTGACCAGACCCAAACTTCTCAATGATATCGATCCAGGCTGCAGCCGCCCCTGGGACAGTTACTGAAAGCACCGAGGTCGTGGGAATAGTACCATAGAGCCGATCAGTGATGTTCAAGTCTCTGCAGATGTCATCCACCGCTGCCCCGCTCGCTGAGCGTCCGGAGCCGTTCAAGGCGTGCACTTTTTTGGTCTCTGCTTCGTAGAAGAGACAGAATGCATCACCTCCTATTCCGGTCATGGACGGATCGACAAGGTTGAGCACGGCGGCGGCCGCGACCGCAGCATCCTGTGCTGGCATATCAGCGGCGTGCGTCAAACATCTTCAAGAACGGTCATTGGACGCGAACTGCTCCAGCCCTGGACTCACTGCAGCGTTGCCGCCGTCTCGTAGCACCTGTAGGCCGGCCTCAGTAGCCAGCGGCGAGGTGGTGCTCACGATGCCCTTCGCGCTGTGCACGACGCTGCGTCGGCCGGGAAATCTGACGAACACGTCGTCGTCGGAGGGGTAAGTTCCATGATGCTGTTGAGACATTTCGATGGGTTGTTGAGGATCGCGACAACCGCTGTTGCAATGTCCAGAAATTTCCTCAAATTAGGCGCACCTCGTCGCCAGCTCTGGAAATTCCCTTACAGCATCTTATTAGCTGAGCAGAAGTCGAGGGCCGGCTTGTGCGTGATGTGTGCGCCCGTCGCCCCGGAGATCGGCGTTGACACTCGCAGGCCGAGGCCGGGGCTTGTCATCTGCGGCCGGACTGACCTCATCTCATGCAGCGGGCCATCCTCATTACTCAACCAATTCATGATGAGAAAAAAGCCTGGGCGGTCGTTCATTCATTTGTCTGACCAGTTCATGAGTCAGACTCTTCAAGTGTCTGTCTACCAAAAAAAGTGTGATTACGGTTCATGTACGTCGTCGAATACTAATGAAATTCTCAGGCAAGAATACCTAGGTAATGCCATCCCGTCTCGGTGCGAGCGGACTACCTAGGTATGTATTTACGAATGGCTCCCCGCAACGATCAAGGCAACCGAGCTCCGGCCCATTTCGTGGGCTCAGAGAGCCGGAGTAAGAGATGCCAACCAGGAGTGTGTTCAGAAGGTCTTCCCAGGCAAATTATCTCACATTCTCAGCGCTCAAGGGTCAAGACTGCGGTCGGCCGTCCATGCCGGCAGCCCCGGAAGGCCTCCAGTGCTGCTGGTCGAGATACCTATCACACGACCAAAGCTTGTCTCAATCATAGTTCCTCGCGGTGGGGAGGCGTCTCCTTCTCGTCGACTGTGGATTCGTCCGGTTTTGATGCTTCGACGTTTTGGCAAGAAATATTCGTCGGCGATACAAAAGGGTCCACAATGAAGTCGTCGTAGGTAATCAGCGATCCTGAGCGAAGACTCAAGACGGGCTTGTCGTCGTCACCCTTTGCAACAGTGAATCGAGTCGAATAGCTTCAGAAAATTAAGCGCTGGGTCTTTGTGGGGGCTTCGTGATCTTGAGGTGTGTGCAACATTGCGACTCACTAGGCTCGCGAGCAGTTGCCGCCTTCATATGTGGTCTCAATGATGCCCTGTACTTCATATGTCTTGCTCGCATTCGTTTCCGCATGAACGGTGGTGATATTGGGTAAGTGACTCCATAATTTTGATCCATCTTTGGGCATCAGAACCTGCTTGAGCCCGAGGATCCGTTCAGCGCCGACGGCGGCGTGCGAGACAACAACCAGCGACCCCTTCGTGGTGAAGAAGTCAGTGAACGATGTCGTCGATGCTGGATCTTCGGTTTCCGCATACAATCTGCAGCAAAAGGTCAGCATTCGCCCCCCCCCCCCCCCCCCCCCCCATCATGAAATCCGAGATTTAGCTCACTCTTTCAAGAAAGGTTGGAAGCTTGGCTCAATGTTCTCAGACGGCTGATACAGAGTCATGTCGATGGCAACAGCCAGGCGCACGCCTGTGAGTGTCAAGAACCCCCATGTGAACAGATGCATCATGATGAAGCTTCTTCAAGAGTGGGAAATTTGTATGCTGTGTTGCGGTAGACCCGGATGAATGACGAATGGAAGCCTGTATGATCTAGAACAACGGTGAGAGAGGGTCTGATGCTCGTCGAAAACTCGAAATTTCAGCACTGACTCTGAGTGTATTGATTGCAAGAGTCAGGGCAGCCACACTCTTTTCTCAGAGTACCCATCTACCCAGAGCCGAGGTCAGTGCCGACTCCATGTGGACACTCTGAACCTACCTAGGTATATTTAGAGATTTCTTGGCATCGGATCTGCCTCTTAAAAGTCCACACTTGCCAGGAAACAGTCACAAGAAAGAGCCATCGATCACTAGACTTTCGCTCTCCCAGATCCCATGATGGTAAAGAAACAATGCCTTGTTTGGACCACTCGCATCCCGCGAGCCTCCTCCGTTATCAGACACTGCTCCCTGAACTTGACTCTGCTTCTTTCCTCTTTTGAGAAGGGGCGAGGGTCTCTTGCTCGTTTATTTTCCTTTCCCACTCGCTGAATCTTACAGGCCTTCCTCCATAACGATGAGTAAGCGATTAGACCTCGGGACTGAAGGGACAAAATCAACCACATTCTCTCTACTGCAGGAGGAGATGGGCGAAGTCGACTGCTCTCCCCCATGTTGCAATCACATCATACCTATCTGTCGTCTGCAGATGATAGAGGGATCTGAGCCCATCACAGCCCGGTATGAGTTCCAAAGTCGTTCTGATAGTCGAAAGGTTCAGTGCACCGGGACACAGTAGAACTTCGGATGCAACGCTGCAGCTTTTGTACGGCCAGGGCGATGTGCTTTGCTGTCAATACAGTTGACTCATACTGCTCCATTCATTGACCGTGCGGTTATTCATGGCCGACCAGCTGCGGTATCATTGGGGCTGGAATATGCTGATCCTGACGAAGTAACTGCATCTTGGCACGTAATTCCGCCGGCGTGAAGGATTTATGATTTCTCACAATCGAAGTCTCAAAGGCGGCAGCTGGGAAGAATTCTTTGACAATGGTATCCTGAACGCCAGACGTCTATTTGGAATCTACCCTGAACCCAGCCTGCCCCTTGAAGATGGTCGCTCGCGGGCGTTACGTCGGTACTTGTACATACGGAGCCACCCGAGCGGCATTTCTCTGCCACGACTAGCCCCTTGTGACAGATAGATCTACCCAATGATGTGGAGGCAGACTATCTTCACCTCGCGTGACGTCCACATTGGCTTCCTCACTCCGTGTGTGCAGTCTCTGCATCATCACCACTCTTCTTTCCCACTCTCCCGGACATGAACATGAGGTCGGACAGTCCAGGAAGTACAGCTCGGCGATGTCGGCGTCCTGGAGAGTTGTGACGAAACCCCACGCCTCGGCATACTACCGGTACCGTGAAGAGGTCGTAGACCTGTATCAGCATACGGGCAGCACGCATAGACGCCGTTCCTCTGCAGGTCACGTCTACTCCAAGCTCCGCGGGCCGAACCCTAGCCACTCTTTCAACGAGAAGCCCCTCTTCTGACTGGCCGCGTGTATGCCTATGGTGGTCTCCTTAGTGGCGGCGACATCTGCGGCGTTCTTGATCTGGTCGAGCACCCGCAGGTGCTCCTTCTTGAGCTTTTCGAAGTTCTCGTCAAGCTCCTTGTGCCAGGGGTAGAGGACGCCGACTTGAAAGCAAAGGGCGCTGGAGGCGACGAGAAAGTTGGTCAGGGAGATGACCTTTGTGATGGCCGGCATCTTGGCGTTGCTTTTTTCCCCCTCTGGGCAGGTTCCTCTGACTGTGAATGTGAGAAGGTGCGTTGTGGCCGATGAACAAGAAGAAGAAGAAGAAGAAGAAGAAGAAGAAGAGAGATTCTGTCAACACGGCCTGAAAATCTGGTCGAGCGCTTCAACGCACTGAAGGTTTAGGTGTACCGTGTCATGAGCGGCGAAACTCGGAAAGGGGGCTGACGTACCGAAGTCGGAACGACGCGGGACAGGAACGACAACGGCGACGAGTTGCGCAATAAGATGTCGATAGGTGGGAGTCTTGGTAGGTCCAGCGACGGCGACAGACAACGTAGACTAATCGAGCGCTCCTGTTTGGTCACTTGGGTAGTAAGATAGACTGGTGAGAGACATAGTTTTGGTAAGAGTGTTTGAGGCAGGGAAAGAAAAAGGGCTCAAAATGTGGATGAACTTTTAATGACCGGTGACGACCCGGCGTTGTGGAGACTTGCCGGGTCCTGGCACTGACACCCTTAATCCCGGCCGTCACGAGCTGTCACAAGGGTGTGTGCTGCGTTCCCGTCAGCCCCACAAAGAAAAGACCCACCACATGCGCACTCCGTAAGTGGACAGGATGCTGCATTCGATAAGAACAAGTGCACAGATAACGTGAGCAAGGAGCCGTTTCGTCAGCTGAACGTTTGGCGAGTAGGGTATCAGGCACGTAGCCTCATATTGGTACCCAAATGTGACTCTCACGAGTTTTGGCCATTTCAAGTTTGCAGGCGCGAGGAGAATGAACAACTCACCGTCTACACTCAAAGTGCGCAACGTTCTCCACTGTCAAAGAGATCATCTCAGTCGAATAATTCTACGCATCAGCCAACTATGTACAGTGCTTCAAGTGACTTTGCCCCTGGGATCCTCCCTTCACACCAGGGAATGGATTTAAATAAAAAAAATATCTACAGCGAAGCACAAGCAGCGCCAACAAGTTCTGTCGTCTTTAGAAATTCGGCCTTGTTCGTTCCACTGGCTCCTTGCGCCGCAATATCAAACGTCGTAGACCAGCTGCTCTGCGCCAGAGGGATCTCAACCGAATAAAGCGCGTACTCTCCAATGGTCTGTCCGGTCGCCGTCATGGGAGTCGACTCGACCTGCAACTTGGGCAACACAACTCCCGGCTGCGAAATCTGGTTCACCAAGTCCACCGACACAGCCCCATCACCACTTGCCCCAGAGTCCTCCCTCACCGCCGCCGTGATGGTCAGAGCATATGTGCCATCACCAGTTGCCGTCGTGTTCAGGCAGGACTGTCCACGCTGGTACAGCACCGTGTCGTCGAGAGGGTACCCGGAGCCGCCGTTGGTAAAGGTCTGGACGGAGCCGCTCGAGGCAGATGCCATGTGGATGTTGAACCTGCTGATGCCTGCGGTCCCATCGAGAGCGGTGGCGAACTCGAACCACCCAAAGGTCTCGCCGAACAGGCCGAGGCTCGTGCCGCTCAGGCTGTTGGTCCGCTCGGTCGGGACGGTCGCCTCGGAGCCGTTGGCCCCGGCGCGGTCGGCGTACGTCAGGTGCACGGCCAGGTCGTCATACGTACGCCCCGTCGCGGCCGTGATGCGGACCCGCACGCGGCCCTCCAGCGCGATCGTCCCGTTGCTCGTGAGTGCCAGCTTCGTGATGTACGGCTTGACGTCGGTGACGTCCATCTGCGTGAGGTTGGTGCCGGCGGGCACGGTCTCGATCATGCGCTGGAAGACGGCTGCACAGGTCTGCTGGAACGCCGTCTTGTCCGCGAGGGCCTCCATGGTGACGTTGCCGTCCGCCGTGAAGATGCGCTTGTCGCTGTTCTCGGTCTCGTTGAGGCCGTTGACCAGCGGGTCGACCGAGTCCCCGCCGAGGAACTCCGTCACGACGTCGTTGTCGAAGCTGTGGAAGGACTCGGTGCCGTTCTCGAAGAAGCTCTTCGACCCCGCGGTGGCGTCGCCTGTGATCTCGGGAAAGTCCTCGCCGTGCACACCGCCGAGAGTGTGCCCACACGCCACCAGCTGGATCATCTCCTCGGTGCTGAAGCCCGCCGACAAGAATTTGCTCTTGTGGGTCTCGATATCTTGATCAGGTGTAGGGACACCCAACGGTCCGGCCTCTGTAGCGTCCGCTCTCCCAACCGTGAAGGGGATACGCGGACCATTGCAAGCACTCGTGGCCGTGACCACAGCCAAGGCAAGAAGATCTGCCGCGCCGGCCCTGGTGTTGTAGAAGGACTTGAAGAACAGGAACGTGTTGTTGAGGAAAGCCCCCTTGTTCTCTGCCCGCTCGGTCTCAAACATGGCGCTGGCATCGAGACCTCCGGTGCCCATTGAGGCGTTGTGGGTCGCGACGTCGTGGAAAGCTGCGCGCACCCATTCGGCGGCGCTCTGCCGCCCTTCCGTGTTCGAGCCGAAAGAGCACGGGTTGACGGCATCGATGAAGCCTTTGCGGATGTAGCCCGTCTGTAGCATGTAGACATCTTCTATCTCGTCGTATTGGGATGGCCAGATGTACTCCCCCAGTACAGCTTGGGCCTGGAGCGCCCATAGAGCGGACAGGACGTGGCTTTTCATCTCGGAAATGTTCCGAATTATGTTAAGAAGGAGCGTCAGTCCTTGGGAGCCGAGGAACTTGTAAAAGAGAACGTGGGAAATTTGCTCGCCGCAAACAGGCCAAAGTAGCGAATGTGGTCTCCAAGAGTGAGAGTGTGATGCCGCTCGAAAGTAGATACAAACGAAAGTACAGGAAGTACTTTTCTTATATCGATTCACCCAACCAAGAGCATCGTATAATTCCTGACCAAACGTTCCTTTTGCCAAGCCAAGTCTGCGTCGGGTACATGTCCTGTTTCCACCACACCCGCCGAGTACGAGGTCGGCTGCTCAGCCCTGTGGAGACCCACCTTGCTGTCAGGGTTCAAATACTGATTTAAGCTTAATGTGACAAGAGAAACATCCATCCTAAGCGGAAAGCTGTAAGTCTCCTTTATTTGGTCTGTGCAGGTGGGGCGCGTATATTCAGCTGGCGGGCAAAGGAGTCCTTGATAATTTTATACATGGTTTGACTCCATATGCATAGGCTGTGTTCTTCCAATCCGTCATCAAGAGGGGAGTCATTTTCGGTTTCAAGGATGGCATGAATAAAACTGCCAGTAGACTAAATGCCTGCGCTCGTATTAGCTCTTGCACAAACAGCACAAGTCAGATAAGACCATCTGGATTTACGTTCTAGCGTGTTCTAGCGCTGTAGAAACGTTTCCCGCAGTAATCTGGGTGCCCGCGGCTTCTCATGTCGTCTTTCCTCGTCCCCCAAAACATCCACATCATAAATCGCCATCCCCGGACGCCCTCTCAACTCCGCGCCATGGCCAGGTTCTGATCCAACACCAGAGCACAAGGTCTTCGGCAGCAGAGTGTTGTGGATTTTGAAGCTTGAGATTCATGAGCATGAGCGGCATCGACCCATTCCGGCTGTCCCAACGGCCCCCCGCATGTTGTTGGGCATATTTATTGTCAAGCATACTCCAAAGCAAGCATTTCTGACCGCGTGCGCCCACGACAGCCCAAGGAAGACGGAGGGATCGTAGTGCGTGCTGCTGCTGCAGCTCACCATGCGCAAAAGCGCTGCCCGGGGCTGAGCCGTCCGCCGTCCGGTTCCAGACCCGGCCGCGGTTACAAGGTCGGATACGAGGACGAACTGTGGACTGCCGAACCACGTGTGAAGCGCGTCAATCGGCTCGTCCGCCCGATAGTCGAGGGAGTCCGGTGTAACGTTGCCGGAGTAACGATTCTTTCTCTGGGATGAGCAGTGGCCGGACCTCTGCTGTGTGCCTCGTAACGGCCTACTTCCGTGCAGCAGAGACCCACTCTACAGGACCGATGTCGTCCAGGGCCGTGGCTGGACACTGAAGAGGTGTGTATCTGCGCCCGTTGTGAGCCAACGACACGCCGGCCGCCGAAGTCGATCTCTGTCGACCATGGCTGGGTCACCTTACGGACGACGGAGCTCGCGTCTAGGTTAAGAGATTTGCAGCCACAGAGTACAATTGCTTCACACTTGAAATCCGTCCTCTTAAATAATTTGCAGATTTGAAGGCGGTGATCGAGTTTGGGGCCAAAGTCAGAGCCGCAGCACAATTTGGGTTGATATTATTACATTCCTATCCCTCGCGTATGATCTGATGCTAGAGGCGAATCAACAACCTGGATCGTACTTTTCACCTTGACCGTCGCCCAGGACAGTTCAATTTCCTTTCGTCGACTTCATCTCATCCATACATTGCAAATGATCGTGGCTGCTTAAGGGTTCAGCGCGAAGTGCCTCAGAACACGCTCCAACGCCAATCCCGCAGCGCCGGCTCCGAGGATTCCCAGAGTCCACGGATTCGTAGCTTCCTGAGCCTTGGGCCAAAAGCTGTTCTTGGTCTTCTTGTACTCGGCGAACTCTTGGGCCTTGACCGGGGCGGTCTTCGCGTACCGGTCGGCCTGCGAGGCCTCAGTCTGGGCATCACCACCCACGTACCGCAGGAAGGCGTAGTTCGCGACGGGCCCAAGGAGCACGACCGGGTGTACCTTGCCGGAGCTCCAGAGGAACAGTGGGAAGGATAAGTGAACGAGCGCGTCACCGAGGTAGCTGAGTGTCATATCATCAGCGGCTGACAAATTTCCAGGTCGGTGAAAGGGAAAGAGACGGCGCTTACTTGGGGTGGCGGACGATGCTCCAAACGCCTGAACGGTTCAATGTAGCATCGTGAGTCTTCTTGTGGCTGTTGAGCTGGTAGTCGGCAACGACCTCGAGGGCGAATCCGGCGCTGAAGACAAAGACAGCCAAGTCATGAGCCCATTCGACAGGACTCGAGAGAGACGATCGAGCACTACAATCTCCTTGTTAGTACGACCGATTGTACATATCAAGGCCTCAGACGTGAGCATACCTGGCGTAAGAGTTCCGGAATGGCAGGGTGAATGGCAGTGAAATGATGGCTTGCACAACGGCCTCGGGGAGGAACATCTTGAAGAATGCCTTGTTCCAGAAGCCGGGCTCCTTCTTTTCCTCTAGATACCGAGCATCGTCACCCTTGGCCTTGACAGATCGAGAGGCGACCTGGTAAAAGAGGCGAGCACCCCACACGGTGACAGCTCCAAGCAGGACCTTGTCGGGGTAGACGAGCGATGAAAAGGCGGTCCCGATGGGAACACCGTCATATACGACGCGCGAGCCGACAGCGCTCCACCAAGCGTTGGCTACCTGGCCTGTGGGCCAGAACCAGTCTTTGCCATCAACGCGGTTGGCAACGCGGGAGGCAGTATACGCGACGACGGAGAGGCCGGTGTGGAAGCCCAGGGATGGCAACAGCGCATTCTGCAACAGGCCCACCGCAGTCGCGTCACGAGGGATGCTGTAGACGCCCCTGTTGAAGTGACTGTGATAGATGTCTTGCTCGGAGCTGCCGCCCTGAGGCGGACGGACCGGGATGCCGATCCGCTGGGTCGTGGGGTTGTCGGCCTCGGCCCGGCTCCAGTGAGAGGCATAGCGATCCTGCTCGGCGCCAGACGTGTTCCAGACTGGAACCTTGACACCGTAAGCCTCTGGGTTACGAGCCTCTGATGGGCTCCAATGAGCAGCATATCTGTCTTGTTCTGCACCGGAGGCGGTAGGCATGCGGAAGGTGATGCCCTCTGCCTCCGGGTTGCGAGGGCCAGAGCGGCTGAGGTGAGCTGCCCAGCGATCCTGCTCGGCACCGGAAGCAGTGGGCATCGGTACGGGAATTTCCTTGGACGTCGTGCCGCTGCTGAAGTGACCGCCGTACCGATCCTGCTCCGCGCCTGAGCCTCGAGGCACGGGGATGGGGACGGATTCTGATGTTGGGTTGTTTGCTTTGGGCCCCCAGTGGGAGCCGTACCTGTCTTGTTCAGCCATGCTGGGTGATGGTGATGCAATTGGTGTTCAATCTCAACTGGAGTTGTTTGACGGAGCTCAGAGTTTGAAGTCAGGAGAGACCTGCATGAAATAAGGGAACACAAGCTCGAGGAGCTTCAGCTCCTCCGGATGAACCGTGACGTACTTAGGTAGGGTACGTACCTGCAGATGATATCATAATGACTGCCGAGCCAATCACCCACTGGCAAGGGACAAGATCTGATGTCTCCAACTTGCTCGATTGAACTTGTTACTCTTTGATACGTTGACGTGTGTTTTGTATGAGAGCCACTTTTGCTACCTCAACATCGCTTCGAGACCACGGCGTCAACATCATGATATGAGCATGGTGTTGTAGGCAGTTCTGTCTGCTGGTGTAAGTCATGTAAGTCGCGTAAGTCAGGCCACCCCTGTCATTACCCAAACTTTCCAACATCAGTCGCCAATTCCGCCTCTGAACCTCACCTTACCTTTGAGGAAATGCCCATTCTTCTTTCTGTTGGATTGACTATTCCAAGACTCTTAGAACCTGTATTTATTCCAATCTTATGATGCTATTTAGCATGTACTGTTATGTGCAGCTATCAGGTGGATGTCTGAGGCAGCGCCAAACATCGTCTCCGACACCATCCTAAGTTAGGTACATCCATAGATACTCAAGTACCGATAGCACCGTATTTCGTACTTATAATGACCTAGTAATATCACACTGGATAGTCATTTTCCTGCGAGGATAAAAAGCGTATATTTGAGTAAAGCGTTGGACGCTGCACATCACTGATTTAGGAGTGCATTGTGGGCCTGAAAAGAATGCCATCAGCACTACAGCAGCATTCAGTGTCATTGCAGCCTGAAAAGGAACGGCCCGTCCCATCGTCAGGGCGGGGTCAACCAACTATTAGACTTCATATGGAATAAAGTAGATCTTGTCTTTTTCTTTTTCGTGCACCAATTTAACTTGGAATTCAGCATAATTCGGCAGGTGCAGTTCGTTTTCGCACTACACAATAGTACGGTACTGTGTGTTTTGGGTCTCCAATGACTGCAGGTGGCGCCAATGCGGCAGTGCCCACGCTCAGGGGGGCGGCTGCTGAGTCATTAAATAGGGAGCGCGAGTGCTGCAGCCAGGACGGGGTCAAGCCACGCAGTCGTCATCTTGCGCGTCTCCCTTGACAGCCATTCAACGCTAACTGCTTCCAATTTCCACCTCTCTGCGACACGTCGTTTCTTTCGACCAAAACACCAACCGGCCACACCCCCTTACACCTCTACCTGCTTTGACACCCGGAGGCAAGCGTGCACGACGACCTGTCACGTCCAATCGAGAGCGCGATCGACCTGAGCTCACTCCGGCACGACCAGTGCGCGTGGGGATCCGACATGGCAGGCGAACGCTCCTCCTCTTCCGACGAGGACCGGAAGCTCGAGGCCGGGACTGCAACCACAAAGGCACCAGAGCCACCGACCAGCTCCGGCGGCGGGCTCCATCCGGCTTTCTATATTGCCCTGTGGATCACGCTCAGCTCCAGCATCATTATCTTCAACAAATGGATCCTGACGACAGCTAAATTTGGTGCGTTGCGTTGCGTCCCTCTCCATGCTTCTTCCCTTGCTGCTCTTTCTGTTGCTGCTTGATGCCATTGAGCCTCTGCTGACTCCCTCGCCACTTCTAGAGTTCCGTAGGTCTCACGCAATGATCCGTGCTCCATCGCCGACGACGCCCCTGAACCATCGAGAGCTGATAGTCTCGCACAGCACTATTCTTGACGACATGGCACCAAGTCTTTGGCACCATCATGACCCAGTACATGGCCCGTTTCACGAAGACGCTTGACTCCCGCCATAGGGTCCCAATGACCACAGAAACATACATGTACGTTTGTTCGTTGGGGCCGCATACAAGTACGGGAAAGCGGGGCAGGAATAGGCGCTGACGACCAAATTTCTCCAGCCGGGCCATTGTCCCCATCGGCTTGATGTTCAGTTTGACGCTCATCTGTGGAAATTTGGCATATCTGACACTGAGCGTGTCATTCATCCAGATGCTCAAGGTGCGTCTGCCGGGTCATCCATGGGTCTGCTGGGAAACCTGGAAGTTATGCGAAATTGACTAGTATCGCAGGCTACCACCGCCGTCGCGGTTCTCCTCGCAACATGGGCCTTCGCCATCGCGCCCCCTAATATGAAGGTCCTCGGGAACGTCGCCATCATTGTTCTGGGTGTCGTCATTGCGTCGTTTGGAGAGATCAAGTTCGAGCTCTGGGGCTTCGTTTACCAGATTGGCGGTATTGTCACCGAAGCTCTACGCCTGGTGATGGTTCAGCGCCTGCTGAGCTCTGGCGACTTCAAGATGGACCCCCTGGTGTCACTGTACTACTACGCCCCGGCGTGCGCTGTGATCAACTCCCTCTTCACCTTCTTCATTGAGGGTCCTCGCATCACGATGGCCGCCATCCAGTCTCTCGGATATACCGTGCTGCTCGCAAACGGCCTCGTCGCATTCTTCCTCAACGTCTCCTCTGTGCTTCTGGTTGGTAACCTCGATCAAATTCTAGGAGGCTCGCCGCTGACCATACTTGCTAGATTGGCCAAACCTCTGCCGTTGTCCTCACCATGTCTGGAATCCTCAAGGATATCCTCCTCGTCTTTGCATCCATGCTCATCTTCCGGGACCCCGTCACCGGTCAGCAATTCTTTGGCTACTCTATCGCTCTCGCCGGCCTGGTCTACTACAAGCTCGGTGCCGAGAAGATGCAGTCCCTTGCTACCGATGTCCGTCTACAGTTCCAAGATTTCCGGCAGAAGAACCCAGCAAAGACGAAGCTGCTCGGCATTGTGGGTCTGTTGCTGATTGTCTCCACGGCGTTCTGGTTGTGGGGTCCTCTGTCTACAGACCAAGCTGCAAAGTATGTCAGGAAAGCGTACAATTACTAAGCGCCTAAGCAGTCATCGGAGCTGGCTGTGTACGAAAACCTTTAGGGGTCAAATTTGGGCGTTTGGGTCATCATATCACCTTCTATCTAGAGATGTAGATTGCCTGGGAGGAGTTTTTTAAGATATAAAGGCTATCTCTACTTAGCGGCTTGGCCCGGAACATGTCGCTGAACACTTCAAAGGTCCATTTTCTTGAGATCGTTCTTAACACGCCACCGTCGGTATGCCCCATCTTTCATTTCTTCGGTTACCTTACTCGCCTCCAGCTGCTGAGTACCCTTTGGAATACAGCCTCTTTACAAACACCCGAGTCACTTTTTGGTTAGCTGTACTTTAAAACCACTTGAAATCAGATTTGTGAAGATACTCTTAGAACCAACTTTTTGTCTCATCGGCTTCTCAGTTTCTTGATCCTTGCAGCCCTGTAGCTGTGATGGCATCCTGGCCCTTGGCGGCATGAATTGTGAAAGGCTTTCTTGCATTAATCAGGTAGCATTGATGGCTTCGAGGAGCGAAAACAGGTGCTGTTCTCAAGAGCGTCGTCCACAGTATGCGCCTCAAGAAGGAAATGTCTCGACCATGACAAGTAAATCCATTCGGTCAGCTAAGCTCAATACGTGGGCAATATCTAAATGCTTAGAGTTCTTTTTTCTTCTTCTTTTTCTTTTTTCCCTTTTTTTTTTTTTCAATCGAGAGGGTGGGGGGTGAAATTGATGGCGGCGTCGGCTCCCATGTGAGACTACACAACCTGGGCACTTGAGTAAAGGTAACATTGGTCATGTTCGCCAGCACCAGATAGGTTGGATTTGAGCTTTCCTGTGCACCCTGATTGCGGGCTCATTCGACACTCGCTTAGTGGTTATAATGGTGGCTGTGTTTCGGCTGCATGAGGGTTTGAGTGCCTCCTACAATATGTACTAGTAGGTGTTCAGAGCTGAGCTGCTGCGTTCCTGTAGGTTGATAGCTATAGCAATAGCCCGGTCCGCCTTGGACCGAAGGCATACGGCCACCAGAAGGAACCAGCTGGCCAAATGGCTAGCCGGGCCGATACGGCCCAACGGCAATTGAAAAGAACCGTACGCATATACGCCTAATTCCTTTAGCGTACAACGATAGTTTCCCTTCCGTTCCTTCTGCCAAACATCATCAACAATAATAGCAATATACTTATTTTCACCCCCTATTCAAACCTTTTTATATATAGAGATTAACTTACCAATATTAATCAATAGTTAAATAATTAATTATAGACAATAAGGTAAAAAAGACAAATCTTGCCTTGAAAACCGCTGCAATGTTTTTTAAAAAGGATATATTACTTACAATGATAAGCTTTATGCTTTTAGCAAAAAACAATAAATAACTTGCAAAGGGACTTTAGCAAGAGTTATTATTAGCAAAAGACTATTTTTTTTAATTGTTAAAGATAGCTAAGAAACTTTAGCAAAAGTTATTACTAGCAACCCTTTTAGTGCGTCTACAACGCAAAATAATATATAAACGACTTTAAAACCTTCTTATAAACGCTGGCAGCTTATCTAATGCTATATTATACTTTTAAAAAAATAATTAATTCTATATAAAAACATTAAAACTTTTTATAAAGTTACAATAGCAAGCGACTAACTAGCAGACCTCTTTATTAAGTGCTTCTGCTCTTATAAAAATCTTATAATCTTTCCTATCTTTACTATGCAATAAAGGCATTAATAGCGCATATATATATAAATACATCAGCAACCCTAAAGCACTCTACACTACGTTTTAACCCCTTTCCTATTTATTTTTACTCTATTTTTAAGCATACGCATATATACATAATAACCTAATTTCCCCTTTACTTTTTACCCCTTATATTTTATTACTACACTATATTTATTTTAAAAATCCTTATCTCCTAAATTAAGCAACCTAAATTAGACTAGTATAGCTAATCCTAACAATTTAAATAACCCCTTAGTTAAAGAAACAAAAACCTTAGTATTTAACTATAATGCTTAATAGTCTATTTTAATATTAAGCAACCTTTTAGTAAAAACTAGAATCTCTTAAGCAATATAGCCCTTATTTAACGCTTGCCTTTAGTATAAAAAAATACAATTAAGCGCTAATTAAATATATTTATATATAACAGTTGCTAAAACAATTGCTACCTATCTTAAATAATGCAATAACAACCTTTTCTACTACTTTTATAAAGATTTTAATAGGTAAACCGCTGATATATTTAACGCTGTCCCCTTTAACTTGCGCTGCAACCTTAAGCAAATCCTCTATTAAAATAGGGTTTATACTAAGTAAAATAATACTTTTATTAAATTATATTTAATAACTTTCGCTGCTTATAAGAAACCTTTTAAGTAAAACTTAGTTAAGCTTTAAAATTAAAAATTTAACCTAAAGTTATGCGCTTATAAATAATAGCAAAGCATTTTGCTACTAAAACCTTTTTAACCTTTATAATAAGAAAAAGCGCTTTAGCAAAAGCTTTAAATTTGTTAAAAAAAACCTTGGCAAAAATAATTAAACGGCATACAATAAACCGTTAAAAAACCCTTAGCATACTCCTAAGTTAAAAAAGCTCTAGAAAATAGCCTGCAATAAAAACCCTTGCTATTATTGCCTTTGTTACAATTGCAACAAAACCTTTTATAACCGCTATCCTTATTATATATATAATAAACCATACAACGCCTATAATAAAACCCCTCAAAAGTGCCCTTTTAGTTATATTTGCAACAAAACTCTTTAAGGTTGCCTTTAAAACAAAGCCCCTCTGCGTTAGTTTTAATAAACTATATAACAAAACCGCAATCGTCGCCCTTTAACCATTTACATATATTATACAACACCTTATTCCTAATACTAAAACCACTCATACACCGTTACAATCCCTAGCAATACAACCTATATAAAACCCTTCCTCTACTTAAGTACCCAAACAACTATATTAACATTCAAACCTTAACCAGCTTTACAAAGATATATAGCCTAGATTAAAAATATATAGGCAAGCCATACAACCTATTAAATAACAAGCTTAAAATCTTCTTTAGTTTTTGCTAACACACTTAAATTAAGCCTAGCTAGTTTTACACCATTTTTCCAAAAATTTTAACCAACCGCGCTTAACAATTCTATAAAAGCTATATTACCCATTTTAATACGTTTGCAAAAGCTTATACTAAAATTAAACAGCATTTTAATACAAAAGTTAACTACCTTTATTACTATATAAACTAAACTTTAACAACCTTTAATAAAATTAAACAGCAGAATAAAGAAAAAAACTTTTATAAAATCTTTAAAATCTTGCTTAACAAGCTATAACTATGCCAACGTACTTTAAAACCAAATTACGCAAGTAAATAAGCACTTAAGACTATAATAATCAAAGTTTGCTATAGAGTATATAAACTTAAATATACTTTTTTTAAGCCTGCTGTTACCTGCGAAAAGCTATTTTTCAACCTATGCTCCTTAATCAAAACCTACCTTGCTTATAGTCTATAATAGCAACTAACCGCTAATAAAGCAAATAACTAATATTATTTAAACTATTGCTATAGCAATAACTATAGCAAAGATAAAGGCTTTCGCAGTAGCCCTTGCGACAGCTTTTGTTTGTATAACAGCTTTCAAAGCTATAATAGCAACTACTATAACAACTGCCCTCTTTAACAACGTATGCCTTAGAAAAAAAAGTGCTATATATATGGCAAAAAAGATTGTTAGTTAATAAAACACTCCTAAGAGAAACGCAACCAATCACGTAATTAGTTTATTGCCAACTACTAATTTAACGGCAATAACCCTAATAGCTTTAAAATATATCTAGCAAGTTATAAAGATAATAAAACAGACTAAATATAGCTGAAAAACAAGGTTAATGACAATAATAAAAACTATAAAGAAAAAACTAAAGCCTTTACTTAGCTTATAAACTAAAGCTTCTTATACTGCCTTATTAGCAACGATATTTATTTTGCTAATAGCCCTAATATAAACGCTATGCAATTCCTTATCAAAAACCGCTACATTTAGTTACAATTCTAAAGCATATTATTTAATATAAGTGCTGCAAAGATATCTATAGCTAAAAAAGAGCAATTCTTTGCCTTATAATAAAAAAACCCTTTTATTTAGCTTAACAAATTAATAATAAGATAAGCCTTAATTAAATTTAGCAAAGGATTAGTAATAAACTTAATTAAAACTATTGCTATTAACATTTTAATTAAGCGCGTTAACTTTTATGTGCTAAATGCTTTAATGCTTTTTTTACTTTATCTTGCAAATATAAACTAATTATGCGTTTAATTCAATAACCTAACAAATCAACTTATCTATAACAATAAGACTATCCCTATTATATACAAATAAGGCTACTCGTAGTTCTTTTTAAGTAAAAAGAAATAAACAAGCATCTTTCTTACAAAAATAAAGCTATAACGCCTTTATCGTTGCTTTGGCTACCCAGCAATATACTAACTTTATTAGCTGCTTAAGAAGGCTAGTTATAATAACATTAATAAAGATATATTATAATTAATTAAAAAGTTTTATTACTATTGCTAATTGCATAGCAACGCCCCCCAACGCTTTAAGTTTACCCTAAAAAACAACTACAAATTTAATTACAAAATCTTTGCAAACATTATATATCTTAAAAATCGCCCTATTCTTTACGTTTTAAACTTCTTAACAGCTTTCTACAGCGGCCGTTTTTTTTTTATCTCTATTAGCTAAAAATACTTAAAAAGCCTTATGCCTACTATAGATTAATACCTATCAAAGACCTCCCAACGTGATTACACACAATGCTGGCACTAATTTTGCCTTTATAAAATTTAAATTAAAAGTTAGGCTAATAAGAATTATATATAAATAAATTCTCATTAAAGCTTACTAGTTAATTAGCAAACTAAAATAATACTACGCTTTACTTTAACAAGCCTTTAATATTTTATATAATAAGCTTTATAATATAACGTCTAATAAAGCAATTTTGCAAATAGCCCTTAAAGCTGTCAACAATACTATTAAACCCTATAAGCTTATTTTTACCCTCCTCGTTTTTAATGCATACCCTTATATAACAATTAATTTAGCCCCATCGCTATTAACTATTAAAAGAGCCAAAGCGGTATAAAAGGCTATAAAAACATTATGCAAAACAGCAGCTAAACGCTAAGTAAAAAGCACTCTTAACACTTAAAATAAACCATTTACTGCAAACGTGCTTAAGCTTCTACTTTAAAGTAAAATATAAGTTTAACAAGAAAAAAACGGCTAACAAAAGCTTTATAAGATTGCAGCCGTCAATAGTTACAATATTACCCTTAAAATGCCCAACAAGCCCGCTACCTTTAAATCAACCATCCTCTAACCCTACTATCACAACCCTAATACCTCCGCTTTTCCTCTTCCCCTAATAACCACCTATTGCAACCTTAATACCAACGCTCCCCCTCTTTCCCTAGCGACTAATAATAAAAACTACTAGCCTTTTAATAACGCTGCTAATGCTATTAGTATCGTTAGCAATATAATTATAATTGCTATAAAGCTTAAGCGAAAGAGATAACCTTTTAGCTTAAAAAATAAGCCGGCTAACGCCTTCCTAACAAGGAAAAAAGAGGACGACTATAACTTTGCCGTTAAGTTAAGAAACAACAGCATTATAACAACCCCAGGCAAGCCGTTTAAAGCGTTTAACGCCTAAGAGATAGACAACCTTGTTAACCGTAGCGTTTTTAGCTTTAAACGCTATAATAAGGCTAAGTATAATAGCCACTATATCTTTAAAGCCTAAATAGTATAAAAAGTCAAAGGTAAAACTACTAAGCTCTATAAAAAGTTATGCTTAATTATATAAAGCTATAACAATAAAAAAAAAGTGTCTATTTTAACACAGTCTCCTACAATTTAACGTGTTAGCCAGCAGTTAATCTTAGCCTTTGCGCCGTTATTATTGCAAAGCAACATAACGCTATTATTATACAACATTACCTAAGCATACCCACAATTACAAACTAAACTTATACATATTATACTAGCTGCTATTTTAGCTGCGCTATAGACTAAATACCCTTAAAACACTATTATTAAAGTAATTAAGCCACTTTACAACATTACTAAAGCAAGCGTTTATTAGTTTGCTATATATTAAAGCTACCACTAAAAAAAGCTTAATATATTAACCTTAACCTATAACTTATGCTTTTTAATTACTAATAAACCTCTAGAGACTTTTAGCCTTATTAATATGCAAACTAATAATACCCTTATCTTAGCTATATTAGCTTTTTTAACATTAAAAAACTAAAAATTGCAAAAAGCTTAGTTTAAAGCTAAAGCTAAAACCTTTCTTTTCCCTAATACTACTTTAAATTTCAACAATGCTATATTAATAATAAATAGAATTAAGCTAAACCTAAAGTAAAAAGGTTAAAATACCAAAATTATTTCTATTAATTTTAAGTTAGCTAACTAAGCCTAACAATATATAGAGCAATGCGCCTATAGTGCCTATATTACCTTAATTTGCCAATCAAAGGCTTTTTTTAACCTATCTATTGCTGCCTAGATTTAAGACTCTAATAAAAGTAATTATATAAAGCTTAACGATTGCTTATAATAATAACTTAATAACTTATTAAAAGAGCTATAATATATTTCCTTTAATTTAGCAATGGCTAAGCTTTTTACATTTGCTAACGGCTCTTTAGCTAGCAATAAAGATTTAAGCTTTTAGATTAAGTTTATTTTAATAATTGGAAATAAAACTAATACTAACGGTTAATTTATATTAACAAGAAACTTTATATATTAAAGTTTTACTAAATGCAAAAGAGTTACTTAGAGCTCTTTGGCGTTAGAGATTTATAAAATCGTTAATGCTTTTAATATTAGTCTCTTAATAAAGATAACGCTCTGCCTAATAACCAACAAACTCAGCCTTCCCACAATGCCTTTGGTTATTTATATAAACTTATATTTTTTATATAAGTGCTTAGTTAAATTAAATATAACTAGAGAAAAAAGGCTGATAATTAATATAATAGCTCTATGTTAGTTATATAAACAGCGCAAGATTACAAAAGTATAATGGGTTAATAGCGATAATAACCCCGCCAACGCTATAACAAAGGCTATACTAAATAAAGCGCTAAAATATCTAGTTAATAATAATAAATTAATAATATAAGTAAAAGGTTTTGTTTAAAGGCTTATAAACTAAGCAATAAGTATATTTCCTTTATATAGTATAACTATTACTTATTTTTTTCCTATTTAGGCAACTGGTTGCCTATGGCTTAAGTTTTAGACTAATCTTTTAAAGCGTACAATAAGGGTTTATAAGCCGATATAAAAAACTGCCAGTATAGGTTAATAGCTATAGCAATAGCCCGGTCTGCCTCAGACCAGAGGCATACGGCCACTAGAAAAAACCAGCTAGCCAAATAGCTAGCTAGGCTAATATAGCCCAACAGCAATTGGAAGAGACCATACGCATATACGCCTAATCCCTTTAGCGTACAACGATAGTTTCCCTTCCGTTCCTTCTGCCAAACATCATCAACAACAATAGCAATACACTCGTTTTCACCCCCCATTCAGACCTCTTCGTATACAGAGATTGACTTACCAACAGTTCCTAACCATGTGGGCGGGATTCGCGGAAAATAGCTACTGAGGTGACTCGCTCCTCACCTCAAAGACGAGAGCTTTTTGTGATTCCTGGACATCCCTTTGATTTTCATCTTGCTGCCCTTGCTTTCGCTCTGTCGGGATTTAATAAATGCACATGACAAGCCTGTGTCACTTGAAGTCGCACCCAAGATCAAATGACAACTCCGGCCCGTCCCCAGGGTCAGTGGCACATGTCCCACATGCGGGCCCTGACCCTCTTGATATCGTACACCTGAGGAGCGGCCCAAGATCTGGTTTTGAAATATCAAGATTCTCGGCGTGTGCGGGAGAGAAAAAGGACTGGTCTATGAATCTGAATAAACTGCGACCTTTCCTACCCAATCTCAGCGACGCCCCAAAGACGACGTGATAGTTCCAAGCTATTACGAAAAGTTGTTCGGCCAAGGCCTCATCTCCTCCCCGAGTCATTTACACAACTCCTCAACACCTCGCTAACTGAGGCTGGGAAGGCGGGCGCACATCATTTTCGAAGGCTTCTGTTGTGCAACGCATCCGGTGCATGTAGAAAAAATAAAAATTGTCTCAGGCCGATTTTCTAGCGGGGCCTCTGGGCTTGAGTGATTTCCTCGCCCCCTTCTTCCCCTCTGAGCTTATAAATACTCAGTTCTCTGCCTCTTCTTCGTTTTGTCTTCTCGCGTGTATCAACGACCCGGTCCGCAGTCACCATGAAGCTCCAAGCCGTCCTCATCTCTTGCCTCTCTTCCGGTGGCCTGGTCCTTGGTGCCCTCGCCGCACAAAATGGGACTGCTCAGGTCGACCACTGGGACGCCATCGTCGTGGGCGGCGGCCCTGCTGGCCTCAGTGCGCTCAGCGGCCTGGCTCGTGTCCGGAGGAAGGCGATCATGATCGATTCCGGAGAGTATCGAAACAATGCGACCAGACACATGCACGATGTGATCGGCCTTGACGGTAAGTAGACCGTGCTCGTTTTTACTCCCAGTATATAACTCCGCGGGAGTTGTGTCGTGCGCAAGAATAATCTGACCACGCACACACACATATAGGCGTCACCCCAGCCTACTTCCGCTGGCTCGCCCGGGAGGACCTGGCCTACTACGACACCGTCAACCTGACCAACGGCAGCGTGACGAGCATCCAGCCGCCAGACACCGCCGCCGGCGCCACCCTCAACGCCTCCTCATACTTCACGATCCAAGTCGCCGGGCCGTCCGGCGGGCCGACAACCCTCACGGCCCGCAGCGTCATCCTCGCCACCGGGCTCGTGGACCTGATCCCGTCCACGCCAGGCCTCTCCGAGAACTGGGGCCAGGGCATCTACTGGTGCCCGTGGTGCGACGGCCACGAGCACGCGGACCAGAACCTCGGCCTCGTCGCGCCCCTGGACGAGATCCCGGGCCTGGTCCAGGAGATCAGCACGCTGGACAGGGCGCTCACGGCCTACGTCAACGGCACGGACACACCCGAGGTGCGCGTGAAGGCCGACGCCGAGTTTCCAGACTGGCAGGCCTACCTCGCGGCCAACAACGTCACCGTGTACAACCAGACGCTGGCCAGAATCACGCGGCTGGCCGACGGGCTCGATCCGGACCAGGACCCGAACGTGCCCACGGCGCCCGAGCACGACCTGTTCCAGGTCGACCTCGCCGACGGCACGGTCCTGGAGCAGGACGCCTTCTTCACGAGCTTCCCGGACGCACAGCGGTCGAGTCTCGGGGAAGATCTGGGCGTCACCTTGTACGGGGGCCGGCTCGCCGGAGACCAGGACAAGGGTTATCTGACTAATGTCCCGATGGTGTACGCCGTTGGTGACAACAACATCGACAACTCGACAAACGTGCCGCATGCCATGTACTCGGGAAAGAAGTCGGCCGTCTTCTTACATGGTGAGCCCACCCAACCCCTCTCACCTGACCAATCTCCTCTGCGCAATCATATTCTCTGTCTGAGACACAAGGTAGTCGTCCCTCACGCTGATAATTGACCTTTAGTCGCTCTCGCGAAGCAGGAGTCCGCGGCCCAGCTAGCCGCGGGCGGCGAAGATCTTGGAAAGCGGACCGAGCAGGAGCTCGACCCACGCAAGATCTGGGACAGAATGAACGGGGAGCCAGGAGATATTTTTTATACTGGGACATTTTGATCTGGAAGATCATTGAGTCTTTCCTCCTTGTACTGGTACCCATAATGCGGTCGAGATGCCCTGGAAGATTATTCAGGTACGTACCTTCAAATCGTGTTAGGTTTGATGGTATTCAGAAACACTCCGAGAACGCCGCAGTGGGTATATGTGTATGTATCGACCGGAACCCCGTTTGAATAAATCCAGTTCCAGTGAGATGCCATGGCCATAAAATTTCCCTCGAACACCATGAAAGTTGCAAAACTGTTGCCAAGAAGAATAGCTGGCCTCGACCTATCTTGGCATATTCAGGCGCAGACCGGTCCACTTACGCCGCCATTTTCTCAATACTTTTCCCCGCGGTGGGGTCTAGACACCTTTTGCTTCAAGAATCCGACTTAGCTCCTTCAGTGGTACCGGCTTTGTGAGAAACAAGTCGATCCCACTCGCATAAGCCTCCTGCTGGGTGTCAGCGGAAGCAAGGCCCGTAAGCGCGATCACTAAGGCTGGCTGTAGGCGATTTTTCTGCTCATATTCTCGAATGAGACGCGTTGCCTCTAGCCCATCCATAACGGGCATAGAGATGTCTAGTGGTCAAATGAATCAGCCTTATGAAATTAGATCTGCCTGAGTGAGAAACACCACACGATGACCTACCCATGAATATGCAACAATAATTCACACGTCTGGCGCGGTAAGCCTCTACCGCCTCCAGCCCGTTCGAAGCCTTGTCATAGTTACGACTAAGCTTGTTCATGTACGACGCTAGAATCTTCAAATTGATGGCATTGTCGTCGACGAGTAGAAAGGCTGCTGCTCCTTCTTCCACGATGGGTGATGGCTGATCCTCTCCCAGGGAGGTAAGTGCTGGGCGAAGGGTCGAGGTGCTTTCGTCAAATTTGGTGTTTGATCTTAATAGAGACGAGGGCCTCAACGGCAATGAAGGACGTGTCATGGGATCTGTGTAAATTGAAGGCGCGGACAGATCACTCGGGGATGTCGGAGGATCCGGGCTACCGGTTGAGACGAATGACCCCAACGTCTGCTCTGTGCTCGAGGCTTGCACGCTTTTCCATCTCTCCATGGTGAAAGCTAGGATCTTGGCCAGTTTACGCGGGCCAATACTGCTTGCGTCAGCGCTTGACTTCAACAACAAGGGAGGGGTGGTTCTTACGGCTGGGAAAAGCACTCCATGATGGCCGAGGCGCTCGATGCGCACTTGACACTGAGCTCGTGTGCAGCCAGGACGCTGTCACACATGACCACTACTGGCGGCGGAGGGGGCGAGGGAGGAATTTGGTCGAGGGCGTGTTCCGCGCAGATGTACAGAGAAGGAGACTTGATCGACAATTCGGTCTCAGAGAGCACCTGAAGGTGCAAATAGTGCTGGCACATAGATTCAAGGACCTGCCTCGGACCCAATGGTGATTCACCAATCCGGGTAGCACGAGGTTCGTAATCGCCGAAAGCCTTGGGTACTCCTAGCAGGGAGACTGAGAGGCCCTGAAGCTTTTTGAGGAGCTCAGAGAACTCATCGTCTGAGCTCGATATACCAGGTGAGGTTCCAGGGCTCGAGAGACGCAACGGGATTGATACCTTCACTGTCGTGCCGTGCCCAACCCGGCTCTCTACACCGACACGTCCGCCGAGCCCGTGGACGATCTGTTTGACAATGCTAAGACCCAATCCGGCGCCAGACGATAGCTGGTTCTCTTGTACGAAGGGTGTGTATAGGCTGTTTTGCAGATAGTCGCTGCTAATGCCCCTTCCCGAGTCTGATACAGAAAATACAATGGTCCGTCGCCGCAACTTCCTTCTCGTCGCAGCCGCTTCTTGCGTCAGAGAGACCAATATGCTGCCCTTTGATGTGTACTTCAACGCATTTCCAAAAATGTTCATGATGACACGTCGAAGGGCTCCAGACTGTGCATGAAAGTTCCAGGACACATTCGGGTCGATGCTGAGAAAGACGCCAACACCAGCGCCTGCCAACGGTCGAGCATCATCAGGGACGGCACCAGGCATGGCACCACCCGAATCCATCTGCCGGACAGATTCCAAACGGCGTAGAGTAGCTGCCTGGTCGAAATATGACGTTTGAGGCCTGTCCCTCTTGGCCCATCTGCTGGATGTGTTCTGAAAACTGAAGCCGGCATACACGCTCGCTACGACCTCCTCTAAGAGTAGATCCAGGCTGAGGTCGGAGAAGACGCTCATCATTCCAGCCTCAATGGTGCTGCGGCCAAGCGAGTCAACTGCAAGACCTCGGCTGGTAGCGCCCAGTGCTTTTCGCCTTGGTGCTTGTAAGAAGTGGTTGACCTTGCTGAAGTCCAGCAGCTATGAATCGTCAGCGAGGATGATAAGTCGAAGAATGTGAGACTCACGTGATCCAGCGTGTCGAGAAGTGTACGGCCACATGTTTCCACTGTATGAAGAACATCTTCTTGAAAGCCGGTCAAGGCAGAGTCGTGCATCAGCTCGACCCCAAGGATGACACCATGGAGTGGGGATCGTATCTCATGCGAAAGCGAACCAAGAATATCCTCTTTGGCCTTACTCTCACGGAGGACATCCAGATGTGCGACTTCCGCCATGGTGGCGGATCCGAACGCCTTGAGATAACTGAGCTCACCCTCGACGGTGAATACTCGGGCGCGAGCTCTCGTCCAAGCGAAGCCACCAGCATACCACCTTTCCTTGTGCGAGTCCCACAGGGGCACCAGGGCAACGCTTCGAGCCCTCGGAAACATCCTCATGAGCATGGCTCCATCATTCCTTCTAGGGCGATTAGGGGTCCTCTTCTTGTCAGGTCGGTGTTTTGGGTCCCCTAGATCCCCCGACCTCCCTGTCTCGCTTTCTTCCGAATCGCTTATAGCCCAGATCACGCTGCCGTCGTCGTCGAAATTGAAGACTTGGCCGCCGGGATACCGCCGCAGAATTCTTTCCAGGAAGGTATCCGGAATTGATAACCATTCGATGGGCGCCAGATCCCCGTTGATGCTCGACTTGTCAGATGTAGAGAATCCCAAAATCCGGCAGAAGTCCGAATTGACGAGACTGTCGTCCGTTCCAGCCGAGTCCTCACCGCTGCTATCTGAAGACCTACTTTGGTCTTGATCTTGTTTCAAGACATCGCTCCGCTGAACAAGGCCTCCATAGGAGCCGATAGCGGCATCCACAAATAGGGTCCCTTCCACCTCGATTGATTCCCTGATGATGTTTGCAGCACGGGAAAACAGCGTCTTGGCGCCGACTGAGCGGTCATCTTTCCCGTTACCGGCCAAGCTGGCGAGTGAATCTCTCGACGCCTGATTGTCGCTAAATGAAGCAAGACTGTCGGTGCTGTAATTGGCCGTCGGCACACCCGTGTCGACAGCGTCCGCGGAACCTCGGTCGGACCAGTCAGATTGGACAGGTGTGGGTACCGGGCGCACTGGCTCCGCAAGAGAGACTCCGCCGGCATGACTCTGAATGCGCTGCTGCTGAGCATTGAGACCACCTTCCTTGCCTTGAATATCAGCAAAGAAATCCGGATTGTTGGCATCTCGCCACTTGGACATGGAACCTGTTCCCTCCACCATAGATCCTAGGCCCCGGACCATGCGTTCATGTCGGCGATAGCTCTCAGCGGATACTCTCGACTGCAAGTGCGACATGACGAGACGCGACGTGTGTCGGAGAAACCTCTGGGACGGCAGGTCAAAGTGCTCGCGCGGCTTGCTGTCGATGACACAGCAGACACCAATGTCGATTCCTGCCGGGGATCGAAGTGGCACGCCGGCGTAGAAACGGAGAGGCGAGCCGGTGGCGAAGTAGGGCTTGCAGGAGAAGCGGTCATCTTGGGTCAGGTCGGGGAACACGCTGATGGGGAGGATGTCGCCCCGGGCCGACTGGACGGCAGGAAGGTCGAGAACGTGTTCACACGCGAAATAGCGTCGTGGGATCGCAGTGCCGGACAGATAGAGGGCCTCGCCCTGAGGGGTGACAGGAGGCTCATCGTCCTGTCCAAGATCGATGACGGTTGACTGGGTGGCTTCTGCAACAATATGCTGGCGCTTGCCGTCGAAAATCGAGACCAGAACACGGTCTACATTGAGCTTCAGGGCAGCCAGCTGAGTGAGGGCGACCAAGGTTGCATCGGACGAAGGTGACAGGACGGCAGCGTCCAGGGGGGAAGTGGAATCGTTGATGACGGATTCGGCCAGCAACGAGGCGCCATACCTCAGGACCTCCTCTTCGCGAGCGGCCTCCGGGATGGAGCCCACCTTGACCTCCAGCTTCACCTTCGCATTCGGCTCTGCCTTTGCGGGCCCTGGAGCTGGCTCGCTGAGAACCATGGCCGCTACCACTGCCTCGGCGTCGCCTTCGGGACCGTTGCAGGCGCAGTAGATGGCATTGGCGTCGAGATCCGGATTCAGATCCAAATATATGGTTGATCAGAGGTCGTGACGTGCAGTACCGTGCCGTAAGCGGTCAGGTTCGATGTTGCCCGGGTAGATCTGGTGTGCACAAGAGAGCGACTAGTTTCACAAAATCTCAAGTCAATGGACGGTTGATCGTCACAGCTGTGGCGGATGAGACTGAAGAGCAGGGCTGGCTTGCATCCTGCGCCAGGTTACCAAGTAAATCGCCACCCTAGGGGAGCACAGCACTTGAGAAGAGTGATTTTGTGCCACTCTGCAGGTAGTACAGAGGCCAACTGCTAAGCTTTTAAAGCGCCCCAGTCTCCTTGTTGGATGAGAGCACCGAGAGGGCACGTGGAGGGCAGGGGACGCGGCGAGGAGGGGGAAAGAAGAAAATAGAGCAGGGGAAAGGTGGTGATGGGTGGCTATTCAAAGTTTACGCGGCGCATGAACTTAGCGCCAGTGCCTGGGACCAGGCCTCGGACTAGTTCTGGTTCTGGTTCTGGTTCTGGTTCTGGTTCTGAAGAAGACTGGACTTGGATTTGCAAGTGGAAGTGGACGAACGGCTGGAGTGGCCGTACCACAGTCGTATTGCCCCGTACGAAATCCTTTCAGCCGGGTATTTGTGCTGGAGTCTAGACTCTGGAACATTATTGCGGGGACATGAGCACGTCCTGACGTCGAGCTGCCAGGTTGATTTAAAACATGGGATTTAGATATTAGCTTGGTGTGATCTGGCCTAGTCTTGATCGGGATTCGAGATGGCAAAGTTGAAAGTGCAGTCGCATTAATGTGAGAGTGTGAGAAGCCGCTACACTACCGATGCAACAGGCAAGGGTCCGCGGCTTCCCACTAAAGGCATTGGAGGCCCGCACGCACTTTACACACCCTGCACACCCACCTGCGAGCAGAGATACCCGAGAGAATTCAATCGGTCTACGCCGGTCTAGACCAACAGGCGGCCAGGTTGTGTGACAATTTACTGTCCCCCCAAATGAAAACATTACTATAAATTCCCAATCCCTTTTGTTTTTACACAACAACAGCAAAAATAAAAATCACTAAATTGATCAACTTTTCCTATTTTAAAGCTGTTAGGTTTATTAATATACCTGATTCTTCTTTAGATGTAGTGGTGCTAAATATTCTAGATTGCGTAGGTCACTTGGTAATTCTTTACACACACTGGCGGCTGCTCTATTTCCCGACCACAGGGTACCTAGGTACGGACTACAAACGTGCCCCGAGCGCGGAATACTGGGCGGGCGATCTACTGTAAGGATTTGTCACACGCTTTTGTCAACCTGGTGCATCAATGCTGGACTTGATTACAGACTACAGAGCACCTTCTTAACGGTTGCCCGTTGACCATCTCTTGTGTATGTGTATGTATAATTACATATATACGATGGTATGTATATATAACCTTTGCCGTTACTAAGCACTTAAATCCCGAGCTCGATAAAGCCCAGCCGGCGTGTGTATTACACAAGGTAGCTAGCTTTTCTGCCCGCTACTATGCAGCCTAATTGATGCCCTGTTCAATGTTCCGAGCCGTGGTCTGATCATTGTTATCGCCACTTCCTCTTATTTCCTACTTCAGTCTAAGCGCGGAGTAGACACTCATCATCGTGCGCCCGAGCACATGGAATCTTCGAGACATCTCTCATCACACTGGTGCCGTTGTCACGCTGGCTGATCCAGACAGGTTGTGTGACAAATTACTGGCACCGCAAACGACACCCGCAACCCGGAATACCCAGCACTACCACAGTCAAAGAAAAACCAAGTGAACAAATGGAATGAACTGCTTTGAAATAGTAGCAGTTGATCAATTTGGTCATTTTTATTGTTGTTGTGGTTGTGCAAATACAATAGAGGGTTGAGGGATTACGGTGGTGTTTAAAGTTCCATTTTGGTGTGCCAGTAATTTGTCACACAACCTGCCAGACTCACACAAACAAGTTTCAGTGAACGGGCCCGGCTGGGTATATCGCCTCGGGGTCACCACTTGTGGCTCTAACCCTACCAGTCAGTACCCACACACCAACATCAATCCGAGATTGTGTCTGCTCGTGCCCAGTCAAGATGGACCGGACAACGACAACAACCTCCTGCCCAGGTGTTGACGTGAACAGCTACCTAGGTACCTATGCAGGTATGACATACCTCGTCGCTACGCCAGTCCTCAGCAGCAGTTTCGACAAGATCCGCCCCGGGAAGACTACGGCCCCGATGGACGGAGCAATGCTGACTGGCGAGTACGATGTCTGGGCACTACAGCCAAACGCCGAGGAGCAGGTTGGCACCGCCGTCAAGGCCTTGCGTCGACTGTCTGATACCACCGCGCGGCGAATGCGTCCAGATGCCCCTATTATGGCAGGGAATGTGCCTTGCTCCGCTCACCAACAGCTGGGACGCAACGTCAATCCCTCATGGGCATTGGCGCTCCATACGAACAGTTTGGGATCGTGCCTGGCGAATCCGCGCTTCATCAGAGTTGCTCCCAAAATGCTTGTACCACATTCACCAGGGGGGCTTTATTGCGCGTCAGAGGATTACTAGGTATGGCCAACAACTGATCCAGCCCCGGCAGGATATTCGGCGCAGTACGAGACTTCGGAGTGTTTTCGCTACGCAAGATGCCTTCCGTGGAGGCCCGGTCCGCGGCCGTCACGTGAGGCGCCCACTCGGCACCCGCAGGTCTGTATAGCTAGTCTACGCAGCGACCCGGCGGGTACATGGCGGAGAAAGGCTGTCGAGCCTGGGGTTAATTCGACTGAGCTACTCCAGCATGGTGCTAAAATGCTCGGCGGTGATGATGGCATGCGAGCGCAGGGGCAGGAGAAGCTTCTTGAGAAGCGGATCCAGCTTGTCGAGGACAGCATATGTACGGTTGGATGGGAGGAGTCGGAGGGCGTGATTTGTTCGGTTTGGAAGAATGGATGAATCATGGTGGAGAGATTCCGCCAACATGATGTTGACCTTGGAAGGTAGGATGCCCCAATCGTCTTGAAACCTCGTCAGATATCCTAATCGTACAGAAGGTAAATATGCCATACCTAGGTATCATTCCACCAACTCCGCCAAATAAAACTTTAGAACTTCTTCCTGCCAAAGGCTCAACTCCAGACCCATCATAGCAAGCACATGAGCACGTTACCCCCCCCCCCCGGCGGGCCGACAAGAATCTCATCAAGATTGCTTCAAGGTGTTTGGCATCATGCCTGCCCCTGCCCAAGCCGATGCCTCTTGGTGACCGCATCCAACCACTTCTTGCCCTGCTCATAATGCGCCCGCGTCGGATAATCATCCGGGCACGCGCCTCTGAGCTCGTAGCGCAGCCGGTACCAGTCGCGGTCCGTAAGGGGCGCGTCGGGCGCCCGCGCCGCGGCGACCTGCGCCATGCGCACCGACAGCGCCGGGTCCGCGAACAGCTCGTCCGGGTGCACGACCAGCGTCAACATGTACGCCCAGATGTAGCCGGGGACGCTCTCCCGCACCAGACGCCCCGCCGTCTCGCGCTGCAGCCGGTCCTCGATGCCCCGGAGGGGAGTGGTAGTGGTGGTGGTGGTGGTGGTGGTGGCGCCGCCGCGGCTGGACGTCGGAGGGGAGGGGAAGAGGATGTGTTGGCAGTGGGCGTGGCGGGCGCGCCGGGCTAGGCCGTGAAGCCAGGGCTGGATGGTTTCTGGACCGGCGAGCAGGACTAGGGCCATGATGTATGTCTTTTGGTTGTTTTCAGGCTCAGGAGGCTGAGTGCCCAAATCGTGATGTGCGTGTCCACAATCTGAAGCTCCTTGGCCTATCTGAAACGTGATGAAGAAATGCGAACTGCGGTGAACGCTATTCGTTGGTGATGAGAGTTTTGACCCAAAGACGATGAGCCGCTTCCGTCAGTCCTCTTCACCACCGCGTCGACCACCCTTATATAACAGGCAGTACTGACAATCAGTGCCCAGATCGCCTACACCTCCGGGTTTCAATATGACCGCACCCCCCAATCACAAGTATTGTCAACAACGATAGGCCCGGGTCAGGCCATGCCGAGCCCCAGTGGTTTCCAGCTGAAGACATACAAGCGGTGTTGGAGGCGGTATAGCAGGCGGTATAGCAGGCGGTCTCGCAAAGCATGCAAAGTCGGTGTTGCAAGTGGGTAAAAAATAGATTGATCGAGTCGGCCGCGCGCAGCAGCAGCAGCAAGTTTAGCCTGTGGTTCGAGCTGTTCCGAGACCTTTCTCTTCTCTGGCACGCGGCCAGGCACCCCGTACAGCCAGCCAGCTCGCGCGGAATCCCCAGGCACTGTGCCACTCGACATGCAGCATCTGTCGCCACCAGCATCGAGTCGGCGCACTGAGTGGGGGACGGACGCCTGACACAAGACTGGCGGTCTGCGTCCTCGGTTTGAGCTGCCCCAGAAGGCCTGTCCGAGTCTACCGGTCAGTGCCTTGATGTGACACGACCTGCTGGCTCTCTCTCTCTCTCTCACACACACACACACGCACACACACACACTCTCTCTCTCTCTCTCTGTGCAGGATCGTGAGTTGAGGAACCAATGCTCGAGTTTCACGCGAGGCCTTCCTTGGATCGTCAGGTCTGCGGCTGTCTACGCGGTCCACGCACTGATATCTTGAGGTGAGACGTATGTGGTCACGGGGCAATGCTGCTTTGCATATCAGCTCCGGCCGCGTTTTGCCAACGGATTCAGCTACGACAAGAATTCCGAATCTGTGAGGGCGTCAGGATCCACATCGCGACGACACACATGCAGCCTTGGAGAGGCACTACAGCTGCTTGCGATCTTATGTACAGCACAGCATCCGCAACCCAACAGAGGCCAACAAGTCTCCTGGCCAAGCTATTGCCTCTCTTTCTGATCGTATCCTTTGACCAAAAAGACACCGCTCATCGTCACATGTGAAGGCCTGATCCAGAATAAATGACAAGGTATCTCTGAATTGACGGTTACTGCAATACCTAGGTATCCATGTGGACGTCTGTGAGACAGTGCTTTTGGGTCATTATAGCCGAGTTCAGCAATATCTCTGTCAATAGAATTGGTTAAACTCGCCGAAGACTGTCCATACAGCATCATTGGTACCTGCTCTACATCTGCGCAAACGATTCGACAACAAGTTCCGCGGTTCGCCGCGGATTTCCAAGACGTCATGGGCTTCAGCACCCGGCTCTACAAACTCTTGCTCGCACCTACCTAGGTACCTAGGTAGCTCGAGCTGTATGCAGTCACTGCCAACGGGTTGTGGCCAGTGGAGCACAAGAAGCTCAAATGTCTAGAGACGTCATTCTGATGGCCTTAACGCTGGTGAGATCTTCCCCTGCGGAGCGCGCTCTCCCGTATCGCCGTGAATCGGTCTCGAGTGGATCGCATGTAGTGCGATGTGGCGACGTCTCCCGAGGTCGTGTGTGGAGGAGATGCTGCACGTTTCCTGCAAGTTGTAGCTTTGTGGCCCAACCACGGGGACAAAGGCCAGCCTGTTTTCCAAACCAAGGAGTCAGACGTTTGTGATAGACTTGGTTGTGTGGATGCCGCGAGTAGTAATAAACACTGAGTGCAGTGTTGCTGTTTCAGCACGTGCAGTCCCGGAGGCTACCACAGATCTGGGACACCAACTATGGGACTGATGAAATGATGCCTGAACCTCGATTTGGAATAAGCCATATGATACAGATACGAGCTCAAAAGCTGCTCTGGTCTGGCCTGAAAGACCTGTAAAACTCAGATAAAATGGCTGGTGTGTTTTAACAACCCCCCCCCCCCAACACTCGCCCCAGGGCCAACCAAATGTGTTGGACTTAACCTCCTGTACCAGACTGGCGTGGAGTTCTCTGCCTAGTTTCCTCCTAATACCTGTATGGCCAATGAAATCGTTAAAAAATATATATATATTGATTTGGCATCTTCTGTTTCCATGATGGCGTTGCTGGTGAACTAGGAAAAACAAGCCGTACATCCAGCCACTGCGTCGAGGGTCAGCAGGCCCATGACGGCGGGTATCGAGGAGCTTGGCGACTGGGTACTCACGACAGAAAGGATAGAGGAGCAGAGTAGCAATGCACGCCATTTCACAGGTACACCAACAGCCCGAGACAGGGTAGCAACTATCCTTATCGTCCTGGGCAGGAGCAGCAATGTTGGTGGTATTGCCAGTGGTACTCAGCAGGGAGTCGACGGCCTTCTTGTAGCGCAACATGGTACCACGGGCAAGACCGCACAGGGTCCCGTTGACAAGGTTGGGCTCGAGCTCGATACTGTCGTGGCATGTGTCGCCGTCGCCCTCTCTGAAGATGGTGAAATAAGCCGGGATTGCCTGGGAGTCGAGGAGGGCTAGGAGGGCGGCAGAATCGGCTTGGGTGCCGATCGCGGTCATGTTGATGTCGAGATGGCCATATCCGGGCAGATGGTCAGGCCTGTCTAAGTTCTCAGTTCAAATGTCCAGTCTTCTCGTCACGGGACAAACAGCATACCAAGGGATGGTGACATTGCTGGTCATCTTGGCCATGGAGGGCAGGGTAGCCACGGTGAGGGCCATGCAGGCCAACGCAACGCTGTGAAAAAGCATGACCAGTCTTTTGGTGTGTCCAAGGGTCAGATTACGGAGGGTTCGGGGTTTTCCTGGAGTCTCGCAGGATGGGTGACAGGTGAGGGAGTGGTGAGTGCGGACGGCAAGATTGAAGAGGTTGCTAAATCGAGGCTGCCTCCCGAATTTGAGCCCCGGATGGCTATCAGTCTGGACAACCTTGCAAATAGATGTGAGATCTTTGTGCATTTGGAAATCAGAATGCGATCGGGATCCAATTGTGTCAGGCTTCCGCTCTGCCTTTGCGCGTTCCTCGGGATCTCGTCGTTAGGTATTCGAGTCTGCGTTCTAGTCTTGGGCGAAGCGGAGATGGGAATCAGGATCTCATCCGGGCTACCTTAAGGCGCTGAATGTCCTTCAGGCATAAGTACGTGCGTTCTCATACAAGAAAGAACCGGGAACTTGTTTTACACGAGGAAGGAGCCAGTCGCTGTGCTGATCTTTTGACATTTGTTCTATGGGACGTACTGCTACGGAATGCCAAGGTGCACCAGCTGATACTTAGGTAGTCTCTGGCCCTGTGATCGCTCCTGCTCACCCGGGTAAAGCTGTCTGGGTCAATGTGCATGATATGTATCGTGACAAGTGGTCAGAGCAGAGCATGACTCCCTACTGTGCTTCTTCACTTCACTGATTCCCTTAGATGCCCAGCGAGTCTCTAACTGCCTAGATATTTTGCATTTTGAATTCTGCTAGCCACGGTAGATGGATGGAGTGCGTATATGCCAGGCTAACCCGTGGACGCTACGGTGAATCCATACAGGAATACTCCCAAAGGGACTGATCAGCCATTGGACGTGCCGAAGTTAAGCTAACTAAGCAGAGGAATTTTGAAGGGCTTGTCTTGGATATCCATTCTTGTGGTTAAATTCTGGCGTCAAAGACATATATCACTGTTGTTTTTTTTAAAGGGGGGGGGGGGACTTGCTTTATTCCAAGGTTGCTTTGCCACAAAAATAATTATAATAAATAATAATAATAAATAAATAAATAAATTTGAAAAGGTGGGGGGGGGAGACAGAGAGAGGAAAAAGGAGAAAGAAGAAAGGGAAAAGGGAAAAGGGAGGGGAAAAAAGAAGAAGCAAAAGAAGAAGAAAAAAACAGGGAAGGGGGTCGGTTAGTTCTCTGGCCTTGAATACTTTTCCAAGCATACACTGTAGAAGCAGTTTGTTGACCCCAGAACATCCAAAGCTGATGATCTAGCAGTTGCTTTGGAAGACTGCCTCAGCCACTCAGTTCTCTAAACTCCCTTAGAACTTTAGTAAATCTTTATAGAGGATTCCTACATATATAACAAGTTGCCTCATTTTTTGGACTTTCTTACCATACCGAGGCGAATGTCTTCCTCTCCCCACCCCAGGGGAGTTCCTTTGGAGCCGCCACTTGGGCAGCTCCCAAGGTCATGACAATCTTGCAGCATTACCTAGGTGTTTGCATCTATGTAGGAAATCCGATCTTGGAGATAAATTGACAATCAAAATGGCCTAGATCATTTTTTGTTCACGCTGGTGTTGCAAAAGGGGGCAAAAAACTGCGAAATGATCCAAATGTGTAGAATGTGGACATGCTTTGTGCTGTGTACCTTGTCAATGCACAAAGTGGAAGGACTGCCTGCACGGGTGGAGATGGGCAAGGTGAGTGCGGTGAGCACCGATGAGCGGATAAGAGGCTCCAAAGTCCAATGGCTTTACTGTACTCACTGAGATACCCAGGCAGAATCTGTACCCCTGCCTGCAGGACAAATCATCCCACATGGGGCCAGTTTGTACGGGGTAGACTCAAAAGTGGGTATCAGGCAAAGTTTATTGCGCGCACCTTCTGTTCAACACTCCTTCGTCCTGAATTAATGCAGAGGAAGGATCTCATAGCAGCCGAGGGAATAAAAGTTTGAATTTCAAAATGGACTATGCACATATCCCATGCTCTCCTCTCTGTACATAACAGGCCCCGCCAGCCAGGCAAAGCGAGTCAGCAATCGGTGCGTGGGAGGGATCGCTCCGTGTACGCGCTGTCGCTGTCGCTATCCATGGGTCGTATAAGTCAGACCTGGAAATCATGTGCTGCAGTGGTCAGCCAGAACCCTGGAGATTTCGGACCCCCAGTGCAAGTCTCGGTTTTGTTTCAATGTTGGGGATCCAGGTCTTGATTTCTTGAAGATCTGCTGCAGCCACTCTTGACATTTGCCTCCCGTGCGCGTCATCTTGACCACTCACTTCCATTGTCACAGCTTGTCCCGATTGTGAGGTTTATGCCCCAACGCTCCTCGCACCACTGGCACCTTGGTAGCTCGAGCGGTGCATGATGCGTCTCTATACCGGCCTTGGCAGAAAGCAACCCTGCAAGCATCAGATGTACCTACTGTGGTACACACCTTCCTGCAAGCTGCTGCCAGTGGAGATTGCCCCGCAGATTGGACACACCCCGGGAGCTTCGAGGCAGTGAGCTCCATCCGAGCTGCAGAGCTGCCTCTGCCTGCAGCTTGCCAGCCGCTGCTGCCGTCGAACCACCACCTCACCTCCACTTTATTCCCCTCCGATCCTCACTTTCGACGTGTTCAACCTTTCAACATCCAGTTGACCTGACAATTTTTCTCCTCGTCTGGGAGTATTGCTGCGCCATCGAAGATAATACTTGCAACTGCAGCTCCATTCTGCTCTGCTGACAGCCACGAAGCTCAAGCTGCAGGCCCAATCCAACCACGAGCAAATCGTCGTTGGGCCCCCAAAACATACCAGCACTTGTCACCCTGTCAAACCAAGCTCAACAACCTTGTTACTCTCGGGTCTCTTAGGGTGGTTTGTTTTCCTGCAGCTCTGCCATCCGAGACCTGCCAAACAACGCCACTGAAATACCTCCCATCACCTTCATAACCATCAACAATGGGCGACTCCAAAGTCGAGGTCACTATCAAACATAGGGCACCGGGCATCCAACCACCCCTCTATGTTGCTGGTAGCTTTTCAGATCCCCAATGGGTTGCTCAGCCCATGGAGTGTGCTACCGGTGATGATGGAGTCCATACCTTCACAAAGACCCTCCAGGTAGAACCACACGCCAAATACCAGTACAAGTTTCGAGTGGGTGAGGGTGACTGGTGGATCCTGAATGAGGATGCCCCAACTGGTAGGATGACATGATATCCCAACCCACGAGTATCTGGCTGACACACAACAAGTGACCGACGACTTGGGCAACAGGAACAACCTCCTTGAGGCCACCGAAGTCACCCATACCCCCAAGGCTTCTGCTGATGCCCCTGAAGCTTCACAAGTCACAACACAAGAAGAGTATGATACATTCTCAGCTGGTACATCTGATATACTGATTGACATTTTCCAGTTCAAACGCTACTGCGGATTCCATACCAGAGCCCAGCGAGACGAATTCCAAAGAGCAGGCTGAAACCCCTTCCGAGGAGACATCCCAGCATGCTCATGCCGAGCCCGAACAGCCGCAGCTCACGACGAGCCTAAGAGCTTTGGCAGACCATCGACAGGAGACTAGCACCCCAGACTTTGTGAAGACATCCATCGAGGTGGCCGACACGGCTGCCACGCTTGACCGTTCTACTCCTGTGCCAGATGCCTCAGAGAGGACCATTGCAGAGAAAGAGGTCGAGGGACCGCTGGACAACACGGGAGATCAGGCCGCAGACACTGCTGCGGAGGTTGCGGACACTGCGGCGAGCTTGGATGCCGGGGAGGTGAGTCTGAGATTCCCCATGGGCTCAAGAGCTCTATGACTAATTCAAAGATACAGGATCAGTTGCAGCCCAAGACCGACTCGTCATTTGTTGAACCCTCGCAAGACACTGCAGCCGTGGCTGCAGAGGTCGCCGATACAGCAGGAATCTTGGATCGTGAAGATGTAAGTCAATGTGTCGAGTACTGGAAGCCACAGGGTTAACGTTATTTGCAGTCATCCTCACAACCCGACGTAGAGAGCTCTTCCACACCCCCAACCGAGGATGCGGCAGAAGTGGCAGCAGAAGTTGCCGACACGGCAGCAACACTGGACTCCCAAGAGGTAAGGTACAAACGTGTTCTCCCCGAATTCCTGTTGCTGACTTTCTTGTCAGCCCACCACAGAGCCAGAGACCGCACCTCCTGCCAATCAGAGCCTGGCAGACGTCAAGGCCGACATGAAACATGACACTTTAGACCTCCCCGGCCACACCAATGGGCCGGAATCTGTGCCTCTGTTTGCCCATGAATGTGCTGGCCTCTATGAGGATGACGAGATACCCGGTGTGGACGATGTTGACCACCAGAGCAAGATCAAGAACCTCATAGATGCACACGACAGCCAAGACTTCGCCGACCCAACCCTCGAAAAGCTCCCAACAACACGGGACGGGATAATGTCCGCCGTGCGAAGAGTCTCGACCAGCCTGAACGAGGACCAAACATCCTTTGAACGCATTCCCCGCTCACCAATAGTGGACACCCAGAGCGGGTCTGTGGTTGATGTTCGCAGCGCCTCGGGCGAACAGGGTTCCAGTTCAACGTCACAACGCGAGCAAGACACCTTGTCTCTGCCTCGATCGCACTCGCAGAAGTCTCTGAGCGAACATTCGGAAACCCTGCATTCCATTGCCGAAGGAGAAGAAGAAGAGGTGGAAGGGCCCGTGCCTGAGGACATCGCTTCTGTCGTAGAGCCAGTCGTGCCGACTCAAGAGTCTGTCACAAGCGCAGGCGAGGTCAAGACCGAAGAAACGGATAAGTCACCCGCCAACGAGATTGCGCCGGTGGTCGAGCAGGCGGACACCGCCGACGAGGTAGTCCAAGTTGCACAGGCAGCGGAAGGCTTGCAGACCGGCGCTGCCACTCCCAGGGACGAAGGGCAGCCTACTGTTGCCAAGGAAGTTTCCACTGGAGTCGAGGACGACACGTCCAAGGCCGAGGAGACTTCGCCAGTTGTCCAAGATGCGAAGCCGTCCGTCGAAGAGGTCCAGCCTGTTGAAGAAGCGCCCCTCGTCGAGGACACTCCGACCACAGTTGAAGAGATCTATCCTGTGACTGACGAGGCTGCCTCCGCTCCCGAAGAGCCCCTAGCTACTGCTGAAGAGTCCCTTCATGTTGCCCAAGAGAGCCCTGTGGTAGCCGATGAGACGCCGTTGTTGACCCATGAGATTGATCCGGCTGCTAAACGGGAAGATAGTGGGGAGGGTCTCAAACAAATGGTGAGGGAGATTGAGCAGGAGGATACCTTATCTCCTCCCAAACCTACCTTGGAGTCACTGGTCACAGTTCCAAGTCCGGCAGCCAAGGCGACCACTGCTCTCTTGTCCCCGATTAGCGATGAAGATGAGGCTGTCGTGCTGAAACCTACCAAAAGCGAGGAAAAGGACACCGAGTCTACGCGTCCAGGATACCTGACACCAGAGCGGGCTGCGACACCGACTTTCGACGAGCCTGGTAGCCCCAGAGAGCCACCCCCAAACGATGCAGACCCTGGCGCCGACTATGGTCTAGAGACAGATGCGTCAAAGATGGACCCTGCGTCGGCCTCAAATGCGCCAAAGAGCCCACAGATAGTTGTGTCCAAAGCTGAGGACGCACCTACCACGGAGGACATACCGCCGAATGTGTCGTTGGGTGAGAGCGTCATCAAGGATTCTGGGGGTGTCAGCACTTCCGAGGGCATTCTGAGTTCCCATGACCAGCAGTCTTCTGATGGCGTCGAAGGCCTGAGGGACACCAAGCCTCTCGAGGGTGATGAGTCTCATCACGATGCCATGGGTCCTGAAGCACAGGATCGTTCCATTGGTGCAAAAGACGTCGAGACACTCCAGGCTCCCGAAGGCAGCGACAGCTCGAAAGATGACGAGGAGAATGTCAAAGCCAGAGAGGACCAAACTTCTCAACACGAGCCCGAGGGAGTAGACCCTCACTCGGAAACCGTTGCCACTTCTTCTGCCGTCGAGCCAGCCCAGTCAGGCTCTCTAACGAAGCGAAACGTGGGCCAGCCCAGCTCGCCAGATCGAACGGACACTCCCAATCCAATTACCGACCCGCACCGAGAGGCTGCCAAGGGCGGCAACTGGTTCTCGGCCTTCTTCAGGCTGATCTTCATCGACTTCTTCGGTGGACTTGTGAGAATGTGCGGCGGCAAGCGCAAGACGTAAGGAGCAAGAAGTCAGATCCCCTGCCACGGCACGTCACACTCTCTGACGGTTTGAATAGACTCGTCACGACTGTGGTTGTCCTGGGTGCTGTGGGACTTGTTTCCTACCAGAAGGCAAAGCATGCAGAGAGTGACTTGGATTGAGGTCCTGAGGCTGAAAGACTGCAAACAGTCTAGGTATCCTTTGCGAACGGAGTCTATCCTTTCCTTTCTCGTTCCTGGTCGCGAACGGGGTAGATTCGTCTTGAAGCTATGGTGGCGGTTCGCATAAAGAATAATGAAGGAAAGCTGTGCGAGCTTCATGGACTTTCGTATTGCGAATTGTATGGGCAAATGGCATGTATGATCATAGCGATGCGATAAGGTCTCTCATAAGCAGTGAACATTTCTACGAGTTGTCTATGGACTGTCATTTGAGACCATCGTGCCCATCTATGTTTCGTTGGTCACTGTTGAACAAGTAGTGTTGAGCTAGGTAGTTCCGGACAAGCAGGAGCCTGAGCCTCTGTTCTTGGAACGAAGGGTCCTCCGTCTTGATGGATTGATATGCTTGGGAAGGGAAGAAACATTGGACGGAAGCTTTTGTATCGATATACCAATATTATTTGGCATTTTGGTGTCTGCGTCCATCCAAGACGTCAGTCTACTGTAAGTATTCTGCAGCCCCCTCTTCCTGGCTTGTAACAGCAGGGGGTTCCTGCCTAAGGACCTCGTGGTAGATGTAAGACACTGCTTCCCCCCCCCCCGGCCCCCACCTCTCCTCTCGGGGCTTCTACGTCCCTTTTCCGGCTTCACTCTTGAACTGCGCGGCTTTCAGCTCATTCTCCAAAGCCGCATATGCATCATAACCAAAGAGCTCATCTAGGAATTCTTTGCGAGACCGGATGTTGATGTGGTTCGGCCAGATGCCTGGGTGCGAGAGAAGATACTCATCGCGCTTTTCTTGCTCTGACCCGTCCTCCATCTGCGTGAACCAGCGCGAGTCGATGGAAGCTGCTGCCACCATGGACGTTCGGCCCACGCGGAGCTTTTCGTACACGGCGAGCGACTCGGCCAAGTCTTTGGCGTCAGGAAAAGCGTCGAGGATGCCACCGAGTATGGCTGCGTCTTCAATACCCATCGCTGCACCTTGCGCGAGATACGGCGTCATCGCATGAGCGCTGTCGCCGATGAGGCAGAAACGCCCGGAAGGGTGAGCCCAGCGGTCAACAGAATTGTGGGTGTAGAGTCTCCACTCCAAGACTGAGTCCACATGTTGGACGATGGTTTCAATTCTGCGGTTGTCAGCGTCGTGGACCTGTGATGCCCAGGGATGATGACCTGCCTCGGATCCCAGCCTTGAAAGGCATTGAGCACTTCGTCGGGTGTTCCATTCTCCTGATTGACACCATCTTCCATAGAGCCGAGTTCGACATCACAGCTGCCGACAAAATTAACAATCATTCCGTTTTAATTATCAGAGAGAGTGCATACGTGAAGACGAGGTTGACCAAAGTGCCGTTGATTCCCTCGAGAAGATAAGACAGAATGGTACCCTTGGGCCCAATCCAGTGAACATTTCCCGGTGTCGTGATCAAGTCGTCGAGACCCTCGATGCCCTCCAACCGGCTCGCCGGAAGCGTCACTCTGTAGGCCATCTGGCCAGTCGGTACTGGGGGACTAGCACGGCCCAGGACTATATGTCTACATGTCGAGTGTAACCCTGACGCAAGGAAGCAGAGTTATATATCAGCGGTCATGTTCTCGGACAGGCACACTGCTGAAGGCTCACCGTCAGATGCAACGATGAGATCCGCTGTCCACTGCTTCCCGTCTTTTGTAGTCACTGCCGGCAGGGCCGGGTCCGCATCGATGACTCTACAATCGTAGAAGCTCTCGACCCCCAGGGACGCGGCGCACTCAAGAAGGCCACGGTGAAGGTCCGCGCGATGGATATGCCTGAGTGGTGGATGAAGTCAGCGAGGTACAGATGACGAAGCAACGCTGATCCGTATAGGTACCAATATGGCGACCCGTATTCCTCGTTGGCGGGCTCCTTGATAGGGCATTGAACCAGCATCTTTCCGTCCTGCCATCGTAACATCCGGTGGTCCACCGGCTCGGTGCAATATTTTTCTATGAATCTGTCCACGCCCAGGTGACGTAGGATGCGAGATGAATTCGGCGACACCTGGATGCCTAGTCATCGTGTCTCAGTATTTTCAAGGCCCGCAGCGAGCATGAAAAGCCACGACTCTTACCAGCTCCAATGTAAGTTATTTCTGGTGCGCTCTCCAGGATTTGCACGCGGTGCCCTGACTTCGCCAGAGAGATGGCTGCTGTCAAGCCGGCAAGCCCGCTTCCGATGACTATGATATGCTGCTCAAGATGTCAGAACGGAGCTCTTCGTGTGTCAACATTCCGTAGTTACAGACCATGTTAGGCTATCTAGACAGTTATTTCTCCCGGTGTAGCTGAACGAAGCAAATAGCATCAAATGTACTACAAGGTCGGCAATGTCGTGAGCTCATGGTGCTTGAGGGCGAACAGCATGCGTGTTTATAAAAAGTACCTTCTCAACCTCACCTTTCACCCTCTCAACCGATGTGACCAGCTTACCTAGGTACTCATCTCCGCATCTGTGAAGGTGGCATCCTTCTCAAGCGGGCAAGTTTCTCATTGCATCGCCAGAATTCACTAAACCAGCTCGCATTAACCTCATAAGTGGAACCGCCTGACTGAAGGCTACTCTACCCATGCAGGATGAACCTTATCGTTCCTACTATTGTTGACACTAAGCGATGGGTCGTTTTGCCTTGCCGTCAGCCCATGCGACGCTGGGTTGGGGGTGAACGAGTGCTATCTTCCGTATATTCTCCGTTCCACGAACCTTCCCAGGACCTGATTCCCACCAGAGCGCCGAGATGATGAATTTCTAGTAGACATTCTGCAGCATTTGGACTGTACTGTTCCCGTCATCATGAGAGCACACCAAACGGCGCCAGCCGCACTCCATCAGGCCCAGGAGCCCGCTGATATCGAAGACGGCACGAAAGACGCTTCCAAAAAGGACAATGTCAGCTTCAGTCACGACGGAGATGAGAATTCCATCAAGCGAGACCCTCATGGGCTTCCTCTTGTTCCACAACCGAGCCAGTGGCAAGATGACCCCCTGGTAGGCATCCCTCTGCTGTTCTCGTCCATGTTGTAAGATTGACCATCGACACAGAACTGGTCTCGGTCGAGGAAGTGGGCTGTCTTATTACAGGTCAGAATACCCAAGGCTCTCTATATTTTCGTGTACCATGACTGACCGAACGTCAGGTGTCCTTCATGGCCTTCCTCGGCCCTTTCAACGCGGCAGTTGTGAACCCGAGTCTTGTCACGCTTGCGGAAGACTTTCACAAGACCGTCACAGTCATATCGTACTCCACCACCGTGTCCATCATCATGGGCGGTCTATCTGTGAGCCGCCTCGACTATCTTAGTGCATGGCATTACACTAATCAATTGAAGCCGTTCATATTTGGGCCTTTGACGAACGTATACGGAAGACGACCTGCCACCATCCTGTGTCAACTACTTGCGGTCCTGGGCAATATTGGATCGGCAAATTCGTCCACATACTCGGCACTCCTCGGAACCCGTGCTCTAAACGGCATCGGTTTTGGGGGCATGATGTCTGTTGGGACCGCGTGCGTCAGTGATATGTTTTTCCTCCACGAACGTGGGGAGAAGACTGGTGTCTACACCATCTTCGTCACAAACGGAGCTCACATTGCCGCCATTTGTCAGTCTTGAGCTCCTCCGTCAGTGTTGCTTTTACTACAAAGGACTAATGTTCACATATCCCAAGGCGGGGGGTATCTTTCGCAGTACGCCAGTTGGAGATGGGATTTCTACCTTCCCTCAATTATTACTGCCTGCTCTCTGCTGGTGGCAATATTTTGCTTTCCAGACTCTCTCTTTTCCAGGGACCCAAATTTTCTTAATGGGCGGCGCAGGGAGAGGACTTACTGGGACATGCTATTCAACATCCGCCGCAATATGATCCCAGGTCGCCGCCTCCACCTCGCCGAATTCTTCTACAGCTTCCGGATGATGAGGTACCCTTCCGTGACGCTGGTCGTGTGGTGGTACACCTGGTGCTGGACGTTTGTGAACATTCTCCCCGCACTCACCATGTCATCGATATACACCAAGATCTACCACTTCAAGACGGGAGCCATTGGACTATGTCTTGGAGTCTCTTTGGTCATTGGAAGTCTTCTGGGGGAAATCACGGCAGGAAAACTGTCCGATCACCTCCTCTATATTCTGGCCAAGCGCCACAACGGGATTCGAAAACCGGAGCATAGGCTCTACCTCACTACCGTCCCGGCGTTCATGATGCCGGTCGGAATCATCGTGTTTGGAGTCTGCGTGGAGCAGCGAATGAACTATATTGTCCCTCTTGTAGGAGTGGCCATCGGTAAGCAGCTTCGAGGCGCGGTGACTCCCGTTTTGTTGGTCCTAAATATACTCAATTTGTCTCCACAGCCGCCTACGGCCTTCAGATGGCATCGACCTGTTTATATGCGTACGTCGCCGATTGCTACAAGCCCCAGACAGCAGAGACGGGGGTGTTGATGAATCTGTCGCGTGGGCTGTCCTTCTGCCTGGCTTTCTTTGCTCTGCCGTACGGGGAAAAGGTCGGTTATGACTTGGCGTGGATGACATTTGCTCGTAGGCACCCCTTTCTTACTGTGACGGATTTCAAAGTTGCTTTGTGCTCTGTTGCCGCAAGCTAACAGTCTTTAGTTGTGCTATGGGTCTTTTGGCTCCCAATCCTCGCTTTGATGATTTGGGGCGAACGTTGGAGGACGAGCTTGCCCGCGCCTCAGATTCATCAATACCTATGATGCAGATGTCGTTGCGGATCTTTGGACAAATCCTATCACATTTCTGTAACCCGCCGTGCTTCTCCCCGATTTTCTTCCAATCCGCCCTGCTTGCATTTGTTCGTTGAATGGTTTTACTGTTGGAAGATAGAAGAGGTCAAAAGTACACAGCAGACAAAGTTCTACAGTTAGAAGCGCACAAGTATGCTTCACTTGTAAATGCTTAAGCTAAGCAGTAATTTACATGTCTACTATATCATGTACGAAGCGCCGTAAGAGGTCCTGGATGAGCACGGGTCCGGGCTTCGGTTCTTGCCGAGCTCTTCAGTGGAGGGCCCCCCTTGTCGTCAACATGCTTGTCCAAGACAGGGATACGAAATGTTGCCGTTGGGACCCAAAAATTTCGATTCTCAGCAGCTCGATTGTCGTCCACCCACCGTACAGCACTCCTTCCCTCCTACCACTTCCATCGCCCGCGCACGCTCCTCGACGGAACCCGTCGCAATCATGTTGAGAAGGGCAGTGCTAGACTCAATATGTCCTCTATGCAGACTCGCACCTGAGACCGTTGTGCGGATTCCACCGCGGCTGCCGGGGACCGCCAGCCGGTTTGCCTCGACCCACCGACAACAGCCCTCGCGCATGGTTCTATCCGATCGCGTCGCACGACCACCCCGACAAGATGACTCGGGCGATAGAAGGCCACGGCGGAGGTCAGTCGACGGGCCCTTTGCCGGAATGAACAGAACGGTTGCCAACATCGATCCCGTACGGCGCATAGCGCAGTCGCGGGCGCGGAGCAGAGACGACAAGGGCGAGGAAGAAAAGTCACCGCATACCAAGTCCAAGTTCAAGGCCCTGCGCATGCACCGCGCCCTCAAACCAATCAGCTATGGACAGAGGATGACGACCAAGGACAAGATGAGGGAAGTCGAGAGCTTCGAGCAGTTCGACCTGCTGCCGTCCATCAAGGAGGCGGTGCTGCTGGACGTGTTCAAGGACAAGAACGACATCAAGCCTACACCGGTGCAACGACTTGCCATCCCTGCAATGCTGGGCCAGACTCTTGGTGCGAACAGACGGATCAGGACCAAGACACCACGTACAGGGAGGGAAGAGTTCCTGCTGGCTGCCGAGACGGGTTCCGGAAAGACCCTGGCGTACTTGCTTCCGTCGGTACATGCCCTGAAGGTTGATGAGGAGGGCAATGAAGAACTCGCAAATTGGAACAAACGCTACGCCGAGGAGAAAGCCCTGCAGGCGGACCCAAAGTTCAAGGGCAAGTCCACAATGGAACCGCATCCCACGACCGCCCGACCGCGATGTATCATCTTGGTGCCAACAGCGGAGCTGGTTGACCAGGTCGGTGGTGTGGCCAAGAAGATCTCACACTACGTCAAGTTCAAGTCGGAGAAGCTCTCGGCCAACTTGGACGCAAAGGTCATCGAGCGCAGGATATACGACAGCAAGGGCATCGACATGATCGTCGCGACTCCTCACCTTCTGGCTTCGATGGCGGAAACGGATCCCCACATCCTCTCGCGGGTGTCTCACCTCATCGTGGACGAGGCAGACTCCCTCTTCGACCGCAGCTTCAGCCCCGTCACCACGAGCATCATGGACCGCTGCATGCCCTCGATCCAGCAGCTCGTCCTCTGCTCCGCCACCATCCCCCGCCGGCTCGACACGTACATGAACACCAAATTTCCAGACATGAAGCGTCTCACCACCCCGAACCTGCACGCCATCCCCCGCCGCGTCCAGCTGGGCGTCATCGACGCGTCCAAGGACCCCTACCGCAACAACAAGAACCTCGCGTGCGCCGACGCCATCTGGTCGATCGGGCGGGACGCCTCCGCGCACGAGGGCCCCGTGGCCGGCGAGGTCGACATCAAGCGCATCCTCGTCTTTGTCAACGAGCGGGAGAAGACGAAGGAGGTCGCCGAGTACCTCGTGTCCAAGGGCATCGACGCCGTCTCCCTGCATCGGGACACGCCGGAGCAGCGGCAGAGCGAGATGCTGGCGACGTTCATGTCGGCGGAGCCGCTGAAGAAGGTCCTGGACAAGATCGAGCGGACGAGCCCTGTGCGGGGGAAGAGGGCGCTCGAGAACACCAAGGTCATCGTGGCGACGGACTTGGCGTCGAGGGGGATTGACACACTCGGTGTGAGGCATGTGGTGCTGTACGACGTGCCGCATACCTCTATTGATTTTATCCACCGGCTGGGCAGAGCGGGTAGGATGGGCAGACGTGGCAGGGGTATCGTGCTCATGGGAAAAGACGACAGGAGAGACATCGTGTCTGAGGTCAAGGAGAGCATGTACATGGGACAGGCGCTGGTCTAGAGCGTCGTGTACAACCACACTTGTCTGTTCACGAAGCTATGTACATCTAGGAATTGGCATTGTAGTGGCGTTCGAGGTCTCAAAATTATACAGCGGAAAGATATAGGAATACCCATTTGCGCCTAAGACTCGTTGCAGCCTGGTGTGACTGCTGTCAGACACTTTCTGGTCTCGTTCAAGGCGACACTTGAAGAAGGACATTCACCAGGGAGGGAGTCCTCCCATACTACATGTTTTGTCTTAGAGACGGCTAATCGCAGGGCAAAAAAAAGGATGGGACAGCGCAAAATCTTGATGGAATATCCGGCATTCCATTTCCCACCACTTCCAAGGTGTTGGCCATAGGATAGATGACTGTTTTTAAGTATTCATATTGAAATTTTTGGGTTTTATTTACTTTATCCCTCCCCCCCTTTTTTTTATTAAAAAAAATAAGAAAAAAAAATAAGAAATGGCATCCCAACCCCAAGGGTTGTGAAGATCAATTCTGAGGTTTTGTTACAACGTCCAAGTTATGCCTTGTGGACTTATGACCAGTCGAGTCTGTCTGCCTTTGGTGGTGTTAATAAAACTCCTAGCTCTTAGCCTCTTTTGCGTCAACGATTTTCAATACTCGCCCCTGTACCATCCCTTTTTGGCCGTGCGATTATCCGTTCACTCTTCTCAATGCAGAGTTTCGTGCCACCACAGGCATCCGTTGAGCACGAATTCGCACACATCGGCTCCGGTGCCGAGCCGGCCTCTGAGGCCGGATCTAGCTTAAAGCCGGCCGTTTCGGCACCGTGTTCGGCTCCGGATAGGCCATGCCGGGTTTGAGGCTTGGGGATCCCTTCAGTAATGTCCTACGGGCATATCTATATGTCCATTCTTTTTAAGAGCGTCGGTCCTTTCCACAAGCTTGGGATGATCGATGCCACTTGTTAAAGGCTGAACTGAAGTCTCGCCAAGTTTCACAGAGACAAACGCTCAGAATGTCGTGTAAGGATTGCGAGGAGATTCCTCCCGTCTCGGTTGAGTACGCCGAAAAGGGCAAGTATGAGACTATCGCAGGCCTGAAGACATGTAAGTCCTCATTTGTCGATTACCTACCTCTGCAATGGGGACCCAACGGCCACTCTCGCCTGCTCACTATGCTGTACTACACAGACGTCACCGGCCCGGCAGACGCGACACGCGCCGTGATCGACATCTACGACGTCTTTGGGTTCGCCTCGCAGACCCTGCAGGGCGCAGACCGTCTCGCGCAGCACCTGGGCGGCACGCTCGTCCTCCTGCCGGACTTCCTCAGGGGCAACTACGTGCTGCCGGAGTGGATGCCGCCGGACACGCCCGAGAAGCTCAAGGCCTTCCAGGACTTCCGCGAGGGCCCCGGAAACGCGCGGGCGGCCGCGCAGGCCCTGTTGGCCTTCCGCAGGGAGGTGGCCGGGAGATTCCCCGCCGTCGACGAGCACGTCGCTGTCGGCGGGCTGTGTTGGGGAGGGAAGGTCGCGGTGCTGGTGTGTGGAGAGGGTAACGAGGGCCCAGGGAGGAAATTCAACGTTGCTTGGACTGCGCATCCGGGGTGAGTAGGATGTCTCCTCCGCCTGTTCATTGCTGGCTGCCGTGTGTAGAAATCACGCTGAGATGTGAGCTCTTGCAAACAGTGCCCTTGACCCTGCAGACACTGAGGCCTTGACCGTTCCGTACATCTGCCTTGCCTCCCCAGGTGAGGATGCGGAGACTGTGGCTCAGGTCAAGGAAATCATGTCCAAGCCGCCCAAGATCGGACATGTCGAGACTTATGGTCCTCCCATGTTCCATGGATGGATGGGTGCAAGGGCGAATCTTGCAGACGAGACCAATGCGAGAGAGTATGAGCGCGGGTATAAGCAGGTGGCCACCTTCTTGGCCAAGTATATTTGAGGTTGGAAGTACGTAAAGTTGAGGGCAAAGGACGAGATGAACTTACGGCAAAAATTATGTTATGTTCCTAGACTTGATGACACTAAAGACCCGTTACAGTGCATGTGACGGGGATATCTAGCGCCATGTGGGGAAGTGTGGCTGGTGCAGTCGGCCCTCCTAGAACGTCAGGCGTGTTGGGGGCTGCCTGTGCCTTGATGAATCAACTCCAATCTTTGAACTCTTCAACTTCATCTGCACTAGATTTTTCAACCACCACCATGAGCAAACCCGGTCTTTCATTCGGGCTCAGCCTGAACAAGAAGAAACCAGGTCCGGCCAAAGCACAACCCCCACGGCGAAAAGTCGCTGCTTTTGGCGGTGGCGGCGACTCAGACGACGAGGCGCAAAATGCCCCCAAGAATGAAGAGACCATCACCGAACTCGACGGCTTCGCAGCCCCGTCGGCATCCACATCCGCGACGCCCAGCGCAAGCACCTCCAAGATAAAGCACGGCAAGGCGCCCACCGAGCCGCCCAAACTCAACAACAACAAGAAAGCGAGAGCCGAGCCCGCGCGGCAGTTCGGCGACCTGTCGTCCGCGCTCACGTCGCGCAAGTACGCCGAGGCCGCAGAGTCGCTCGACCCGTCCGTGTACGACTACGACGCCGCCTATGACGTCCTCAAGGCGGCGGAGAAGCAGCGCGAGACCGAGGTGAAGAAGAAGGAGAGCAGCGAGCGCAGGTCGCGCTACATGGCGGATGTGATCAAGGCGACCGAGCAGCGCGAGCGGGATCGGAGCGTCGCCGAGCTCAAGAAGATCCAGCGGGAGCGCGAGGCCGAGGGCGATGAGTTTGCGGACAAGGAGCAGTTTGTCACAGAGGCATACAAGAAAAAGCAGGAGGAGGACAAGAAGGCAGAGGAGGAGGAGAGGGCGAGGGAAGAAGCAGAGCGGAAGAAGAACAAGTTTGGCGGAATGACGGGATTCAATAAGGAGTTGTTGGAGAGGGAAGACCAGAGGCGCGCAGAGATGGAGAAGATGGTTGCCGATGCTGCCAAAAATGGCGGGCTGCCAAAGGTGGACGCCCAAGAGGACGAGACGACGGAAACGGACATGGCCAAGGAGCTCAATGCCAAGGGCACAAAAGTCGCGGTCAACGAGGAGGGCGAGGTCGTCGACAAGCGGGAGCTGTTGCGAGGTGGGCTGAACCTCGGCGCAAAGAAGAAAACAGAGGAGCACAAGGATGGTCCTCGCTCGTCGTCGAGCACGGAGCCCCGCGATCAAACCAAAGGCTACTTCGGCTCTGGTGGCAAGCAGGCCATGCGCGAGCGGCAGACGCGCATGCTGGAAGCACAGCTTGAACAGGCCACGAAGAGGGCGCGAGAGGAAGAAGAAGAGGAACGGAAGAAGATCGAGCAGGCGTCCAAGTCGCAGAAGACCGCCACAGACATCTCTAGTGCCAAGGAGAGGTATCTCGCACGCAAGAGAGCGGCCGAAGAGGCCAAGAAAAATGGCCAGGAAGCGCCATGATTATTTAGGGTGTGATACCCTGAGATCCTAGAAAGGACTTCAATAAGATTGGAGATTCTGTCCACATCTATGCGCCAGACGATGTGTGATCGCGAGCTCGAGATTTACGCCGAACCAGTCGATGCCTCGTAGTTGGTCCACATCTACCCTCAACCTCCGAAACGTCTGCTGGACCTGAGCGCTTCCTGGGACGCAGTCGAGGTCTTCCTGCCATCGAAGGCCTTGTTGCCATTTCCCTAGCTCTCGTATCGCACAGCCACATCTTGCAGAGCCAAGCGTATCTACATGGACGCCTGCTCTCGTTTTATTCTCTGTATGTATGCCGCGTTGGCTAGTCGTCGGGGCATCAGTATTCAACCGTCAGAGGTGAAATTCTTGGATCGATCGAAGACTGACTGATGTTCCAGCTGCTCATGTATTTTTCCATGCACTGGGTGAAGCATGTCTGCTCGCTGCTCGACAGGGAGGATCCGGGCTTGGGCACGCACTTCTCGAAGCAGTTCTCGTTCATTTTCTAGCCTGTTGATCAGCCGCCGGCAGACATCCGCGTGGAGAGCAGGAGTCTGGCCTTACCTCCATCAAAATTCTCACGTTGGCAGTATTGCTCTCGACTTGTACCTGGCGCATAACCGTCTCCTTCAGATGGCTGGTGGCATCCATGATGAGGGCGTCTGTGGCGGGGCGGGCTTGTGGTGTAGAGAATTTGGCACAAGGCTGAGAGTGTCTGTGGGAAGGTGGGTTTTTGGTGTAGAGAAGTCGGCGCAAGACTGAGGGTGTCTGCAGCGAGGTGGATTTGTGGTGTCAAGAAGTTGGCGCAAGGCTGAACGCCGAGTCAATGATGAATCTCTTGAGAAATTCGAAGCCTGTGGCGGTGCTTCTCAGTTCACAGTTCCATCCTTGTCCAATTGAAGCGCTACAGGGGTAGCTTCTGCACCCCAGCTTCAGATCACGCTCGGCGGCAGGCAATGCGCAGCTCCCCGACGAACCCCTACCCCCCAGCCAGACTGCTACATCAAAAGGCCAGCTTAGCGATTCACCAGTGCCGCAATTGCGCTGAACACTGGCATCTGACTCTTGACTTCCCATCCGCGACAGACTTCCTGCGGCGACCTGCCGACACCCTTCCTCTGCTTCCTGGGAACCAATTCCGGTTTTCTGGCTCCTTTTCCTCCCTTCTGCGGTTCTCTTCTTTTGGGTTTCATTGAGTTTGGGACAATGTGGTTCAACGGGTTGTCAGTTCTAGGCCTGGCAACACTGGCGTTGGGCGCAACCAAGCAGGACAAAAACGATGGCGAGAGCACTATCAAGAGCATAGGGGTACGCTCTCCTGTCTTGGGAGACGATGAAGATTGGGAGAACTTCTTCGCTAACGACATGATCCTCACAGTTGCGAACGCACACCCTGCAACAGGTCTGAACCCCGAGACGACAGCTGCCCACGCGACAGTCAAAAAGCTGACATTTCCTGACATATAGCCTTACCTTGACTCTGATATGCAAAGTCGCTGGTATGACTTTGGAGGCGATGCAGTTGTGAGAACGGATGCGTATGTACCATGCTGAACATCTTGCGTTCGCGCCGCTAGAACGTTTCTAACTTCCCCGGCGCAGCTACATTCGGCTCACCTCCGACCGCCCGTCGCAGATGGGCTGGCTCTGGTCCAAGGTGCCCCTGACCGCCACAAACTGGGAGATCGAGGTCGAGTTTAAGATTCACGGCAAGGGCTCTCTCTTCGGTGACGGCTTCGCCATGTGGGTCAGCAAGCAGCGCGCCCAGCCGGGGCCCGTCTTCGGCAGCGTCGACAACTTCGAGGGCCTGGGCATCTTCTTCGACACGTACAAGAACAACCGACCGGGCACCGTGTTCCCGTACGTCATGGCGATGGTGGGCGACGGGCAGACGTCCTACGACAAGAACACGGACGGCAAGTCGCAGGAGCTCGCGGGGTGCTCGGCTAGGGGGATCCGGCACTCGGCCGTCCCGTCCAAGTTCCGCCTGACGTACTTCCAGGACAAGGAGCTCCGGCTGGAGCTTCAGTACAAGAAGGAGGACGACTGGATCCTCTGCTTCGAGACCTTCCAGCCACCGGCCATCCCCAACGTCGCGTACCTGGGCTTCAGCTCCGAGACGGGTGAGCTCAGCGACAACCACGATATCGTGTCCATCAGCGCCAAAAACCTGTACCAGTCGAATCCGTCGTCCACCCCGGGGAGCAGCAGGCGGAAGAGGCCCACCAATCGTAAGAAGGGCGGTAGCTGGCTGTGGTTCTTCGGCAAGATCATTCTGTTCATCCTCGCAGTCGGTGGTGCCTACGTCGGGTACACTGCATGGCGGACGAACAGCGCGCGGCGGAATCGGTTCTGAGGCGTTGGAAGCAGCACTGGGGGCAATGGATAGTCAGCGATGACCCGGACGAGAGAATGATCGTGATGATCGAATCGAGCATTTCGTATCCGGACGGGTGTGGGTTTTTATGCACAGGTCCTGGGAGTTTAGGAGAAAATTCAAAGTCAAAAGTATATAACGATGCTCGGATATACTTTTAGGCGTCACGTCTCGGAAAGCAAGACTTGACATGCACTCTGCTCTAGCAAGCGATGAATTCGCCTCGTACGGCCAGAGACAGCATGTGCTGCTGTTACCCGCTACTGAGATCAGATCAAAGCTGCTGCAGATGTATGTATGTCCTGCAGCTGGTTTTGGATCTCTTGACGCGGCACATCGCAAATGAGATCTCATGAGTTCCCGGCAGACTGGAACGGGTGTCAGCCTTTATTGCAGTGTTTTCGGGTTTTTAATTTCCTTCCTATTCCTCCTCACTGGCAGATTTCATGTCCAACCCCCCACCAGAGTCCAACTCCAATATGGGGCTGCACCTAGGGAACCCTCTTCAGGCTCTCACGCTGCCTCGCTAGCACGAAAGCCTACGCACCTCTGCCCCCTCAAGATCTTGTGACGTGCAGCTCTCACGACGAGAGCAGCGAGGATGGGCTGAGCGCTAGCATGGGGCCGTCCCACACCCTTCCTCTCGAAATACCGTAGCACCCAGCACAGCCTCGTCAGAGTCCTAGAAGAGCACGAGGGCGACCCCGCCAATGGCCGACCTCACCCGTTGTGATGGGTCCAGAGCCAGAGACACAGAGAGACAGGCGCACGGCTAGGAACTGAGCCAAGACGCCGGAGACGTTACGCTGGTTGCCAGACAACATGGCCCATTATGGTTGACATGTCTGGCACACTGCGTGCTGTGTGTTGTGTGCACAGGCAAAGCCGCACGCAGCATTTATCGTAGTACTGCAATCCAATGGGGCGACCACCCAAAGGACAAGGGAGAAAGAAGGAGGAGGAGGTGGGGGGGGGGGGAGACTTGTGAGAGAGGCACACGAAGGAGGACGGAGGCTTTTTTTTTTTTTTGAGACATTTCCTTTGACGAATGCGAGAGAATCGGCTTCTCTTTTCCCCCTTCTTCCTTTCCCCTCCAGATCTGAAAACAGCCCTCCTCCGTTTCCAACGCCTCGTCTGCCACAGACCAGCCTTCTTTGATCGCTTTCATCTCTTACTCTTGTTGAGCGCCACCCGTCTCTTGTGCTTGTTCTTGTGCTTGTACGATCCCTAACACGACCCTCCCTATACTACTACATACTACCAGAGATCATTAAGCCACGCTTTTCTGAGGTCTCATCTTGTCTTGGCCACCAGACCAAGGAATCCAGCTCACACATCGAACGCACTGGTGTTTGTTGCACTGTCCCTCGTCTCTCAACTTCTCTCAGCCTTCCTTGCTGGATTTGACGAGTTTGTTTTGTACGGTCAGGAAATTGAATGAATGGTGGCAGTACTTTGGCAGGAATCTCTACAACTAGTATCCAGTCCAAACGAGTCCGACTCGCCTTCCGCAAACGTCCAACGAGGACCCCCTCCACCCCAGCATCCCCCTCCCAAAACCCTCGCCAACAACTCCACCACCCGTGGACACCACAGCCCCGCCTTTGCTCTGCTCTGCTCTGCTCTTCACCGCACCGCCAAACCGCACACCTAAAAGCTCAGCTCCAGCTCCAAGCTCCGAACCCAAGGCCAAACCCGATCAAGCCTGAAGCTGTTGCAACCTCAGCTCACAAGCGGCCCACGACCCCAGCAGCTTCTTGCTTGCTGTCAGCCGGTGCTTTGTACAGCTCATCATTTGCGTCAGGGTTCTCTTAGCTACTCTGTTCAGAGCTGCATTGGCCTTTTCCCGGGGTTGGCTGTTTCCTTTTCTTCGATTTCGAATTGACTCCTGAACATCGATATCTCGACTCGATCCGGTTCCCTCAGGCGTCCCAATCTGGCGCCAATTGACTCGGTCGGCCTCTGCAGACCAGTCCATCCTAGCCTTCAGATTCATACTCGGCCCGTCCTCGTCCTCGTTCCCAAGTAGGTGCTTGTCACTTGTACCTGTACCTTTACCTGTGCCTGTGCCTGTACCTGCGCTTGCGCCTGCACCTGCTGCAGACCTGCACCCAGCCGCCGTTTTGTCAGTTTCGCAGGCCAGAGAAACAACGCTCGCACCCTACAAGGGGGAGCTGTACTACCGTGTCCGGGCTTCAGCCTCCCAAGAGAAGGTCGGGAATACCGATTGAAGAGAACGAGTACACAGCACAGCTCAACACATTTACGATCTTGCGCCCGCTGCAATCCCGAGTCCGTCCCCCTATCGCCAGCGCGCAGGCAGGCACCCCGACCAGATCAACATTGCCCTGTGGCCCCCGGTCAAGCTCTTTCATCCGTCTCCGGAATCAATTGGGCTGGAAGCGTGTGCTCTTCTTTGCTTCCTTTGTGGCCCTAGTACCGGGGCTTGCATTACCTGCGGCAGACATACGCTCTCCCTTTGCAATTGGGTCCCCTCCTCTCGCTCCTGGCAGCAACTCACCCGGTCTTTCACACCTCGACACAGCAGCTGGTCCCAGCCGCACCCTTCCCGCTGCGGCTTCTGCTCCAGTTTCGACACTTCTTCTTGGCGGGGAAGTCTCGTCCCAGGAGTCCAGACATTCTTTTCTGCTGCAGGCCCTGTCCTGGCTCACCAGCCTTGAAGGGAAGAGAAGAGAAGAGAAAACGAGAGACGGAGAGAGAGGGCATCTTATACTTCTCCCCGGCTGCAGATTGCCTAGAGTTTTCCAACAAGGGGTATACACACACTGACGCACACATACACACATACACACACAAGTGCTTATCGAAAGCTTCAGATCGGACCCAACAAGACTGCAGCCCGATCGGTTCCTTGTCTGTGATTTGATTTGCTTCGCTCTGCTTTGCTTTGCATTGCATTGCAGCAGTCAACAAGCAGCAGCGGCAACGCAGCTTCCGCGCAGGACACTTCGGCAGTCAAACTGGATTCCACTCCACTCTGCTCACTCCCTTCCTCGTGACCTACCTCTCAAAGCCAAAAGCCAAAAGCCAAAGCCTCCGAGAGCGATCGGCCAGCATCGACAAGCTTTCGGTTTCCCTTTTGGCTTCTGCGGTGCCCGGATACACGCCTTCCCCCTGCCGCTCAGCCCGCAGCGTCAGGTCTCTTGTGTTGTGTGCGAGGTAGAGAGAGCTCAGCCTGGTCTGGTGCAGTGACGTGCGTGTGCGCGCGCATGTGTATGCCTCTGTGGACGGCTCCGACACACGACAAAGGCAAAGCAGGGGGGATACGCTGACGACGTCCGCCTTCCCGGGATCGATCCTCCTCGTCCCTGCCCACCCACCCCGCCGTGCACTCTGTGCCGCCCCCCCCCCCCTTTTCCTGCCCACTCCCCTTGGCCTGATTGTTGGCGACTGCACTTCTTGTGCTCCTGTCCCGATCGCAACGCACTCATGCCTAGCCTCGGTTTCCTCAAGAAGAAACGGACGAGGGACAGCGATCCTAACCACCACTCGACCAATCAGCCCACGAGTCCGGTCACGCCCACTACGGCAGCCGCGAGAAACATCGACCAGCATACAGCGACGTCGAACCTCTCCACCACCGCTCCTCCCGTCCAGCCCGCCGACCCGCGGCAGAAGGTCGCACCGGCTTCGAGCACGCGGCCGTCTGAAGGCGAAAAGACGGCCATGAATCCTGCCACCGCCCATCTAGCCGCCCCCTATGCGCCTCCGGTCCACTCCCCTTCACCGGGCACCGATCCGCACAGCTTAGCACCAGGTGTGCTTCCGAGTATCGCCAACCTCATCCATCCCCAGCAGCAGCAGCAGCAGCAGCAGCATGACGGCGCCGTGCAGCAGCAAACTATCCCTGCGGATCAACAACAGCAATCGCTAAGCTCTTCCACCCAACAATTCCCTGCGCCGCCCCAAAACGGGGGGTCAGCGCCAGGCGCCCAGCACGTCCACCCGCAGCATCAGCAACAATTACCCAACATGCCGCAGCAACAACCCACGCCCGCTCAGACGCCTCAGGCGGTACAGCAGCAGCACGCCAGGCAGACAAAAGGGAAATATTCGCTGGCCGACTTCGAGATCCTGCGCACCCTCGGCACCGGTAGCTTCGGCAGGGTACATCTCGTCCAGTCGAGGCACAACCAGAGGTTCTACGCCGTCAAGGTGCTGAAGAAGGCACAGGTGGTCAAGATGAAGCAGGTCGAGCACACAAACGACGAGCGCAAAATGCTGGGCGAGGTCAAGCACCCGTTCTTGATCACACTTTGGGGCACGTTCCAAGACCCGAGGAACCTCTATATGGTGATGGACTTTGTGGAGGGCGGCGAGCTGTTCTCGCTGCTGAGGAAATCCGGTGTATGTTTGTTTCCTCAATCCATACGACGTGCCGCATAATCACCCTAGACCCGGGATGAGAAGAGGGCAGGAAATGCGTCTGGGGACTGCTCGCCCGCTAACACGCCGCCTAATAGCGCTTTCCAAATCCCGTCGCCAAATTCTACGCCGCCGAGGTCACCCTAGCTCTCGAGTACCTACACGAAAAGAATATCATATACCGAGACCTGAAGCCAGAAAACCTGCTGCTCGACCGACACGGACATCTCAAGATCACGGACTTTGGATTTGCGAAAAGAGTGCCGGACAAGACATGGACGCTTTGCGGTACGCCTGACTACCTCGCGCCCGAGGTTGTTTCGAACAAGGGTTACAATAAATCGGTCGACTGGTATGTGAACATTGTACATTGCAGGTACGATGTGGAGATTGGATGCTGACAAGTGTGAATATCGTAGGTGGTCATTAGGGATACTGATATACGAAATGTTGTGCGGATACACGCCATTCTGGGATAGCGGCTCACCAATGAAGATCTACGAGAACATCCTGCGCGGCAAGGTAAAATATCCGGCGTACATCAACCCGGACGCCCAGGATCTGCTGGAGAGACTGATTACGGCAGACCTGACAAAGCGGCTGGGGAATCTCTACGGGGGTTCCAAGGATGTGAAGCAGCACGCCTGGTTCGCCGAGGTGACGTGGGATCGACTCGCTAGGAAAGATATCGATGCTCCGTATACCCCACCGGTCAAGGCGGGCGCAGGTGACGCCAGTCAGTTTGACAGGTATCCTGAGGATCCAGAAAGATACGGCGCAGGGGGCACTGACGAGTGAGTGTGATCTGACGTTTGTCATATGGAAGACACCTGAAACTGACTGACAACCCTACAGGTACGGGTCTCTTTTTGGCGACTTTTGAACGTCTCGGGCTCGACAAGAAACGAGATCGAACGAGAACGGGCCAACCGTGTTGGCTGTAGAAGAAGCCGTGTTACAGTATGCGTGCAATCTGTGCGGAAAGGACCTGGCGTTGGATGGCGCAGATGTGAACGCATTTCCTCATTACTCTGGGATTTCTTACTCCGGTCTTTCACAGAGCGGACCGCCAATCTGGACAAGGTTGGGCGGCTGGTTTGGTTATGTTTTGCGAAAGCTCGGAGTGCATTCAAAAGCACGTCCACCGAGCAGACTGTGGGGCAAAGGAGGAAGTATCAGTACCCACGCGACCTATGTTTTCAACACCAACAAGTCAGAACAGACAACATCCATCATCAATCAACCTATATGAAGCAGCAGATAGCAAGCAGACTGGGCGGGAGAGAACAAGCCAGCCTCTCTAGCTATGAGCAGCAGTACCAAATTAAAGACTCTGTAGGCCTACTCGTGCTCTGCTTGGCCCGACTGCCTGGGTGCGCTGTTAAATTTGCCACTGACTCGAAGAAGAAGAAGCAGCAGCTGAAGACAAATTCAATTCGAATTGTCTGCGGGCCGAGGGCTGAGGGAATACGGAGGGGCAGGGGATGGTGAGCTCGGAGACGCCGTTCAAGGTCTCGAATCCCGGTGCCCGGTGCCCGGCTCCGAGTATTGGCGCACCGTTGTAAAAAAGAGCCTCATCCCGCTGCAGCGGTGGTACCTGGTACGATGCAAGATTGAGGACGATCTACTTCGGCAAACGTCACAAGGTCGAGGGCCGAACGACTCGGTAGAGAGAGATACCCTGCTCATCGACGTGCGCTTCTGACCCTGTCCTATTGCCTTGACAACTTTGATCATTGTTTGGGTGGGGGGGGGGGCGGCGGCGGTGCGTTGTGGATTTGCATATGCCCTCTCTCTCCCACCTGAGTCTCCCCGGAATTGAGAAGTGAGTTGGTTGCGTCGCAAGGATCGCCCCGCGGCTCGATCCCGGGCCCTTTTTGTGGGGAGCTCATGGGAGGTCTGGGCTCATCATAGTTATTAAAATGTCCCCAGTGGTGCATCAGCGTGGTCCGGTCTGGTTCAGTCCAGTTCATGCCCACCCCCTCGCGTTCACAGCCAAGCGGACGAGGCGGGAAAACCCGTGCGCTGTCTATGTATTGCGACGCTTGGGTGCGTGTGTACGTATTCTCAGGCTGTCAGGGTACCTAATTCTCAGACAAGCGAACTTGGCGACATTTTGTCCATGAATCGTGCTCTTCCTCCTTCGGGCCTCCAAGCAGCGCTGTGAACAGGTCTAGTCTCCCAAGGAGCTTCGCACTGTCGCCCTGAGCATACCGAACTCATAGGTACTTCGTACCCTTCGGGCTACTCGTAGTCTTGCAGACGGTGGGCACAGCATGTCCACGGCGGCCTCTCACAAGGCCCCAAGAGTTACGATGAAATATGCAAGCCCCGCATGGATCTCCCGCCAGCCCAGCGGGGGTGCCAGGACTGGGCCACTGGGCCACTGGGCCCTTCTTGCTACGGATTGCAACAAGTGGCATCTTGACAGGCTGTCTGTCTGTGTGAGTGTGTGTGTCAAGGTTGACTGGTTGACTCCTCCCACCTGAGGCGATTTTGATTGATCTCCAAGATCTCCTGGGGACCGGGCGCCCGGCCAATCGGCTAGGATTTCTCGGTGGAGACCCTCTTTCAGTTCTACGCTTTCCCGCTCTCTCTCTCTCTCGCTCTCTCTCTTTTGGGCGGACAGGAGAATCGAGTAGAAACGCTGCGGCTCCATTGCTGCATTTGCATTTGCGTCTGACCAGTGCGGGAGGAAGTGAGTTAACCCGTCCAACATACATATCGCATTCTCATCTGCGGCCACCACTCTCTGCTCTCCTGCAGGTCAGACGTGGACTGTGGACAGCGTTCTGGGTGCTGCACTGGACTGCACTGCACTGCGTCGCCGTGGTTGCTTGCTTGCTTGCTTGACCGACATTTTCGTGATCTCTTCTTGTTGGCTCCGCCATCCTTGGAATCTTTCCATCTTGGGTCTCAGTTGTTATCTTTTGCTTCCCCCCCCCCCCCATTCCTCTACTTCACCTCGTGCCACTATTCACATATATACTCGATAATCACTCTTGGCGATCAATTGGTCTGGCTTGATACAACTGCGCAACTCCGGCCCGGCCCCCCTTGCCTTCCGATTCCGGAAGAACAGTCCCCTTCCTCACCTGCAGACACCGACCGGATGACATGAGTGCCCGCCACTCCTGGGTAGACTGGGCGGACCGCAAAGAAGCACTCGCGAGATACTCGGACTCGGCGACGACAGACACTGGCGAGACGGAGGACGTCGCGGCCGGCATGGACGACTACTTCTTTCAGGACTTTGTCCGGGGCTGCAGGAATGTTGTCGAGGCCACGAGCTACCTCGAGATCTTTAACTACTCGGTGCGTTTCTGCTTGCCTGCTTGCTTGCATGCATGCTAGCTTGGCTCTTGTTTTTGTTGTTGTTGTTGTTGTTGTTGCTGCTGTTGCTTCTTCATCTTCTTTCTCGCCCCGGCCGGCGCAAAGGAGATTCGCGATGTGTGTGTGTGTATGTGTGTGGTGGGGCTGCAGAGAGCTGCATGTGACGGAGACGACGGCTGACCGAGGAGGGCGTGAGGATATAGGACCCGGTTTACAACTCGGTCGAGGAACACCCTCTGACTCTGGATGAGTTTGAGAACTTTTTACATCGGAGGGTATGTATTCTCCTCAAGACTTGCAGCGACGAAGGCTCACCTCGTCTCGGTGAGACGAGCTCAACATGCCCGTCCGTCGTCTCATCGAAGTCAACGCATCACTGCTGACATGAGTTCCCCTTCTTTCACAGGGCGCCTTCGCACCACCCAAGATACCGCCGGGTGTGAAACTACTCAATGGCTGCCGCATAGTGTGAGTCTCTTTACTGTTCATGCATTGTCTAATGAGATGAACACATACAGTCTCAGCATCTCACTCGAGACTGCCCCTTTCTGTTGTTCTCACATTTCCGTCCATGTCACCAAAGGCTCATCCATCTACAGCCTTCAGCTCAAAGCAAAGCACCCCGAGACCTTCACGCCCAACGTACTATCATTCACAGCCGCCGAATATGAATCCATGGTGCGCACGCTGCACCTCCCGTACCGCGCCATCGAGGGCACCTCGGTGGTCGGGCCCTTCTTCTGGTGCGCGCACGACTCGGCCGACGACAGCAACCCGCACCTGCAGATGATCATGCGCAAGAGCGACGTGCGCAAGAAGGGCAAGACGCGCGGGTGGGAGCTGATGCTGTCGCACGGCTTCGGGACGGGCATCACGACGGGCTACGTCAAGGGCACCGACAGCAGCGAGATGGGCGAGAGCATCGGCCACCTCAAGGCCTGCGCCCGCCAGAGCGCCCACCCCTTCCTGCTGCCCATGATCATCCTGAGCCACGACCTCAGCCCCAAGACGGACCAGAAGCAGCGCGACGCCCGCGACTGGCTGCGCCGGCTGGAGCACGCCGTGAGCATGCGCAACGAGATCGTCGAGGACGAGGGCTACGTCAAGGACGCCGTCATGGACCTGGACCAGATCAACCGCGACCTGGTCGAGTGCCACTCCCAGGTGCTGTGGAAGCGGCCGCAGGCGTACCAGGAGATCATCAAGGAGATGGAGAAGGGGATGGCGAGGTTTCTGGAAAAGATACCCAGGCACAGAGGCGCCCCGAGTGTCGAGAGGGTAGAGGAGGACGGCAAGGTGCTGGTCAAGGATGAGTACTACTACTCGGAGCTCGACAAGTGTCACAGGAGCATGATGAGCCGCCTGGAGTTCTACCGGAACAAGCTGGTGGGCATCGAGAACTATGCACATACAACACTGGAGAGGCTGGCTATCCAGCGCAGTGCAGTAAGTTCTCACGGCTTTTCGTACTTGGCGCACGAGCTTGTTTTGACTGACTCCCCTCATCATAGCTATACAACATCATCGCCCAGAAGGAGTCGAAACTCAACCTCCAGATGGCCGCTGACCAGCGGCGTCTGGCACACGCGGGCAAGCGCGACAGCACATCGATGAAGACCATCTCCCTCCTCGGTGCCATCTTCCTGCCGGCGACTCTGCTGGCGTCCGTCTTCAGCATGGTATTCTTCAATAGTACAGATGGTAGGTTGAGCTTCGGAAATCCTTCCACATATGCAGCAACGCCCCTGGCCCGTCCCCCACTGAGCCTGGAGTCCCGTCTCCCCCTCCCCCTCGCACTTCTTTTTTTTTTTTGCTCTCTGTATCCCCACCGGAGGACAAAATGTGGGAGGCAGGCCAGTCTGTACAGTTTGGCTGACTACGATACAGATGGTGTCTTCCAAATCTACCCAACCCTCTGGATATACTTTGTCATCACCATCCCCGTCACCATATTCATCGTCGTCGTGTGGTGGACATGGGATCGGTCGCGCGAGCGAAGGTATGCAAAGGAGGACATCGACCTGGAGGACCAGATCGAAGGCATGGAGAGCAAGATCATGGCGACCATGAGGAGGAGAACGATGAACAAGGTCCGGACGTGGACGCAGGCGCCAGAAAAGGTAGAATGAGAGCGTCAAAAAATTGCCCGGGCAGTGTGAGATGAGAAGAAGCATTGTGGACAGTCAGCGATTTCGCCAAAAAGAAAAAGAGAGTTTTGCCGGATTCTCAATGGGACAGTTGTCACTTTCTTGGGGTACCGGGTCTGGGGGCTGATAGACTGCAAGCGCAAAGACACGCGACGATGATAGCACGACTTTACGATTCACGGCCGGCCATACACAGCGCATATCATGGAAAGCGAAGGAATGCGAGGTTGGGTGGTGCCCCAAGGGCACCATCGCCTTCATTGTACATCTACAATTAATTGAAATCAGCATATGCAGACCCAAGCCCTTTTCAAGATCATGTAAGTACCGAGCCCAATTTACAACAGCTCCGTTCCCAAATTTTTCAAACAGCCTTTTTTTTGGGGGGGAAACTCTTCCGCAATTCCTTCTTTTTTCTTCTTTTTCTCCTCTTGTCCCCCTTTCTGCAAACCCTAGGGTATCCGGTTCCTATCTCGCGCCATATCCGGCCATTATGTTTATGTATTAGGCAATGTACGTTTGCCCAAAGCCGGTAGTGGTATGTGTAGCAGTGCATCCTTTCCATATGTTCACACCCGGGGCGGAAGACGAGGGACTAGAAGCGGATGGGGGTATATGCGTCACGATGTCTTCCTGGTTCTTCTGGGCGTCCTGGTTCTTGATGAGGCGCCGTCCGCCCTCCTTGGCTCATTGAGGTCGAGCACGCGGTCTTCCTTGTTGTCAAGCGACCACTGCGGGACGCCGTGTTTCCTCCTCTGGTCAGCCCTGATCTCAGCTGCACGTGCATCTCTGTTAGCCTCTAACCTTCATATAGGTGATACTGTCACTGGGATGGATGGTCTTGGACTTACTATACTTCAAGGCCCTGGCATAGACATCGTCTCTCTTGTCCTCGGGGATGAAATGCCTCACGTGGTCGTCCCAGTACAGAAGCACCTCCTCGGGGTACCTCTCGACCATGCCCCTGGGCTTGGCCCCTGCGGCAGCACCGCCCCTCCTGACCACCTTGTTGTTGTTGCCGTCGCCACTCCGGACCTTTTGGCTGCGGGTACACTCCCACCACCGGCCGTCCTTCTCCACAAACACTAGCCCGCTGCCGTCAGGCGTGAGTATGGGCATGTTCAGGTCGTTTTCACGATAGTACATGCCGTTCAGCCCGGCGATCTCGCGCTTCTCCTCCACCTCGCGGTCGTAGTCATGGCCCAGCAGGTAGGGGAGCAGCTCGAGACGCCGTGCCTGGATCGCGGGCCACCCCCACTTCAGGTCGTCCTTGTGGTACACGATGAAGTGCTTGTCCGGGTTCTTGTACTTCTGATTGAAGTGGCGCTTCTTGAACCCGGTGCCGTAACTGTTGTAGGGCTGCTTTGGTGCATGGCTGATCCCTCGCGACGGCGGTGGATCGAAGCCGCTAGATGCCGACGGCAGGATGGGCGTCCGTCGTGAGCGAGCGAGAGCAAGACGATGCTGCCGGTGTTGCTGGCTGCTCTGTCCCTGAGCCAAGAGGATAGAGATCTCAAGTTCGCTTTGGCTAGGTATGTGGTAGTGGGAGGGGGGAGTGCTTGGTGTGCTTGGTGTGAGGGTTGGCGAGGTGTGAGCTGTAGACAGCGGCGACAGTCCAGGGACGCTGCCGATGCTCCCGTGCCATGAGGACTCAGACCCAGCAGGACTCGTCTCTCTTGGTTGGAAAGTTGGGTAGGGCCTGGCATGATCATCCCGGTGGTTGACCACCCCGTCCGCGGTAGCGATCACATTTGAGAACAATTCCCGGAATGAAGGAAGCTGGAGTGGTTGAGGTTCACAGAACCTTGGCTGTTTCTCGACTGCCATGCATGTCAGTGCAAGAGTTACAGGAGCTCAGGCTCGTCAACGGGAACATACCTAGTGAATGTTCTGCAAGCGAGAATGAGGAGGTCCGCGGAGTAGCGATGTTGAGCTGTCTTGCGGCAGCATCTGCGAGCTCCTCGAGAGAAAGCTGACCTGAATCCTTCCTATGGGTATCATGTTGCGTTGTGAGCCTTGGAAGAGGCAGAGTTCTACAGAACTTCTGCTTGCTCTCAGACCAACTCTGCGGTAGAATCATGGTTGTGAGCACTGACAAATGCAAGACAATGCTAGGCGAAGGACCCTCGTTCCCAATAGGCAGTGCTTCCGAGGTGATAAAGAAGGATGGACGACAAGGGGTAGGTGGAAAGGCAGACGAGAGATCTCCAGGGTCCTATTATAGGCATACAGTCCGTCTGGGGAAGCGGGCCCTCGAAGTCTCTCTAGAGGTGTGTGGTGTAGCCCATGTCTCTTGTGATGTGATGTCGAGGGGGCCCGCTTGAGCCGACCTGATCGCCGCCCAGTGGCTTGAGGGCCAACTCAATCAATAGAAACATCCTTGCATGACCTGGCAGCTGTCTTTCGCCCCTACATGACATTTGACGCCGCAGTGTTGGAGCTAAGGCATACTTTGCATCTGTTGGCGAGTACAGGTAACCGGCTGCGCCCCAGTTGCGCACGAAAGGTCGGTCACATACCTAGGCCATGAGTCGCTCCTGAGAACTTTGTGATGCTGACCTCTCTACGTCCGTAAACTAGTCACCAGCGCTCACTCGGTCACGGACTAGGCTGTGTCCTAGGAGGCACCAAGGCCAAGAGCTCCCCATCTCGCGGGATGCCGCTGGGAGCTACGATCCCTGGGTGTGTAACAACCCATCAACGAGATTGCCGAGACGATCTACCGCATGGCACATAGCTAGCTACATCTTGAGCGGGAAACAAATTCCTTCGGATTGGCGAGACGGCTTCGGTAAATGCCAGTCTCCAGCGGTATCGTGCCGTGGGCGTACCTGTCCCGTGTCGGTAGAAAGCAACTGCAAGCCGCACGGTACCAAGACAAGTTCTGTCCGTAGCGGGAGACTTTTCGTTCACAGGACTTCTGGCGCTGCCCCAGATGTCGCTTAATACAGGTCGATGCTGGACCCTAGAGTATTTGGCAAAAGCGACGGTGCCAGCAGGTGTCCTCGTATAATGCTCACTTGCATAAGGCCAAAGCCCATAAGCTCTATCTCCGGCGCCGGTGCTGGACTTTTGAAAGGACATTTCTTGTCACTGGCGACTCGGGATCTGTTAGCTGGACTAAAAGACAACAGAAGTTTCATAGTGCCCTGTTAAGGCCAGATCGGTCCTGCCAGACGCCTCGACAGGTTCTGACAGCCGCCAACCTGGATGATAGTGGCTAGCCCCTTTCCTAGGCAGAGTTCGGGCCGTGGGGGTCGTCTCGATGTCTTGCATAACGTGCCGTGTTTGGACGTTGATTCGCCGAGCCTCTTCGTTCGCCGAAGGCTACAAAGATACTCGCCAGCAACTGTCTTCGGCGACGTTCTCAGAGCGATCGCGTCTCTTGGTGAATCTCTGCACGGCCCATTAGAGTGACGCAGGAACCGTCCGAGTAGTTCGTCAACTCGTCACATATCATTTCGACGAGGTGTAGATCCATCGCACGCAGGGCTGGATCCGATAAGCGAGGGAGTGATCATGGTGATCTGTCAGGGTGGAATTGATTTTCAGGGCTTGCTTCTCCCAATCCTTGTCTGCCGCTGGCTTCAGATTCTGGGCGTCGCAGGAAAACGAGGTCCCGAGTGCTTTTTGTTTGGGGGGGGGGGGGGGGACGTGAATGGTACGATGATCGAAGACTTTACAATGACTTTGTATTCTGGGGCAATCCTAGGAAGTAAGGGATAGACTGTTGTGGATGATCGTGGGGATTGTTTCCCAATTGGATTGGCCCACGCGCGGCAGAGACCCGGCCGCTTGGAGTCAAACTCGTTCGGTGATGTTGCGGACGCCACAAAGCGTCCAAAGTACCGGGATTACCGGGGGCAGATGTCAGGCCAGTCTCGATTTGAAAGGAAAAAAAGGCCATCTCGCCGTACCCAGGCCTGCCAGGCACCTTGTCCGCTGCGCCGATCGACGTCTGATGGGTGATGTGCCGGATGTCTCTGTTCAACGGCGTCATCAGAGCCTCAGTCGACTTTGACAGTTGCACATCGGCGTCCATTTTTTTCGTGTGTAGAGAGTGTTCGGCGAACTCTCGATATTTGCAGAAGCAGGCTGCGGGCCGACATGCATAGTCGGGTCGAGTGCAGGGACTATTGAAATGAAGTTCGAGGCCACTTCACGTCTGTGCGGACGGGCCTCGAAATGTTGATTTGCCCGTGCCCCACGAGAATAAAGTATCAGTGTCTAGTGTTGCAGGACCTGGCCGGCTACCTGGCCGGCTACCTGGCCTGGCTGCCAACGCGAACCTACCCCGGACGAGATGTCCGGACGGCATCGATGCCCTGCAGGTTCGTTTCAAACAGAGCTAGCCGCTATAGTCGTGTCGTCTTCTTTTGCCCTTCTACGACGACCCCGAGCTCCACTCCGGCGTCTCGCTGGAACGCATCCTGTTGGCCGCCAGCGAATGCTTCGTCTCCGGAAAAACGCCTGCTTCTGTCAGTGACTCAGACCCATGGACGGCCAGAAGCATCTACTCACCAACCCCTCTCCTCCCCTCCGGAGAGAAAGCTGCAGTCGCTGTTGACCTCACATTGCCACCCACCACCGACGCCCCGTCCATTTTTCCAATCCAGAGTTCTCTGCCCGCCGACGTCAGGGGACCCTCGTGAGGGTGCAGTAGCCGGCTCACCGGTAGGATTACCAGAAAATGTAGCCGTCACACTTCGTCTCCTGAAGGTGCTTAAGCCGCAGGTAAACACACGGAAATCCTCGGCCTCAACACTCTCTGGCATGCAGCCAGTCAACACTCTGCCTATCGCGATGATGGTCGCCGCATGGGAGCAGAGCAGCACGGCCCGCGCGCCTGATTCGTCGCAGCGCCTGATGATGGCGTCCAGCGTGAGTGCGACCCGCTCGTGGAGCTGGGAGATGGTCTCGCCCAGCCTGGATGGTGCCACAGCGGGCACATAGCCTGTGTCGTAGGCGGGGAACAGACCCTTCAACTGCTCTGGTGGTGCCGAAGTCGGGTGCTCGAATGGTGCAGAGCCATACCACTCCGAGAGTCCTGTCTCCCCGAGAACGACAGGCTTTGCCGCCGGTCCCGAGTCGGCAGCCTTTTCCAATAGTTGGACGAAAGGCTGAATAGTCTGGAGACAGCGATAGTAAGGACTGGAGAATATCTTGTCCACAGGGGGGTCCAGCCTGTCCAGGTGAAGTGCCAGCTCCCTGGCCTGGTCGACGCCGTGAGACGTCAAGGCTGGATCGGCGGCAATGCCCGTTGGTGATCTCAGGTGAGCATGATACTCTCCACTGGAGGGATCGACGAGCCAGTTGGAACGGAACTAGAGGCGCGCTGTCAGCCTACGTCGGCACCGGTGAGGCTTTGCTTGCGCATTCAGCAACGGTCGCTCTGCCAGTGCCGGTCGAAACGGTCGACGCCACGCCTCGTCAAGGTTCAAGACCCAAGGTTCAAGCTAGGCGAGCCTCGTAAGAAGCTGATCATTGCCTTTCATGGGTGAAACTGGCAACAGTGCCCGCCAACGTCGCCCCAGGAAGCGCACAAACACACAAAGTACTTACGCCATGCCGCGTCACATAAATCACCTCGAGTGGCATCTTCGCCGGCGGTTGAACGGTAGGGCTGAATCTCGAAAGCGGTCCTTTATCCTTGGCGAGTGATTTTGGCCGGTGCTCGGCCACTCAGAAGTGTAGAATAGACGAGAGTACAAACTTTCACATGTCGCACACAGACACACACACAGACACAAGAATATGCTCTAGTTGGTGGCCGAGATGCTCGAGAGTCGAGAGGGCGTTGGCCCCAGTCTGCTAAGTAAGTTACTGCACGAGGACAGCGTGAACCGAGGCAAAGGCGCTCTGGGGTGGGGTGCCCCGGTCCGAGGAGGTGACTAATCAAGCCCGGAAGCGACTGCCGTGCTGGTCTCGGCCGAGAGTCAACCTACAAGGCTTTCCAACAACGACGTACTCGTGGAGGCTGCTGTCAAGTGTAAGTCGCACGAACTAAGACGTCCGCGAACCAACCCAAATCCGGATATTGTCCAGACACTATAATCTGGGCCTGTCGTCCTTCAGTTCACTAACTTTGTCCCACTCAACCTCCTCGCGTGCTACACTCGCTGCACTAGTTCTAGTAGTTGAACACGAGCGGCGAGCCTTAGTTTCGGACAGATGAATTACTCCGAATTACTTCGTTCCTTCTTCCAAGTAAAGTTCATGGCAATTCAAATGCCGTCAGATTTCCAAAAACTGATCAGCCACTTCACGATGAGAGTAATGCTGGCCATCTTCCCTGCACATTGCATAGGCGCACTCGAGGTGATTTGAGTCCCATATTGGGCATCTTGTTACACTCAGCAAGCACGTAGGTACCGTGAGAATGATATCTCGAGGTTGTAGAAAGGGGGGGGGGGGAGGTTGTCAGTATCTGAGTGGCTAGATATGACTTGATTGTTCGAACACGCCGCGCAAGGTCAATCGTGATTCCGTGCGAAAGGATTTGTTGGAGAGAGGTCGCCGGGAGACTAACGATTCTCTCATACCTACGCATCTACTGATATTTATGTGGTGAAAATACCTAACCAGGGACATCTGACATTTTTCCAGAGACAACCCAGACAGAATGAGGAACCACTGTTTCTGGAGATGACGTGGATGTTATCTCATAACTAGAAGTCCCTCAACCTATGGAAGGGGTGACATGCTGCCGCGCAACCTCCAGTTGAGCTCTCCTACTGCTCCGGAACATCATGGTTATATCATGGACCACCGTCATCGATATGACGGGTGTCGAACCACCAGGTCTACAGGCCGGCCGTGGTCTTGCCAGGTCACCAGTATCGAATAGAATTGCAGTTTCGCTTTCGACTCGTCCACCCAGACATAAATAGCCCTTTACGCCTTACATTTCCCAAGATAGAGATCGTGGCCCAGAGCCTCGTGGTCTTTCCGCTCAGGACTGTTGTCATCAGGAAAAACTCGTCGCCAGAGAGATAGATGACAGTTGTTCAGCGAACCTTTGAGAAACTTCCGCAAATCCCTTGTTGGAGATGATCTCGGCACCGCTCTTTTGAGGCTTTGCCGAATCCCATCCTGTGGGCGGGCATGGCTTCCCGTAGTCATAAGGCGACCACCAGCTACACGCCTTGTTACGAGCCAGCCCCCGCCCCCCCCCCCCAACAATGCACCTACGTGACAAGAGTGTCTGCCCCTCTGACCTCGGGCCCGAGGACTGAGACAATGAACTCGTGGGATTCGAGGCTCACCATGCAGCTCGTCGCTCGAGCGTCTTCATTCGATGGAAGAAACCTCGAGCAGGACGACCCAGGATGCATGACCGCTATCTCTGCAACATATGGCACCCTGCGCCTTTCTCCCTATATATCGGAACAGAGTCCAACCCAAGAACGAGTTGATGTTTGACACAGACCTCCTTGTATTGCTATCAGCAATGACAATCTGAGAACGAGAAACTTGGTGAGCTGTTAGCGCCGCCGTGCTGCTTCTCCTTCCCTACCTGGTCCTTCACATTTCCCAGTCTGCATATCTTCATATCTTCGACGGACGTCCGCCTCGTGCCCAGCCAAATCAGTGTGTTGATTAGGCATGGGATGACACTTCTCAGCAAGAGCAAAGTAATGTTCGACTCTGTGACCCCAATCGAGCAAAAGGTGTGGCGCGCAGCTACCGGCACTTCACACCAACCCCCCCCCCCCCCAAAAAAAAAGCCCATCCGTCACAAAGCCGTCACCGAATATCATCGACATTCCCATATCGTCAGAGGGAGCTGATGATGACGCCGTGAGACGGAGGCTTGGAATAATGAACAAAACAAGCAAGACGCATTAGTAGTCTTGACTGCCCAGGGAGCATAATCGCCAAATGGATAATCAAGCGATCGAGATCAGCACAAGTGGTGTCCCTTCTGGGAACGAGCCGTTTCCCACTACGGCGCAAGGCGGCTGGCGCCTCCCCCACACAATTTGCGATGCAGAGTGGCCAGATCGATGCGAGCTCACTTTCTTTTTTGTTCATTCCGTAGGCATGCATGTAAGTAATGTAGTAGGTCTGGCCTCGTATCCCGAGGCCCCCAGCCCTTACAGACAGCCGTTGCCCTCGAGCCCGCCTTGCGTATCCCATCGTCGATCCATCGAGCTCATCTCTCATGGACACACTTTAAATGCCCATCACCCCTCGCCACCACCCATCCGGTCCCTTTCCTCCAAGTTCCGAGCTATCGTTCATGTGCCATCCGGTTTCTCGTCCGTATAATGATGAATAGATAAAAATCAAAGTCTTCGATGTCGCTGTCCAAATGCATATCTCGAGCCTTCTGTGTATCCGTCCAAGTACGAGTCAAAGTAGCAATGCTTCGCGGTCTATATGCAACGGTCTTTGTCCTTTCTCTCGTTGGGCTGATCTTCTGTTCAGTCTTCCATACTCTTAGGAAACGTGCAAACTTGCGTGCATCCTGCCACCATCCATCCTTAAGGTATCACCTTCTCAGCGGCCAGTACGCTTGCGACCTACAGGGTCGGCGCAATGGTCCACCGACATGCTTAGTGGTCACCCACTACGACGCGTCTCCGCGTAACCCGGTCTCTTGAAGCCGTTCGGCTTACCGTCGACCGTTGTCGGTTCCTCTTACCTCCTCAGCAGTAGGCCTCTCAGTCTGCGGCAATCTTGCACCAGGGATGCTCCAGGACCTGGTTGATGTCAAATCTCTCCGCCACATCGCGGTTGAGCATGCAACGGATGAGGTCGATGCTCTCGTCGCTGATGGTGTACGGCACCCGCAGATCGCGGTCCATAATCTCGTCAATCGAGTAGAATGGATTCTCCTTGTAGATGATGGTGTACAGGAGAATGCCGAGTGCCCACACGTCTTGCTCTTTGCCATTATAAGGCTTGCCTGCAAGCACTTCGGGTGCGGCGTAATCTGCGGTACATCGTCAGTTGCTGCCGGGTTCCTCTCAACGCGGAAAGGGTCAACTCACCTATAGTCCCCACAAACACGTCAAAGGGGCCACTCTTGATATACGCCGCGCTCCCAAAGTCGATGAGCTTGACGTTGCCCTCACCATCCAGCACAACATTTTCGTCCTTGATGTCACGATGCACAACCTTCGCCTTGATATGTAGGTGATGGATCGCGCGCGCGACCTGAACGAAGATGCTGCGACACTCATCCTCCTCCATGTTGGAACGCAGTTCGATATAGTCAAACAGGTCCATACCCGGCAGACCATGAGGAACCATCTCGATGTAATAATTTGTGTCGTCTTCGAAGAAGTCTTCCATCTCGACGATGTTGGGATGTCTGAGGTTTTCTCTCCGAAGAAAGTTCAAGACATGAATCTCCAGCGGCACGGTGCCCAACTTCCTGTCCCGCGTCCAGGTGTCCACCAGAATTCGCTTCTTGGTTACATACTTCAGGACAACCTTCTTCCCGTTCTGTTTGTACCTAGCGAGTTTGACCTGGCCGTAAGCGCCCTGGCCCATCTCTTCGACCGTCACAAAATCCTGGATCGCCTTCTTCTCAGTGGTCTTGTCGGTGTTGTCCGCTGTTGGCTTCTCTAGCTGTCTGTCTGCCTCCGTTCTCTTCGGCGGACTTGAGCCCGTAAACCTTGCAGCAGCGTTCGACACGGCGTCCTTGATCGACTTCGTGAACATCGATGATGATCTACTCTCCTTTTTAGGCTCTTCAGCAGGCTCATCTGGGGTGAATTCAGCCGGCGTGGGGGCAGGTGTCTGGCCAGGAGATGGCTGATGGAGTGGAGTGGCGGTCCCTGAGAGAATGGGAGAGGTGATCTCCAAGTTCGATCTCGTGGCATGGATATGTCGTGAGTAAGTGACCCACAATGCGAAGACCATCTCCGTCTGTGTCACAGGAAACTCATCTTCGGCAACTGCGTTTTCCTCGTCACTGTTCTCGGCCAGGGTCTCCTCGTGCAACATGGTCTGTTTCTCGCTCATGACGACCCTCATCTGAACGTCAATTTTGAGCTCCGTGCCATCTCTGCGCTCACGTTAGTACGGGGCCCGATCACAAATGACGAAAGATGTAGTAAGAGACGCAGTGAGTTCAGGGAAGGAGTGCAAAAGCATCAAGAGGCAGAACTAACCTGTGCCTTGCCAAAAGCCCCTCCGGTCGCAAGAAACTGCTGGCAGCGTCTGGTCGTCCCTCTCGGAGCCCTAGGAACGCGGATGCCTTCCGGAAACTATGCTCGGGAACAACAATTCCATCGGCCAGCTGAACGCCATCCTCTTGTGTCAATATTCGAAGGACCTTGTCGAAATCTGGCAGGAGGGAGCTGATAGCCATGCCGTCGGGCTTTTCGTGGCCAAACAAGGCACCACAGAAGACCGAATTGGACGACTTGATGGTCAAAGAGTCTGGGTTGACGACGATGATGCCTGCGATATGTGGGTAGCTGGAGACGCGAAGCTCGGTCTTTCCTCGTACTTGTTCAACCGTCGCTGGAATGTTGATGCGGGAGAGATTGAGGCATGTGTAGTATCTTCGCCTTGCGATCTGGGCGTAGTCGATGGCGCCGTACCTTGGGTCGATGCCTTGCCGTGGTATCCGCGGTATCAGCTTCCCGACATCTGCTCCTGGCCGCAAGTTCTCGTCTCCCCAGATCGATTTCAGCTCGCCCGTCAACTTCGTAACCGTGCCTTCTTCATCAAGAGCGACATATGCGACATCCTCGTGGATCTCTTCGAGCACCCAAATCAGGCCAATGCGCTTCTCCTTCACCCAGAGACTTGCTGACCCAGTAGCTCCGTTACGCTTCTGGATCGGGACGACGTCGCCACACAACAAGACACCTCTCGACTTGTTGCTCTTGTGGTTTGAATGGCCTCCGCTGACTCGCGGTGGGCGCCAGTCGCCGCTGTGAAAAGTTTCTGGTCGCTTGATAGGTGTCATCTTTGGCGGAGAGAGAGAAAGTTTCGTAGTGTTCGGCGGCGAAGGAGAAACTTTGTCCTGTTGTTTGCGTTGCTGCTGCGTCCGCGAGTTCGGTTTGGACAAAAGCTTTGCAGTTATGCCGCCTCCACGAGGCCCCAAGAGATTTGGTGACACAGGCTGGGTCTGGTCGACGTGGTTGGGCTCGCTTTCCACCGCTGGGTCAGTTTCGAGATCGCCGTACTTCAACTTATGTTCCAACCAGGCACGCCTCTCTTCTTGAACCACTTCTAGGATCCCCATCTTTCGAACTTCAGCCTTGGTCACCCCAAACACCAGACAGGCCAGATCGTTGGCGGCAAGAATCGTCCAAGGTGGTTTGGCTTCGGTGGTGAATATCGCCTGCGCTGCGGGGACCCACCGGCTTGAGTGACCGTGTACCGACGAACCCAGTGTGCTGGCCCCGTTCGCAGTAGACATGGACCGTGATACCGCGGGAGAAAGCAGGTCAGAGTAGTCGGACTGTCCAGCGATGAAAGGCTGAGCGATAGCATCCATGAGCTTCTGCTGCATCGACGCTTGGGCAGTATCGGTAAAGGTCCGTTTCAACAAGCTTGGTCTCCTCGACGACGGAGGTGAAGTGTTCTGGGTTGTGCCGCTCTCGTTGGTCGGTGTTCGGGATGAGTTCTCAGAACTGTCTCCTTCCACCGCATCTGGGGGTGAGGTCGGACGAGGCTCGGTGGATTTGTTGCTTCCTTCAGCCTTCCTACTGTTCCGTTGTGGTTCCTGGACCTCGGGGAATCGAGTGGTGTTGGGGGAGGCTGCTGGCGTCTCGAAAGGCTCAGGGCTTTCAGTCCGCGGGATAAATGTCTTATCGAAGACATTCTCGGCGGACATGTTCGCTGGCCCGGTGAGAAGACCGCCCGGGTGTAAGGGATCATCGACGCCCACAAGGTTGGCTTTTGCGAGCAGGTCTAGCATGTGCTGTGTTTCCAGGTCTCCGGAGACTCTTGCTTGCACGTTTGCCAGCGCCGGGTTGGAACTGTTCGCCCTGCCTATTCTGTCCTGCATGTACTGTATCGAGCGTTTCAACACATTTTGACGGTTCGCTATGAATTCCTCCGACGAGTGGGCGAAGGAGAAGGAGTGAAGGGACTCGGAGGGGAATCGATTCAGGTCCTCAGACATGACAGCAGGCGAGGACTACTGATGGTTAGAACCGTGTCACAGAGCTCGGCATTTTGCGTTGTAGCAGTTGGAGGGTTTACTTGCAGGACCTGAGGCCAAGGCATGCAGCATCGAGGTGGACGTCGAGCGGGAAAGGCTGAGTGATGGGCTGCGCGAGGCTGGATTCGAAGGCCCGATTGTACCGACGGTACCATTCCGATGCTGCGATTGCCTGATCCTCCTCAACCCGTTCCCATGCCCGAGCCCGTGATCGTGGTCGCTCATGATGGGGGATCTGGTTGTGACATGACTAGTTAGTTCACGCAAGCAGATGGAATGGCAGCAGCAGCAGCAGCAGCAACAACAGCAACAGACACGATGACAATAACAACAACAACGCTCAAGGCAAGAGGCCTATGCAGGAGGAGGCGCAGTCATCAACAAGAGGCAGGCAGGCAGTCATAGCAGTGCATATGTCAGAAGGATTGCTGAGGTGGACTCTAGCCATGCACGAGGGCAGCTTTAACGTGGCACGGGGATCGGGACCGCGGTGAGGCAAGGCGCCAGGCCTCAGGTCTGGCCTCAGGTCTCTTGGAGAAGGAGGGTGGGATTCTGTTCGGAGCCGTTCTTACCTGGCAAAGCCTCCATCTGTCGCGGCTGATCCGACGTCAAACGACGTGCGCAGTCGACCTCGCTCTGCAGTGTCTGGAGGTATGACGGCCAGGTTTCCGGTGCTCTTGTTCTTGGGAAGTCCGGGAGGCAAAAGCTCTGTTTCTCGACCGCGACCTGGGTGGCCCTGGCCGTGACTTTGGGATTCTGATCCGGCTCCTGCAGCTGGAGAATAAGCAATGATGATCCAACAGCATTTGCCTGTTTGCCGTGCCTGCGTCCGGGACATGCCCCACACAAGATGTTCCAGGGCCAGAACGTACCATGTTCGTGACGATCCTCCTTTATCCCGAGCATATTGGCACTGGGGGAAACCAGGAACGGGACCATAGCCTCCCGTTTGTAGGTATGTATATAGATCGAGTATCGATGCACGCGTCGTCAACAGGTCCAAGTCGACAGACGGCAGACACGACGTCCCGGTGTGGGAGGACTAGCGCGATCCGCGCCGTTTGGGTTCGTATTGCGGTTCGGGGCCGGCAGGGCAAGCGACTGGGTCTCGCGACACACCCAAAACACGCAAGCCGGCGGAAGGACTCGCCCTCCCAGTCTTTTGCACGGCCAGAGGGGACGGGGGAAAACCGGTAGGTGGGAGGTGGGGGGGGGGGGTGAAGCTTCAAGCCGGCGAATGGTCAGTCGAGTCGACGGTGAAAGTGACTCCCGCGTAGATCGAAGAGAGGGGGGCAAGGGGGAAGGTCGGCCGGCTCTTGTGTTTCGCTTCGTGTGGGCTCCAAAGTTGGTGTACTGCAAATATAGAGTATGTAGATGTCGTCGTCGTTGTCGCTTGCGCAGCCGAGGCGAACCCGTGCGGGTGCAGCGTGCAGTGCAGTGCAGCGTGCCGTGCAGCGTGCCAGGTGCAAGACTTGCAGAGGGGGGCCCCAAGCGGTGCTGCGTGACCTGCTTTTTCTTCGTTCTCCAAAGCGACCGTGAGGAAACCGGGCACAAGACGCAAAATCCAACAAAAAAAAAGGAGAAGGGGATCAAAAGCAGAAGCAGAAAAGTCAATACCAGTTCTAACGAATGGAGTCCCTGTCTATGTCCCGACAAGTGACGAGGAGGAAGGAGGGAAACCAAATCGCTCCGTCCGTCGGTTCCGGTCCTGTCCAAAACCCAAAAGTGCGTCTGCCCCCGCCTTGCAGCGCCCGGCAGGGAATGCTAGAATCAACTGTACTGCGTACCGTACTAGGCGGTCGAGTCGTGATGGCTGGCGTCAACGGCTCGGAGAAAAGCCGAGGTTTAGTCGGTCGACAATTGCAAGCCAGTACGGTGCCGGTAGAGTCGGTGATTTTGTTTGGTCTTGGGACGATCCGAGGAGAGCTTTTGTCTGCTGTACTTTGGTGGTCTGCAGAGGAGGCGGAGGCAGTGAGGATCGAATCCAAAAAGCACCCTTTTTGTTTTTGTTTTTGTTTTTTGCCTTTTGGTTTTTTGGGGCAGGTGAAAGTGCCACTGAAGATGGCAGCAGCGCAAAGCAGAGCGAGTACAGTAAAAGCAAGCCCGGCCAAGCCAGCGTGCTTAGTCGCTAGTGACCATGCCGGCAGAACCGGACAGCATCCGCGAGCCCCCTCGAGCCCTCTCAAGACCTTCACGTCAAGTTCACGCCAAGGCTGGTAGCTGCTGCTGCAACGCAACCAAAAAGACAATACTACTGGTCACGATGCCGTCGATTATGCACCGTCTCTGCGTCTTTCGAAAACCTTGTTGGAGATTTCCCGCAAGGCAGCGGGACCACCGGCGGATTGGAGAGATCGGGACGACTACTGCGGTGGCCACCTGCATCTTGATCAGACTGAGGCTTCTTCCAGGCTCGCGAGGGCGAATACCCTGCCCTGCTGCGGGAGAGACAGCGGCCGGCCCGCTATCGAGTACCGCGGTGTGCGTCTGCAGCCCAGCGTACCGGCGTCAACTTCCTTCTGGCCCAACAGCGGGTCAACGTATCTATCTCTGTCTCAAACATGGGCTTGTCACCTTGAAACAGCGTGGCAGAGACAAGACATGTTCCGATACAGCAGGCAGGCTACCTGTGTGGAATAGGCTGTGGGGTTTCTATTGAGTTGGCCACCTCCCACGCGGGATGACCTTGTCGACTGTGCAATGACTACCGCAATTTTTTATTTTTTTTTATTTTCATTTCTCTTCCTGATCTTTAGGTCCCCGCCCTGTGACATGGTACTTCTACCTGTTCGACCACGTACGCCGAAAGCCCTGAGCGAAACTCTGATGTATTTCCATCCAATATAGGTAGGTAGAGACCCGCAGTGATAAAATTCTACGAGGTGAGATGGAGACGGCGGCGAGCCCCATTCGAGATACTCTGAACAGCTCGCCTACCAGACAATTCTGTTCTTGTGCAAGTACTTATAATCGGTCTACCTCCGAAGAAACAGGTGACTCGCGATCATGGTGTGTATGGAAATCTCTTGCAGAAGAACACTTAGACTTTGTTCCTGCAGGATCACATCGTCGTCCTAAGACACTCTTGACTGAAGGTTCAAGATGGGGGTGATTACCCTCAGTGCCCTTTTCGCTCGAAAGCATCAAAGGCGCTGACATGTGAGAGCGCCTCACCGTTCCCGTCCCGAGAGTCAGTGAAGAAAGACCCTTTCACCCGGCGCCGAGTCCTTGGGCAACTTTAACCTCAACTTTAAGTTCGGCTGACTTGGGTATATTATTATTTAAAAAAAAAAAAAACAATAAGGATAATAATAATAAGATAAAATAAATAATAACTGTGCTCACTTTTGAATTTTGCAACCGCGGGCGGGCACTCGGCTCTGGTGCCGTCGCTTCACAATAATCGATGGGCACCTTCCAAGTAGTTAAGAACGGCCTCATCGATCCCACTCGCCACAATCCCGTCCCGCTTCTTTGTGACCGGGCTGGTTGGTCCTCAACAAAACGTCGAGGGGGAACTCGCACAGGGACGATTGTCTCTTGCGGAGAGATGCATGAGATGCGGCAGACGCCCCCAATGCCCACATACGGTGTTCCATGGTGGGCAAACCTGCCGAGTCGCGAGGAGGTTCTATGCAGTCGACACGTGCAGAAAGCGTGCTCGCCGTCCATCGATTTGGCATGTGGCTACGCTCCGGTCGAGTCCGTATCTGTACGGCACCGCGGTGGGCACTACTATTACTACTATTACTACTATTACTACTACTACTACTACTACTACTACTACCACTAAGTCATAATGGACGGATCACTGATAGTGGGAGGTGAGACATTGCAGCCAAGATTGTGCAACGCTGCGAGACATCACTCGACCTTGCGTGCGACCCTTCCACAGCGAACTGCACATACACTGAAATGGCGCATACGGTCAGCACGCCGGTGGTTCCCCCCTCGTCATGGCCAGCCAGCCAGCTGACAGCTAATCGGGCCTTGGGATTGCGGCCACATTCTGAATCAATACTACAGTACCTAGATCGGTATCTAAGTATCCAAAGGCGTGACGACGAAGTGGGCCAGATCCTGAACTTTTTGCTTCTTGAGCACATCGCGAATGACTCTCAATCCCGCCCTCGGACTCTCAGTTTCTTGCTGGTGGATTTTCTTTCAGTCTCATTCCCAGATCTGTCCGCCCCCGGGGGGGTTGGGGGGGGGGGGTTTGTTCCGGGCAGCCAATTCTCATGACAGCGGGCGGCGCTGCCGACCCTCCTTCTATGTAGACCGAGACGGGATCCCCGCACGAACGGGGAGTCTGCAATGTCCCTGCAGAGTTGAGAGAAGAGGCCAAAAACAGCGGAGCGAGAGTACTTGAGTGATGAAGAGCAGGAAACGTGGAAATGATGCTATTCGGTATGACTTTGGTATATACACTTGTCTATAGCAGCCGTGAATATCGCCGCAATACACAAGCACTGTTCGTATGGTGTAGCCTCTTCTTGAATTCGTTATACTGTGGTATAGACCCCGCCGGCCGGCCGAAAACCCCCACCCACAGTCCCTCGCTGTCAGATCTAGTGGACCGGGGTCCTTATTGTCCTCACCCGGAGAATCGGGACGGTCTCAGGACTGGGAAGAACTTCCTCCGCCACGAAAGACTTGCATTGACAGGATGGTGGGAAACGATGATACCTGTTAGCCAGACACACTATTGCCTCATCATGAGCGGCCACAGACCTCGAGGCGCGCTTGACGAGTCATAAATCGTCGAGTCTCGGAAGGCCTTTCGCATTGGAGCAAGGGCATTGGATGCCGCCCATGACCTTCGTGCTTGGCGCCCCGGCCCATCAAGACACTACCAAGGTTAGCACGGGGCATGGCTGCTGAGGTGAGTTGAAGTGAGGTAAGTAATACCATGCAGGTGCAGTACCATTAGTATGGACTTGTACGTAGTAAAGGGGCCCCCAAGCTAGGGCCCGCCGATGCTTAGGCTGACCTCCCTGGCCGTCCGCCTCACCCTGAAGAAGAAGACAAAGAACAGTCATGCAAGCCCGTGCCCCAGGCCATGCCATACGTACTTAGATGCTGTACCACAGATGCTCCGCCAACTGCAATGCTCTGCAGCCCTTTTCCCACCCACCCCCCCAACAGGGACCGCCCAGGGCGACGCACCTGCCCAGGCGATGCGTTGGCCACGCGACGCAATGCCGCGATAAGGCAAGCAGCTTCCCAGCTCTCACGAGACCGATCTAGGGTCTCAAGCTGTGTCCTGCTGGTTCATGCCCTGCCCACCGTCTGACAAGACAACAAGCGCACGCACACTTGAGGATCTGGAGAGGAGGACAGGACCCTGGATTAGGAGCGGCAATTGTATCGATCACTACCTAGGTGGCGTACCACTACGTCGCAACGTGGACAGCCAATGACTCTCCTTGGGGTCTTGCAGCACGAGGCCATTCCCTCAGAGAAGGGGGGGAGGGGGGGTGGTCACGAACAACGTGTTGAAGCCGCACCGGTCTGATCATCTGCGGTGTCCATGGGGGGGGGGGGTACCGGGCGATACCCTCCGTCTCCGTGTTACTACTGTATGGTGTTCCCCATTGAATCTACCCACACAGGAGCCGCCGCGTGCCCAGACTCACCTTCACCTTCGGCGTATGGGACTACTGCACGAGAATCCCTTCTTTGATACGGGCACTGACTTTTTCCCCCTCAAGACCAACTGGATCCACCCGCCGCATGAGGCTTATACATGTTCTGATGTTGTACCATAATTCGGGCTACCGACAACAAAGCAAGGGTCCAGAGCCGTAGACCATTTCGGGTAGGTTGGTAGAAGGGTGTCGATGTGTCTGCAGGGAGGCATGATGGGCTAGTACTCTTAGTAGTAGAACAGGCAGGGCACAGCTCACGCAGCAGCGCACCTACAGGGTAACTAGGTAGGTACTCCTGGTGCTGTAAATATTCGGGTAGGCGTGCAGTGCTAGGGACAAGGGGTGTCCGGATGGTTGGGCGGCACGTTGTTACCCATGCAGCTGCTTTTTGAGCGCCACTGGACCCTTCTTTTCCACCCCCGCGAGCATGTCGTTCTACTTTTGTCTTCTTCCTTTCGTTAAGAGGCAGTAGTCTGTCTGCTCAACACTCGACACTTACTCGCAGCGTTCGGGAATCGAGCATCGTCTCGAAGTCTGATTCATCCTCCCTCTCGTCCACCTCTCAATATACAGTACCCCTCTCGCACTCCACGCGAGAGGCTGACCAACGTAACCCAGCACCGAGGAAACAAAAGGTGAGGAAACGCCATCCAGCAGCTCCCTGATAAAACCCTCCGCTCTCAATGTAACCCAGCCACTCGGTCATCCGACAAGAATGCCATGTCTTATCTGCCAGATCCCCGTTGCTGTGGGATACGGACGTATGCCCCCCTGGGTTGATATCGAGACTGATTATCTATTTATTTAGACTTCGTCACAGCCTCGCGCCGTGTTCAACAATTGATAGACTTCCGGATCCCAACCACAATATACTCCCAAACCTTGGGATTGCAATATTTACTCAGGCTCATCACCCGACATTCCGTCTGAGTCGACTCGATCCGGCAAGACACGGACACAGAGCCTAGAAGCTTGTTTAGCTCTCGCGCCAGAGAGGACGGCGCAGCGGGGGCAAGGGTCCAGCACAGGCCAGAGCCAGCAGCCACAAGCCAGGGCCAGATCCAGGGTCCAGGTCCCACTCAGCCTTCTCCGCCTTCTGAGCTCTCCCCTCCGCCCACAAAAGCAACATCTACCTTTACAACCCCCCCCCCCCCACCGTGCCCGTGAACCACCCCGCCTTTCGATCGGCAACACGGCCCAAAAGCACCCAAACCGCTCACGTTGTATCCGCCAGCACTCAGGCCTCGCACCTATCTCTCCGTCACATCTGTTAAATATACGGTCATCGACGAGTTTTCAGGCCCGTCCCCCTCGTCTATTCTCCCAGTCTCAAAAACTGGGACAGCCTTATTCGCTGAGCGGGTGCTGACTCCGGATCTGCGGACTGTGTTGCGTATGGCTGCGCATCTGCCAATGGCAGAGTGAGCCGAGCAGGGACCTCGTATTGACTTCCTGGCTGAGCTTCGTTTTTTGTTCTCACCTCACGCTCTCACGCCGTCTTATGGGCGCTCATCCTGTCTCAACTGGGGCACAAGTCGATCTGATCCGCCTTGTCCTTGGATTCTAACGGCGTCTTGCGGCCTTGATCACCGTCCCAATTCGCCCTGCGCGACTCAGCACTTCTTGAAACTGGGTTTCTCGAGCGCAGGACTGAAGTCGCCACCAGCTGGAAAGTCCCAACCTGGGGCTCGAACTATAATTCTGTATTCGATTGGTCGCCATCACGCGTTGTGGGTTTCTTGGAGAAACAGGCTCCCTCACAAAAAATACCAACAACCTCCTTTGGTTGAGACTTTGAAATTGGCTTGAGTGTGCATTTCGACCAGACCAGATGAGTGCCTCCAGTGCAGCGGCGGCCATGGCCGTCATGGATATCGACGCCGAGGAGATCGAAGCCTTTTCCAACGACCCGGCGGTCCTGGATGCGCCCTCGGTGGTCGAGCCGGCCGTCCAGCCGAAGAAATTAAGCGGACGCCGCCGCCTGCTCCAAGGGCTTCACAGCAACTTGTCGTCACCATCATTGACCCGCGTCGGCCGTGCGAGGTCCTCAAGTAGCCCTTACCATGGCCCAGGCAGCTTCTCGTGTGTGAGCTTAGCCTCGACCTCCTCGCCATTCGGGCAGCCCAGCCCGGGCTACTTCTCCGTGGCTCCCCACGGTGGACTCTCGACCGCCCCGACATCGATTCCCGGTTCACCAGGAGGTCATGATCACTTCGGAGGCGCGGAAAATGTTCTTGTATCCCGCAAGATCACTGGTATCGACACGGCCGCAGCATCCACTCTCACCGTTCCGCTGCCCGCCGAGGTCAGGCCGAAAAAAGCCATTTTCAACATATGGGAGCACTTGCCTCGCGAGATCAAAATCCAGGTTCTCGATTTTCTTGAACCCACAGAACTCGTCCTTGCCTCGCGAGTGAGCAAGGAATTCCACGAGCTTTGCTACGATGGCCAGCTGTGGCAATCCTTCGACGCCTCGGACTTCTACACAAAGATCCCGGCAGAGGCTCTGGCCAAGATCATCGTGGCCGCTGGTCCGTTCATCAAGGATCTCAACCTGCGAGGCTGCGTCCAGGTTGAGCATTACAAGAGGGCAGAAGTCATTGTGAGAGCATGCAAGAATCTTATCAATGCAACGCTGGAGGGCTGCCGGAATCTGCAGCGCACGACCTTGCACAGCCTGGTCAGGAATAACGAGGGCCTGGCTCATCTCAACCTCACGGGGCTTACCGCCGTGACGAACACGACGTGCAAGCTCATTGCGCAATCATGCCCGTCACTAGAGCTGCTCAATGTTTCTTGGTGCAAGCATGTAGATGCTTCAGGTATCAAAGCGGTGGTCGAGGGCTGCCCCAGGCTCAAGGACCTGCGCGCCCGCGAGATCAAGGGCTTCGACAGCCAGGAGGTGGCCCAGGTCATATTCAAGACGAATAACTTGGAACGATTATTGCTGGGTGGCTGCGACGATCTCTCTGACAGCACGCTCAAGACGATGATTCACGGGGTCAACCCTCCGATCGATATTCTGACGGACCTGCCTATCGTGCCTCCCCGGAAGCTTCGCCACCTCGACCTCGCTAGATGCACCAGCCTGACGACACACGGTGTCAAGGCGCTGGGCCACCTGGTGCCCGACCTCGAGGGCCTCTCCCTCTCCAACTGCCCCAATCTCACCGATGCGGCTCTGGCGCCCATCCTCTCCACCACGCCGCGGCTCACACATCTTGATCTGGAAGACTGCAGAGGCCTCACCAACCACGTGCTCTCCGAACACCTCGCCAAGGCCCCCTGCGCCCCTCACCTCGAGCACCTCTGCATCAGCTCCTGCGAGAACCTCGGCGACACCGGCATGCTCCCCGTGGTCCGCAACTGCAGGTCCCTCCGCTCCGCCCTCCTTGACAACACCCGCATCTCCGACCTCGTCCTCGCCGAGGCTGCGTCCACGGTCCGCCGCCGCGCCCAGCGCACCAGCGACCGCTCGCAGCGACCGCGCGTCGGCCTCAGCATGGTCGTCTACGACTGCCAGCACGTGACGTGGACGGGCGTCCGGGAGGTGCTGTCGCGCAACGCCGAGATCAAGTCCCCGCAGCTCCAACAACAACAAAACGGCAGTGGTGATGGAGGCCGCCACCGGCACCACCAGGCATCGACGTACCCGACCGAGATCATCGGGCTCAAGTGCTTCTACGGGTGGAACATGACCGTCGACGAGCACACGAAGCGCGTGCTCCGGGGCGACCTGGCCGCCGCCAACCGGCTCGAGCGCAAGTGGGCCGACTACATGCAGGCCAACGAGGAGGCGGGCACGATGGGCGCCGGCGGGCGGCGCAGGAGGCGGAGGGCGAGGGAGGCGCAGATGGCGCACGCGGACGAGGAGGAGGGCGGTGCGGGCATTGGTGGCGTCGGCGGTGGGAGGAGGAGGGCGCGGACGGCGGCCTGTGTCGTGATGTAGTCGTGCCGCCATTGGGACAGACGAAGCACGCAGCAAAGGAGGAGATTCAGTTTGGAAACTAATCTGATCGTTCTTGCGCCTCAAGGATCTGGTTGGGACACAGCGCAATGGCCGGTGGTTCTGCTGAATGCGTGGAGGACTGCAGACATCCCTGGATTGTGGCAGGAACATCATTTTTCATTTTCACATGGCGTAACACGGTACAGGACAGGATGCTAGCCTTTACACCTTCTTATTACTTATTTCTCCCTTTCTCTGTAATTTCTACTTTTCTTATATCGCATAGTTTTTAAGCTCATACATCACACGCCATGCATGCGGTCGGTCGGTCCGGACGGGGGCATTCTAGATCTACGCTTCAGTTTGCAAGCCATAGCTTCATTCACAATGCACACAGAATTCACAGAATTGTTGCTCGTTTTGATTGAGTTAATCTGTGCCGCTAGAGTCTGTATCGTTTCAGGCGGAGAAAAGTAATTTTCATTCTTCTCTCTCTCTCTCGGTCGTGTCTACTGGGGGAGGGGGGGTAAAACTCTGCACGTCATAACGGCATACGCCTTCGCGAATTACTAGCTGATAGACACGTGTGGAGTCTGTCACTGCAATTTATAGTAACATAGGTATGTTCGATATTTCCTCGGGGACGAGATGAATGTCAATTTTTGGACGACTTCGAAACGGAGTACATGCCACCGCCGACGGGTTGAAACAACTCGCGGCTTGGTCCGCCAAGCAGCCATCCAGCACCCGTACACATATATAAGACCAGCGACAGCCCCGAACAACCTCAAGATGCAAATAGCATTATGTTCCTCAAATGTCTAGCGCGACCGACCTTGACGGATTAAGTGCACCTTGACTTTTATATATATATCCCCCCCCCCTCCCTATTAAAAAAAAAAAACAAAAAACCATGACATCCGAAATCGAAGGCCAGCCTTTCCTCAACTATTCCGACGACCCTGAGAGCAAGGACGACAACAAGTCGCGATCCCCCGCGGCCGAGGAGGAGGATACCGACCACAATGCGCTCAAGAGGGCGGCCATGACCGCGCGCACGAACCGCATAGCGCGCGACCTCCTCATCTTCCTCCTCGCCTCGCTGCTCTGGATGGGCCTGGCCTTCTTCGCGCTCCCGGACTCCCGCAGCAGCAGCACCAGCAGCTCGATATCGTCGTCTTGCTCTTCGCCATCATCATCATCATCATCATCATCATCATCACCCGCCGGGGCCGCGGGAGGAGGAGGAGGAGGAGGAGGAGGAGGAGGAGGAGATATACCCGACGGGGTCGCGACGGGGGAGATGAGCAGGTTCCACAACATCACGTCGAACGCGCACTTCATAAGCTGCGGCAACTCGACGGCCGAGGCGCGGGCGATGGGGTGCAAGTACGACACGCTGCTGAACCACTGGGTGCCTCGGCAGTGCGTTGACCAGGAGTGGATCGATGAGTACCAGGACGACGGCAGCTGGGATGCCTACGCCGAGTATGTTCTATCCCAAGCCGTCCCTTCTTCTCCTGCTGAGATACACACCGAAATCTTCTCCACTTTAATAATTCGTCGCTCGTCTTGATAGCTGACCTGTTTTGTAGCAAAAACCTCACGCAGAAGCTGTCCCCCTCGGAGATGGGCGACAGAGACCACTACTTCACCTCTGTGCGCGATCACGTGAACCACTGCGCGATGCTGTGGCGGAAGCAGTTCTGGACGCTGTTTGAGCACCGGAAGGTGTTTGACGGGGTGATTGTGAACACGTATCACACGGAGCACTGCGCTGAGTTCCTGAGTGATCTGATGGGGATGAACCGGACGGAGCCGACTCTTGTGAGAGTTGGGTTTTCGGGGTGTTGGGTCCGTGATGAAGAGGGTGAGCTATGAAACGTAATGGACGGGGTGAGAAGCAGTCTCTCCTGGTCAGAGACTTTTGAGGGCACCAAGGGGATAAGCAGCATTGTCTCTCAGCCTTGCATTAAGCAGCAGCTCTGGTTCGACATCAATGCCAACATAGGAAGGTCTTTCCATCTTGTGTTTATTGAATTTGCATAGGTAGCCAAACAAGGGTATGACTGTGTCTTGGATTCATCTTCCAGTCAAAGTCCATTGTTCTCCGGGTCTGAACCCAGATATTGACGAGGAGACCATCCCCAGCACCATATGTATGCTCCAGAGCTTCTCTGAAAAGGCGGTGATCCGAATTGCTAGTGTTAGTCCCATCGACCTCGAGTCTCTGGCACTACCCACGTACAGAATACTCCGGGCTTCCAGCACGCCGGAATGAGGCATCTGTAACGAGGAAGGGCTTCGTCGTGACAACGTCCTAGGAAGGGTTTCAGTTGTCAAAGAGAACGCACGTCGCCCACGGGAATGCTTTGTGCGAGATGCTTAAGCCAGGAGCAGCTCAATGTCGCCTTGGGGGTATTCTAACAAAATGCTTGCGTCTTGAAAACTTGAGCCAGGTCCCTTTCAATGGAATGAAGAGTCGTTTCCGACCCTTGAACCTGTCGGAGCCCTCAGTTGATCTCAGGGTTCGCCCTGAAGTTGCACCGGCAACGACACTCCGGTACGGGACACTCGTTGTGCCTCGCAAACCACTGCCTCGCGTGATCAAGGTGCAGCACATGCTCACACCTCAAACAGAAAGTAGGAAACCGCAATGCCAACTTTGTCGCGTCCGGGTCCGCCGCCGCAGCCGGCGTGTCGGACCGTGGTATGCCCACGACCTCGAGACAGACCACGCAGCGCGGCAGGTGTCTCTTGCAGTTCGGGCACGCGATGCCGGGCGTCGCCATCTTCTCGCTGTACGAGGGATTATGGGCGTGGGGTGCCCGGCCGTTGGCGTGAAAGGGTCCTGGGATGCTCCCCACTGAGCCGTGGCTGGCCAGGTTCCCAGACGGTGGAGATGTCTGCATTATCGACGTCTCGGCGTCGCAGTAGACGCAGCGCAGGGCGATCTGTCGTGACGTTGGCTTGATGGTCGGCCTGCCGTCGCGCTTGCTGCGCTTGGTGCTCTCGACCTCGAATTTGGTCCGCTGGTAGAAGGCCTTGTGACGTTGCAGGTATGCGCGGTAGGAGTTGCGCCACGCCACACAACGGTAATCGTCTATGTAGCGGGGTGCGCAGAAGGACATGATCAACGTGGCGGTCTGCACGTCGTGGAACTTCGAGACATATGTTGCAAGGATATCGACTGTCTTCTCGGTAATGCCTGTCAGCACAATCCCCTCGATGTCGCCTTCTTCGATGGCCTCTTGCACCTCGGCTGCAAGCCAATCGGTGAGATCAACGTCATTGAAATTGCGCACGGCCACGAAGGTGCGGTCGCGAAGCGGTAGAGAGCGTTGTGTGGCTATGGTCGCCCAGTCGCCGGTTGCGATGAAGGACGAGATAGCGCGTAGGTACGGGTCCGTCTTCGCAGCGATCACTTCGTCGAAGTCGAGCTGTTCTGCAATTTCACCTCGATCTGCCCTGCTAACCAGCTGGAGGGCCAGCGAGACGAACAGCAGCTTAGGATGTGCCTTGCTGCCCTCCTTGAGGATACGAATGGCTTTCTGCGAGTCACCCTGAAACAGGGCAAGGGCCGTCATCCTCGTATACCACGGGGCTCCTCTTTCGACATTGCTGTAGTCCGCTTCACCGTCCACGATATCCTCCATGGGAGCAGTTGCGCCCCAGCCACACACATCGAGTAGCAGTTGCCGGTGAAAGGGCCTCCTCGTCTCGACACCATCGTAGCTTGGAAGGTCGCGTCTCTTGCATATAGAGCTCAAGCAACGTGCCCAGGTCGCTCGATCAGGAGGGCCTGCTCCCTCCGCGATCCGCAAGGTCGGTCTCTCGCCTGTAATCGGTTAACTTTAATGTTCCGGCACGAACCAACCGACCAATGCTTACCAAGATCCTCTGTCCAGATCGAATGAAGGCCCAAGAAGCTGAGATCGAGAGGATGTGCCAGCATCCCACCATCGAGCGAGGCCTCATCGGCACCTGTCAAACGTCAGCTCATGGGCTACTTTCAAGGAGAGGTGAAGTACAACATACCCTCTATCCATCCCCACATGCCCTTCAGCCAAGGATCATCTGCGACAACAGCGCGATTGACTCGGCAGTCGAAAAGGTATTTTTCCTTGGCTCTGAAAAGCATGATATGATCTAAGACAACCTGTGCAGCTTTAGGGAGGCCAGCGGTTTCTACGGTAGTTTTGAGGAGAGCATCGTGGAGGGAGCGACTTGCAATGCTTGAAGACTCTTCCGACAAGCCCTCCTGCAGCTTGATCAAAGTCATCGGGCCATACATGGTGAGGTCCTCCTTTCCAGCAAGCTCCGGATTGGTAATTCCCCAGACGTGCCCTCTTAGTGCCTTCAGCTTGTCACTGATGGTACTGGCCCGGGCAAAGGTTTCTGGGAGTGGTATGCTGCTCTCCATTTCATCCTTCAGGAGCTCGTCGTCAGGGTTGAAATTGTCCCTGGTGCTGTCTGCAATGGCAGCGATTTTGTTTCTGTTTGGTCCGAAGATTGGAACTTCTGAGAGTGAATTCTCCACGATAAAAGGGCCCAAGATCTCTTTGGCCTGACTATTTTCGAGTTTCATCAGGTTGTGGTATGAATCGCCATCTGCATTCTAGTTAACCTCGATCACGTAGCAGTGAGATGAGAGTATAGTATACCTGCTAGATCTCGATATGGTGCTTTCCACGGCATCAATTTGTACGGGTACAGCGTCGTAGCAGACGGCACCTCAAGGATCTCAAACGCTCCGCTGTTCCGGAGAACGAGCAGCCTCGGTTCCAGCGATGAGGATGGCGAGGTAACCCAGTCGAAGGAGACGATGCGTTCGTTCTTTCGATCAGTGTCGGAGTAGAGATTGTCCATCTCATAGGATCTTCGGATTTGCAGTAACTCCGGGCTTTCCGACTCTGGGTTGATGGGTGAAAGCTCAGCTCGCTGCGTTGAGAACACTTTCAACTGGCCCGTCCGGGATAACACAGCGAGCATGCCCCTCTGATCGCGACAGTATGCCAGCTTGCGAATGAAGGAGCTCCTGGAGCTTCTGGCCTGAGGATCTCGCTCCATCTCCATGGCCCGTCCGAGCCATAGCGCACCGCCCAGGGGCATGTAGTCAACGTCGACTGCCTCGAGGTAGGCCGAGGATGCCACACTTCGGTTGAGCGCCCTGCGGTCCCATACCATGACACCCGGCGAGTCGAGGGCAGAAGAAGCAAAATAGTTCTGGTCCGCATAATCGATAGTCAAGTTGTTGTTGCACTTGGTCTGAAAGTTGATGACAGACTCGTAGCCCTCTCGAAGGTCGTGTATCCGCAGGCCTGATCCTTTGATTCCCACTACCAGCGAGTGAGGATTGTCCTCGAAGAACTTGATACTCGAAATGGAGGCGTTATGCTCGAGTCGCTTCCATGGATCTTTCGCAAGCTGAATACCTGTAGGAAACCCAGAGCCAGTCTCGTGCAGATTCGAGAGGCGGTTCACGTCCCAGATGTGAAGACATGGGTCGTTCCTAACTCTGTCCAGGCCGACAGCTAGAAGTCCGGTGGTGTTGAAGGCCACGGCCAGACATGTCCGTGCCACCTTGGGAATCAGCTCCTTGTAGTCATTGGAATTGTCATCCACCCTCAAGAGGTTGACTATGCCGGTAGACGTGCCAACAGCGACGAGGCCCTGAGTCGAGGGTGACCAATCGTAGGTGGTCAACGGCGGCACCTCATCGTGCTTCGATATCTTTTTGCAGTCGAACTTGCCACGCTGAGCGTAGCCGGTAGGCTCGTAGAGTTGAACGATTCGGTGTTGGAGATTCAGATGCAAGAAAGAATCACGATGGGTATTGGGTGACCATTTGAGCAGTCCAGGTTCGGGGCGATCCATGGTCATCTAAGTTTGAGCCTCTCGAAGAGGATGAGATGGAGAATCGACGGCGGTAATGGTTCCTCATCTACTGGATAGGCCTGGTCATATACCCAGGTGATGATAAACGCTGGCATAACAGTGCATAGTGAAAAGTTATGAGCAGAAATCGCCAGCTATTGCGCTCAACAGGTTGTCAAACCTGAGTTGTTGTTGGTCTTGGTGCACAGTTGAGATCGAGTGGAACGTCCCCAGGTCCACCAAGTTGAGCCTCCAGGCCTGTTGATGAGCTCCCCACCAGTCTGTGAACACCCCGGACCCATGGTACTAAGTACAGGGATGCATGGATTAGGGTAGCGGTCCCATCCTGCCGATAAGATAGAGGAACCCTGGGCCCAAGAATTCTTGAGACGACGTTTCTCGCCAACACCCTCTCCATCCCATTTTCCTTTCAGTTGGTCAATCCAAAGTTCCAGGATTTTTATGACATAGCAGACTCGAAAAGCCCTCATCACCTCGTTATGGGCTCGAAACGGTCCTTCGCCGAAGTCGAGGCGTCACACCCGGCGCGCGATGCAACGAACAAGAAGAGGAAGCCGTTCAGCCACGACAGGCCCAAGGACGGTGGTAGCAGTGCCCCACCAGGCCAGTCGCTGAACGAGCTCAAGAAGCGCAGACGGGACATCGAACGGCGATTCGCAAGAGGCGGCGACATCCCATCCGATGTACAGCGCAATCTAGAACAGGAGCTGGCGCATTGCAAACGGCAGATCGAGGACCTGAAGTACAGGAAGAAGCGGAACGAGATGATCTCGAGATACCACAAGGTTCGATTCTTTGGTACGTAATAGTTCTCGAGTCCCTGTCTGTTTGACTCAGATTTGTAGCTCACATAGATCTGGCAGAGAGACAAAAAGCCGAGAGACTGAAGAGGCAACTCAAGAAACGCCTCGACAAGGCCACCGACCCCGGAGAAAAGACCAAGCTGGAAGTGGACCTTCACAGAGCCGAAGTCGACTACTGCTATACGAGATACTTCCCCTTCATGGAGCGCTATATCAGTCTATATCCGGCAGGCAAGTCGAAGGAGGATGCTAGCGAAGAGCCTATAGCAAAGCAAGCCTTGCATGCTGAACGACCACCTGTGTGGAAAGAGATTGAGGAGGCCATGGGGCAGGGCGACAAGGCCCTAGAGCGGATCCAGGAGAGAAGGCCAGAGATTGCAAGTCCAGCAGAGCCTTTTGCAGATCCAGCGGATGCCCCTGTTCAGAAGTCCAAAGATCTGGGTTCGAAGCCAGAGAAGGCACAACAGGCGGCGAAGAAGGCAGGTCAAGCAAAGACGGAGCCTCAGAAGAAAGGACGCCATGCAGTTCAGGAGACCAAGGAACAGGACTCGGGCGATGAGAGTGATTTCTTTGACTGATCACAATGCTGGGCAGCGGCCTTTCCACATTATCAGGACAGCATTATATTGATACCCATGGATGGTTTCCTGGTGCATTTAGGGCGACGTCTGCACAGAGGAAGAGCATTGTACTGAGTAGACACGGTTGTTTCGTAAAGTGGAAAAAAGATGGTGTTGGCACAAAGTAGCCCTGGTGCCGTCAACCCCGCCCCCCCAACTCTCCCAAGTTTCGTAGGCGTCCTCACATGCAAATCCTGGATGTAGATTACAATCAGCTTTGATGTAAGAATGCCTCAGGGTAAATACATGTCAAATCACGGCTGCAGATGCTGCATTCTGGGAGAGACTGTCCGATTGAGTGGGAATCAATCACTGCCAGTCTTGGCAGGTCGAGTGTCAACCGCCGCACCTTCTCTCCCTGAATGCGATCCTCAGTCCGCGCCCAATGATCGATCTTCTATCTACATACTTCTTTCTACCTTATGATTCAACGGTCGAAGTCAAAAGCAACTGCATGAGCCAACCTCTTGTTGGCAGGTTGGATTGGGCAGTGCTTTACAGCCTGGCTGCACCCAAGTTGCTTTCGGCGGCCCCACCTCCGACCTGCAACCCATCAACATCAAAGAGGCCTCACCAACAATTGGGGCTGCAATTCCTGAGCCTTATCTCTTTTTCCAAGGCGGATTTGGTGCTCTTGTGAATTTATGAATGATAAGAGACATCATTTCACTTATTTCCCGCATTCTTGCAGGCTTGTTCAACCAGAGACTGCCCAGCGACTGACGTTCCTAATTGCCTGTGACCTCCACCACCAAAACCTCCACCAACAAACACCCACCATGACCCCAAGCAACACATTTGTCCCCACTCCTGCGTATGCTGAGGCCAAGGCATGGATTGCCAAGCAAGAGGCCTTTGAAGACGAGCATAAGAAACCTGCTCCTCTTACAGCTGCACAGCGCAAGGCTCTTGAGGTGCTTCGTCTCCCTCCAGCACCCGTCCCAGCACCCGTTGTTGATGGCCACAACTATATCGGTGAACTCAATGGTAGGTCGCCCATGGTGTTGGAAAGGCGACAAACACCACAGGCTGACCACAGATGTCACAGAATACCGTCAACGTCGCAAAGGATTTGGAGAGACAGACTTCGTGGAGGGGGGCACTCCTTCAGCATGGACTTGCCGCGTGAAAATCACAGAAAGCTCAGGGATGCCCCCAGAAATCTCAGCGCGCATCGACAGCTTCCCCGCCGCGGGCTATGGCCTTGATAGCAAGGGGAATATCCCTGTCTTCCGGAACAAGAGGGATTCCAAGCAATATGCCGCCAAGTGTGCCATAGACTGGCTTGTGGACAAGGGATTCATGAAGACATCTCGGCCCCGCGCTGCCAGTCCTAAACCCCAGGGTGTTGCCGCAGCAGCAGCACCACCAGCACCACCAGCAGCAGCAGCAGTAGCAGCAAAGGCACACATCAGTTGCGACGAGTCAGATACAGATGCCACTACACTCCTCAAGAGACGCTCAGATGGCACCGGCGGTACTCTCTCGCCTCCCCCCAAGAGACAGCAGAGCTCGCTGGCTGCTGAGGTCCGTCTCGCCAAGGAGCACGACCAAGAGGACGGCAGCATTCCCACCGCCCACAGCCCAGAGAAGGATCCAGCTTCTCCAGCTCCTGCCCTCATTGCAACGAAGGAGGTCGCTCGTCTCTGTAACGAGCTGAACATCCCAACCCCAATCTACCAGATCGCCGAGTCGAGCGACGGCAGTAGACTCCTGGATGGGCAGGCCATGTTCGAAGACTTTGGGGACCAGGAGCTGATCGCCATACAGCAGGGCTCCTGTGTGAAGGGCAAGGCTACACGGGAGGCTACGCGCCAGGCGGTGGCTGCCAAGGTGCTGAAACATCTGTTGGCGATCGAGGCGGAGAGGAATGAGCAACTGAGGTTGCTGATTGAGAATATCGACACGGATACGTGAACGGGAGCCTTGTGCAAGTTCAGACCGGCAACGGTCCAAACTTTTCTTTCTGGATTTGTCTTTGGCGTTGGGGCCAAAATCCATGGGAAGCAGAGAGCATTCCTAGTAGAGCATCGCCATCACCAAGGCAGATAGGCTGATCAGATTGACGCGCGGGTTTCAGTAGAATATTTTCCCACAAGAGAATTGCCTCTAGAAGATATTTGTCCTTTAAAATACGCCGCGCTACAAGATGCTCTCGTTGACCAGATTCCTGTATGTCCGCGGAAGGCATTGCTTGCCTCCTTCAGTGTCAATGTGAAAATGGGCTGGACTTTTACCTCAGACCTCAGAAGGTCTAGGCACAGAGATGTTGGGAGGTCCCAATACCTTTAGGTAAATATCTGAGTCGGCATTCTATCGTCCCTCACCTGGATCAAGCCCATCACACCCCTCGTCCCCTGCCTCTACCACCTCTCTCTCCCCGTCCGCCCCGTCCCCGATTCCCAGACTTGGCAGGCGGCGCTCTACCCTTCAGCCCCTCGGGCAATTCAGCGATCTTCTCCCCATCCTTCCACAGCGTCCCGACATCCCCCTCTTCCTTGCGTCCCACGACCTCCTTGAAGTACTTGGTCGGCACCACGCCCTCCTCGCCCACGCCCTCCGTGAGCACCACGCCGTTCTCGCTCACCCACCAGCTCATCGCGCCGTCCTCCAGGCTCCTCCTGACGTCCACCCACACCAGCAGCTCGGCATCCCTGCGCATGCCGCTCACCACCCCGGCCTCGTCCTCGGGCAGGCCCGTGGAGCAGTGCACGTGGTTCCGCCCCATCCTGCGCAGGCCGCCCGACGCGACGATCGACGGCCAGAAGGCGAAGTAGGTCCCGTGCACCACGACGGCCGGGACGTTGTCCCGCTCCAGGGTGACGGGCTGGAGGAGGTCCTCGGACTCGATGGGGATCGAGTGGCCCTGGTTCGCGCGGATGAGCCAGCAGGACGGGTCGGCCTCTGCCGCGGCGGCGCTGGGGGCGTCCGAGGGGCCCGGGTGTGCGGCGGCCTTCATGGAGAAGCGCTGCTTCTCGTTGGAGGCGGTCACGTCGATGACCTCTTGGACCGAGACGTTGAGGGTGCGTAGGGGCCCCCACTGGAGCTGTGATCGTTGTCAGTACCAGTCTTGTTGAGCCCTTGTGCAAGCCACGTGGGACAGTGAACTCTCTCCCATCCCGCCCATTCGAGCTCCTCAACCTCCACGAGAACAAGACCAGCGAGAAGGAAAGAATCAAAAAAACTGTACGGGAGGCACTGTTACTCACCACCTTGTCAAGCGGCGCGTACCCCTCCCGGTCCAGCTTGATACCCGCATTGAGCGCCTGATGCCTCAACAGCCTCGACAGCGCCCTCGAGACATCCTTCTCTCTCTTCGCGGGCCCGCCGCTACTCCCTCCCGCCTCGCCACCGCCCCTTTTGCCTTTGCCCTTTGCCCTGCCCTTTTGCGCGTGCTGCTGCTGCTTCTGCAGCGGGGCCTGCGTCTCCAACTTGTCGGCAGGGTCCTCTGCGTCCATGGCCTCGGAGCAATAAGTTGCGAGTGTGATTCTGGGAGTGTGGAGTGACCGTGCCAATCGAGAGAGATGGCGTGGCGGAGGGGTGTGTGATGCCCCGGTGTGAGCTTCAGGTCGTATGGCCAAGGCCGAGGCTGGCGGCGATCTGGGACACTGAGGTTGTGATGATATGAGCCCAGCGGCTTGATTGAGATGAGAGTGAATCAATCTTGTTCGTGTTAGGCTGTTCGATTTCATGAAGAAGACAAGGTCTTCACTTGCCAATGGTCCCGAGATACAGAAATGTCGGACGTTATGATGATATATCGCTGTTGAGTCTGACGTTTGGACAAGGCAGCTAAGTAGTTGCGGCTGGAGGCTCCGAAAAAATGGGTGCAGTCGAAACTCGGTCGCACCTGTTGACAACGGCCTGACTCACCAAAGGAGAGGCACAATCGACACAGCAGGCCGGCTTCACCACCAACGAATTGTTTGTATTTGTTTAGTTGATCGCATATACAGCACAAACGTATTTCGGCCGCTGGCCTTTTGATCGGGTCTCAGTAATCCCGTTACTGAATTTTGTTGACTGTCAGGTCATACACGAGGCATCAGATTCAACATGCATCCCGAAACTGCAAAAGTACTTCACCAGCGAAAGACGACAGCATATGATACGTTGGTACAAGCTGCCTTGAAATGCATATTGAGAGACTGATATGAAGCTGACTGACCAACCCCTTGCCCTTTGCCCTCCAAAAGTCAGAGTAAGTCAGCGTGCTTGTTGTTATGGGTATCAATGCTATGGTCTGACGCCAGAACTCCTTTCGTCATCAAAGACAGAGATAGAACGTCATCTGCTCTCTCTAGAAGTTTTCCTTTGGACTATGTTTTACCCCCGGGCAGCCAGGTCTACAGACCATCGAATATCATCAGGTAGTTCTCTTTCCTCGTCATGTACGCACGCCGTGCGATTCGGTCTTTCTCGAAAAGCCTGATGCTGTGACAAAGAAAACATAACGCAAGAAAATGAAGCACTCGTAGACCCGCGGCAGGTTCCCTGCCGACGTTTCTGGTCCGTCCTTCTTCTCAAGAAACGCCTCCTAATGCAAATCTTTACAGGCCTCATTCGAGTCGTAAGCTGTCATGAGGGTGATCTGTACAAGTACAAGTTGTGTCGCCACTCAAATCACCGGTAGCCGCCGACATTAGAAGTAGTACCGGAAATGTTGGAAATGCCGCTGTGTCTCTTGCGGTGGAGGCTGGTGGTTTGCTGCGTGTTCAGGCTCGACGACGGTGGTCCGACCATCGAGTACCGTTGTCCTCGGGCCTCAGCCAGTCGCCCCGTGAGATTGCTGGTGTCATCCCTCTCCTGCTGTGGTCGGCTAACCTGGAGAAATCGCCGTCCGCTAGGCGTGGTCGGCGTCATCATGCGAGATGACAGAGGACCCGGAGTGGGTAGACCGGATGTGAGCAGTCGTCTCGGAGGCTGGGCTGAGCTCGCCGATGCAGGTTCTTGGCCTACAGGTCGACGTGGCGTGCTATCCCGAGCGGGCACAGCAATCCTCAGACCCCTTCCAGCCTCGGTCAGGGCCCTAGAAGGTGCCCGAGACCCCATTTGTGTTTCCTCGTCGATGTTACTGACGCGGCCGATCGTCGTCACGCGCCTCGGTGGGAGCGTGTAAGACCGACGGGTCTCTTCAGGGTCCTCCGCATCCTCGGCCTCCTGCGTGATCGCTCTTCGGGTCCTGAGAAGCGCCGTTCTCCGGCCCTGGTCGTCGGGCTCCTCTGTCACACCACGTCGTGCCCGTGCTACCACAAGAGATGACTTGCGTCCACTATTGTCATCGCCGGCACCTACGGCGCTAGACGCATACCTTGGGCTTGGTGCGACAGACCCGCCGTTTGTTCCCATGAAATTGAAGGTCGTTCGCTTCTCGAATTTCGTGGGCCGAGGGCTGGTGTGCTGCTCAACACTAGGAAGAGGCTCATCCGGGCCAGCGCTTCGGCGTCCAGTAAACACCTTCATGGTCGGCGGACTGCTGTGATGCTCCTCCTCTCTTGCTGCCGAGACGCCCCGCGTTTGTGGTCTCGACGACGACAGATTTTGTCGCTGCGATGCTTCCTCCGTCAAAGCCAGACACAGCTCGGTCAGACTTCGACAGACACTTTCCGCCTTCTTCCGGAGCTGTCGGTCCGTGACTGTACTTGAGCCGCCGATTCCAATGGTGCTTGCACCGCTCGAAATGGGCCCTGGCTGGCCTGCCGTGCCCATCATTTGGGATAGCGATGTTGCATCGTTGGCGGCCGCCTCGATTGCAACGTACACGTCTGAGCTCACATGTTGCTTCGTTTTACTGAGAGCCGATCTGAGCAAGGGCTGCTGCGTTTCTCTCTGCGCCGAGGAGAGGCTGACGATCTCGGTCTGCGCGGCGCCGACCCCTGATGCGCGTTTCGGCGAGCCCGATAGTGTCGTAGCACCAGTGCCCGCGGTAGGCGGTCTTTCGTCTGAAGTCCTCGATATTGCTGCGCCAGAGGTCTTTGGTAATTTGCCAGTCAGTTCCAATCGATGAATTCGGGACTTCAGCTCGTCAAGCTCGTCCCAGACCGTTGAGGGCGCCGCGGTGGAATTCGATGATTCGGATGCCTCGGGGTGACCTACACCCACCTGGTGTGATGGATCCCCTTTGCTCGGAGTCATGGTCGTGGAGGAAGTAAAAGATTTCGACAGCCCTGTGGGTTGTCGAATAGACGAGGATCGGCTATGGTCGCCCGCCTTGGTGGACGGTCGCCGAGCAAAGATCGAGTTCCTGTCGCTAGCGCTATCGGCCACGCTCTGCGTTCGTGGTGTCATCGGTGAGGGTTTCAAGGCGGACATTCTAGCCGGAGTCCGCACAGCCGAATCCAACTTCAAGGACGGCCGGCCTATCGTACTGCTCTGCGCTGATACATCCCGATTGGCATCCTGTGCCGGCTGATCTTCGGGCGCTCGTCTTGTGCGAGGCATGGGCATCTGCAGGTCAGACATCCGCCGTGAGACCGGGGGAGGCGTGGGAGGTTTCTGGGCTGAGGAACCGTAGTAGCCAGAGAGTGGCCGTTGACGGCGCACGACACGCGACTGCAACTTCTTGTCAGCTTCCATGCAGATTTCAAGACATGCGCTCCTGCTCGACGGGTGGGTGTGCGACAGGTGTGTCAGTTTGGAAAAGGGAAATGAAGGGTGGTCTGCCAGGTTAGGCAAGTAGAGAGCCGAGACAAGGTCGCAATTAAGAAGGCTCCACAACGACTCGTAACCTGCAGGAGAACCCCCTCTCAACTGGAGATTCAGGAACCGCAGTCTATCAAGCCAATTATGCCGCCACAGGATCCAACAAAAAAGGTGACGTTTGTGGGGGGGGGTTATCAGTGCAGCGAAAAGAGAGCAGGACTCACCACCGTGCTGTTTGAGTCCTCCTCACCATGTCCGCTGGGCCTTGGTCGAGGAATAGACGAAGACGAGTCCTCCCGTGCGATTCTCATAAATATATCGGCCGTGTTGTTCTCACTCTCTGTGACCTCATCGTCACCATCGGGCGGCGCAACGTCTCGCGACCAATCGTTGCCGTACCGGCCCTCGAGTGCGCGCAACGAGTGATCTCTTTGGTTTGAATCCTGGTAGTCATCCCCATCGTCGTAGTAACGATAGGACGAGGTGTTCATGTCGGGGAGGGAGCTCTGGCGAGAGCGTGACGAGCGAAAGGAGCGGATTGGAGGGATGCGGCCAGGGGTGGTGGTGGTGCCAGGCAGAGACGCTGGTGATCTGTACGTTAATGGTGGTCGTGATATACTCGAAGGTCTTCGTGGTCTCTTGTAGAGTTCATCTGAAAAGAGGACAGCCTTGGGCAGTATGAGCTCGCGCTGGACGTGGGCCCACTCCTTTGTCGCGCACCCTGGCGAGGGTGCGTCCTTGGGCTTTCGAGAAGCGAGTTGTGATGGCGCGCCGATCGAGTCCCTCGAGGAACTAGTGCAGCGTGTTCGCGAGCGGGTGAGGGGCGTGTAGAAGCAGAGTGACTCGGTGTCAGCCTGGGATCGAGGCGAAGAGTCGTCGACAGCTGGGGTGGAAGCGTTCGACTTGCGCCTTAGCGACGAAGCAGATCGCTTCTTGGCGGCGTTTGGGGTTACAGGAGCCGACGTGGAGGCAGTCTGGCAAGTCGAAGCCCGCGACTGTGGGCTGCGGCTGTGGTGGTTGGTAGGCGAGGCGATTGAATTGGGCGAGTTCCAGTCGGCTGACGTAGTGTCGTGATGTTCAGCGCGGAGAAACTGCGAGCGGGATTGGGACTCGTCGCCGTCGGTGACGGGAGTCAGGAGCGGTTGCTGATGTGCAGGTGCTGGTGCTGGTGCTGGTGCAGATGATGGTAGCGGCAGCGGCGGGGGCGGTCGTGGAGGTGCGAACGGGGCATTAGGTGCAGCGCTAGTACTAGTAGCACCAGTGGCCGTGGCAGTGGTAGTTGCAGGCGGTTGAGGGCGTTGGTCGTCGTTGCAGGTGCTATTTCCCGGGCGGGCGGTGGGATTTGGGGGGACGTGGCCTTGGTGGTGCGGCGCTGTTTCCACTAAAAGGGGATCTGGAGTCAGGGCGGATGGATCCCCTGCATGAGCGCCAGGGTGTCGTGTGCGTGGGTGTGAGCAGTGATGTGAGACGGCGTCGATGACAGTTGACATGGGCATGGGGATGGGCGATCCAGGCCGGGGTTGGCTGCCACGGCGGCCACAGCTACTCTTGCCCATATCCTTGCCCGTGCCCATGCTCAGGCCTAGGCTCCGGCTCCGGCTCCGGCTCCCGCTCCTGCGCTTGCCCTTTTCCTCTTCCTTTTCCTTGCCCTTGTGCAGCAAACCAGGGACGACATGGCGCGAGTCGCGGTCTACGAAGCGGAAACCAGGAAGTTTGGACGGCGTGTGGTTGAGCCTGTGCGCCTGCAATGAGTCGGACGAGTGCATCTCGAGAAATGCTGCCGCATCTGGACCCGCACCCTTGTCTCTTTCTGCTGCTGCTGCTGCTGCTGCTGCTTCTTCTTCTTCTTCTTCTGCTGCTCCTGCTCCTGCTTTTGCTACTGGTGGTAATATGCAATCGTCTCCAACAACGTCGATATTTCCGGTTGCGGTAAGACTGACGTCTCCTTTGGCGTCGGCGCCTGCTGTTTCGAGGCGCTGGGTCTTGGTTGTCTCAGTCCTGATCTGGGGCCGAGGCCGAGGCTGAGCTCGCCTGGAAGTTGGGACGGGTGGACTTGAGCTCGGATGAGAGACAACAGCGGCCCTCGCCTCTTCGCTGTTAGATTCAACTTCGTCACAGACCGATGCAGACGGCTCCTGCTCTTGGTCCTCTGGAGAAGCCATGGCCCGTAGTTGCTGTCGAAACAAGCTGGAAAGTGTACGGACACTCGACAGGAACACCGTCTTGCCGATGTCAGGTCCCAACTGTTTCTGGGGTGTCTTGTTCCAGATTAAGAGATTGCCGTTCGGCTCCCTTGTCGATCTCAGGGACCGCTTGCGTACCTACAAAGCACGTCTCTGCCTCTGATGCGTCACTCAGTCCGTCCGGTTGCTTGCTTGACGGCGCCCGAAGTGCAAAAGTCGTTTCCGCGGGTACGGCGGCCAGCCAGCCAGCCAGCAAATCGAAAAGGTGAGGGGAAACCCTGACGATTCACCAGGTAACAACAGATCAAAGGTCGTTCGTGAACCTGGAAGCTGCAATCTGCAATCTGGAACCTGGAATCTGGGGTCTGGGATCCTTGGTCTTCAACGGCTCATCGAAGAGACATATCATCTGTCGTGCCACCTCAACCCAAGGCGATGGCTGATTTCCTCGGCTCGCGATAGTAGAGTTTTGGGTGGAGAGTGTGCAATCGGGGGTGAGTGAACTTGAATTGACCTGTCAACTCGAACAATCTGATCGAGAAGAGAAACAGGCCTCGGTCCAAACTTCCTATTGAGCAGCCGGCAGTCGGGGGGCGTCGAAGAACCCCGCCTCGATTTCGTTGTGGCTCTGGCAATGGTTTCGTATGTGGCACCAGAGAAGCCAACAGCTCGGGATTAGTGTTTGGCCAAAGCTTGTCCTTGAACGTGACTGCACACTGGTCGCCTAATAAGCACTTGAACGGACATCTGCATTTTATCAGTTCATCACGGTAGCAAAGAGGAGGGCTCCTGGTGGCACGCCCAGCCGCTGGGGCCCATTGGCCGTTGCACTTGCGTTCCACCTCGACATGAGGAGTCCCAGCTGATGGCACACACAGTATGCAGATGCAGAGCTGCTGCCGTGTGCCTCTTCCCCGAGCATTCATCACACTTTCTCGAAGGGTCCGTTCTCGCATGGAAGTCCTTCCATTGGCCTTATTGGAGACTTGGGCCCCCGACGGGCGGAGAAATAACTCGTACGAATCAGGGTACAGTATGGCTGCAGGCCGGACCCGATTGGATTGCCTGCAGGTCCGTGCCTCCTCGCCTATCACATTACATGCAGCTGGTTCCTGTTCGACGGGATTTCCAGGGGGGCCCCAATCTTTTCCTCAACGGCCATACGCGATGTGGGCCAAGAGGACTTGGGATGGAAGCGGGCTGGCGGGCTGGCGGGCTGGCGGGCTGGCGGCATACCACCTTTTCCAACACCGCGATACGACCGTACCATGAGGAGCCGCGGGACGGTGACGACTTCATCCCTTTAGGCGCCATAAGCGCACCACTTGTTAGTCATCAGTACTCCTCCCCCCTGCTAAGAGATGGTACATCAAAATACGTTGCATTACTGCAAGATCATAGGGATCAGAACGTAGCTAGACGTATTTCTGATAATAGCTATTACAAGCTCACTGGGCCGGAGTTGGTGCCGATGAAAGTACCCCAAGAATGACAGATACTGATTGGCTGCAAACCCTGTCGAGGTACAAAGTGGTGCGCTTATGGCGCCCAAAGGGATACGATCACCATCAAGATGGATCCAACACGGATCCAAGTAGACGAGCGAGTATCGGTGTGAGATACACAGTACCTCTTCATCTCACCCGGACAGGGATGGAAACCCAAGCGCGCAGGCATTAGCTGTCGAGCCCCTTTTCAAACCAAGGATGTTGCCGTCATCCTCAGTGATTGTGATTGTCGAGATCGTTGAACTCGACCGGACGGGTGTGGGTGCAAAAAGTCATGGACCGACCCTAGGCATAAAACAAGCACATCACGTATCCGCAGCCAAACCGGGCATCGCGTGCTGTCGCCACGTGTGATCTCCCAGGGCCCGAGCCGCGCCGTTGCAAGCAAGGCCCAAGTTCAAACCGTGCCTTATAGGTGCGTCCCAAGTCGCCCAGTTCATCTCGAAAAGGGATCATCACTATGTGCAGTATACGTGCTTGACTCGGCCCACGACTGGGGTCGCCAATACTGCTACGGTCTTTGCTCAGAGGCGTTGCACCTGTCAAGGTTGTTTCAACTGTCCGATAGGGTTTGCTGAGCGAGGGCCCTGCTTTGGCGACGTTCTGCATCCCCCGAGCGTTGTATCTCTTCCAATATGGGTATCTTGGGGCGAGTGAATACTACCTTTGCAGGTTGTCGTAGGACCCTGCATCCGGCTTGCCCGAAAGGCTGTTCTAAGAATGTCTAGGGTAGTCTTCGCCATGCTTGAAGAAATTTACGAATTCACATTAGAGAAACGACGCTGCTCTCCCATGACTGACAGTCAGACAGTAAAGGGAGGGCTCGTGGTATTCTTAGGTGAAGGGATCCCTGGTACCACTCAGTCATAATAATGCGTAGCTACCTCTTTCTGTATACTAATCTAGATCCCCCTCCAAAAAGCGTCTCAAATTCGCCCATAGATGGCATCTGCTTGCAATATCTGCTGATAATTGCGTTCCGTGTTCTCCAAAGGAGATAAGATTTCCAGTTCGAACCAGTTCTAGAAGTATGCTTGAGAGCCTAGTGACACGCCCATCGGCGTCGCCACCATGTAGAGCAAGAGAACGACGATCGTGTGGGCTGATTCTGATACGTAGCAGCATTGAGGACCGTGAGCCCGCCACTCGTCTCGCCCACGTCGATCGTATGCCAAGCCATGGCAGAGCGGGGGATGGCCGTCGTGGAGGTCGGATCATATCACGGGCAGCATTCACGGTAGGGGACAGCTAGTATACTTGGAAGGCTGCGCGACGTCGGGCAGCAGAGCTCGTAAAGTGTCACAGATCGCAAAAAGCACTTACACAACAAATGTTCATAGCCTTGCGTGCCAGTAACGTGTTGCGGAGGGGTCCCCACACTGCGAAGGGGGACTACGAGGTCAGGCTGGTCCACACCAAGTGGTTCTTTGCGGGCTAACTCGCTGATACCGTGCTGCTCGACGTGAATAGACCAGCAAGCGCCGAGTACCTAGGTCGGTTGGACGGTATGACCGCCGGCGCAGGCCAGTAGACAAAATTGGCAGCGGTCGCGAGTGCAGCATCAGGTCCGTCTTGCTACCATCAGTAATGGAGATTGGTTCCGTGCTCGAGTGTCTGTTGTATGAAGCGCATGCCGGGTAGAGGTGGCTGGTTGGAAAGGAGAATAAGAAGGCATCAACTCGTATCATACCGGGTCCGGAGTAAAGCGCCGGTGGTAGTGTCTATGCTGAGGTCGCCGATGTCGTAGCTTTTAACAGTCGTTGACGACGCGAGGATGCTCAAGGCGAACAGTGCGAGGACGCAAATGAAGGTGAACGATGAGGTGATGCTGCTGACGAAGTGGATACAAATGTTCACGTGACCAGACGGCGACGGCGTGTGCAAGATAGTGGGTAAGAGCTGGTGATACGATCATCGTTCAATGAAGCAAGTTGAGAGCTATTCTCTTTGGTAGCAGAACAAGACGCTAAGATGTCGTCTCATGACTTATTTTGGACGTTGCTTCCACCTTCCACCACGCGTGCCGTCATTCAAGCGAAGCGGGTAGCATGGCTGAAAGCAGACATGACGAGAGCATCTTCCAATTTCGCGACCACGTCTCCGACCTGCAGACCCAAAGAGACTGACACCCTAGGGGAGACGGGGTTGGCTCCTTCAGCAGTAGATACCACATATGAAACGCCCACGGACTCCTTGTTCCCTAGTAGCGGAGCATTCTCGTCAATTCGTCGCAGCTCGTGGCATCTCATTCGATCTTCATCGTTCCAGAGACCATGCAGTAAGAGCAGTCAGCGAGTCGTCAACGATTAAGTGATTCGAATGGGCCGACCAGACTCCATGGGCATAGATACCGCCTAGCTTCAGGCAGTCCGAACCGACGACCAAAGTTGCAAGTCGCTGCCAAATCAGACCGCTCAAGAAGGCCATCGTCAATCATCGAAACCACGGTGCTCACCGGCTCACACGCGCACCAGTGATCCAACGAGGGACGGAAGCACAAAACTAAAAGAAACCGCACATCTGTACTGCAATCAAGGACCCAAGCCATCATAACCACGCATCCAAAATCACTTGATCCTGTCGATCGTGGGCGTGCCATGCTCCCCGGCTGAGGTTGGGGTACCGGAGCAGAATGCACCTTTCCACCAACTTTGTCGATGGTGACAACCCGTGCAGAACATACGACAGTTTGTGCTTCAAGAGCAATCTCCTCAATGTCACACAGACATCTGAGACACCAAACACTTGTCTGACAGCTTGATATTGCGAGAGAGAGGTAGACACTGAAAGAGGGAAGCGGAAGCCAATTGCACCTTGATCTCTACAACTTGCAGAGGAGCATGCCCGTGAATCTGCATCCTGCGCTGTCAACGAGCAGACAGAAGCTACTGCGTGGCGATAACGAGATAACTTTGTAAGGCAAAGGTAGCGTCTTGTAGAACGAGTTACCCTTCTCCGACGACAGCTGAGCCCCCGCCTCACCTTGGGGTTGACCTCCAGAAAGTCTTTGAAATGCAACAGGAATTATGACCGTAAGTTGTGCCAGACCACACTATAATCTGTTCAGCCGCCCAATCGTGTACCATGCCGCGCCCGGGATTCCGCACCTTCGGCGACATGCGCATGCAATGCCGCCGCGGGCTATGCTCGCCGGCGTGGATGGAAGGGCGACACAAGGCCTTAGCAGAACGCTCGTGAAGTAATTGACTACAAGGGGTTGCAAGAGCAGACCCGCTTTTCCCCCTCAGCGCCTACAAGCATTGAAGCCCGAAGCCGTGGGATTGGGGCTTTCAACGTCGTAGAGTACATCCCAAGAGGTTGGAACTGGAAAATCCGGCGGCGAAACGCCCGATAGGACAAGTCCTCTGCGCACCCGAGGCCGAGAAGGTCAATCCCAGCCGCTTCCATGCCGTAACTCCCGGACCGTTCGAGCCACCGCATTTCCGTGACCTCTCAACTTTGCCATGAATATCTCTTGTGCCCAAGATCTCACGCGCACACAGCCCCCGAGGGCAGCCGGTGTGCTGGCGCGGCGCAGAAAGCCCTGGCCCTCTTTCCCAAGCTATCTTGGAGCTGAGGAGAGCCGCACCATCGGCCGCCGGCACCGTCATCCCGCCGCCAGCGTCAAGATCGGACGACGGAGCGGTCAATTGCTTCGGTCTGATCCCCGTCTCGTCCCAGGCAGGCCTCGGGGTTGGGAGGGGGGAGATGGGAGGGCGAGCTCGAATTCGGACTGGAGGCCGATTAAGATTCGCCAGGTGCGGCTAAGCTCGTTTCACCACTGTGCGTGGTAGTAGGGCGTGGTTGTCAAAGGAGGGGACTGTGCGCTTGCATGCAGATTCGCCGAACGGCTGCGCCACAACGCGGTACTGTAGGGTAGACGATGGACGAACGCGAACGATCAGGGGGTGGATCCTCTGCGACCTTGAGCCGCATGAGCAGTCTGTGGTGCAGGAACTGAAAAGTCGGGAACATGAGCAGATTCCACAACGGAGATGCGGACTTTGCAACCTGGACACCTCCCGACTCTTGAAAGCCTCAGAAGCGGGTCGTCTTCATCGGTGACGAGACTCCATGATCGCCTCAACAGGATTCGATGAGCAGGCCGGTGAAGCCAAGCGGGAACCAAGGGCACTTGCTGGGGGCCGCGACGGCGCACTTGCTGCCGCATGTTAACTGCTGTCATGTTTGGAGCAAATGCGGTAAAACTAAACGCCGGACCACGAAACCTCGTGTTAAGCGTCCGTGGACCGCGTGCAGTGAAATCACCGAGCTCGGGTGCTTTTCGTCTGGATCCAGAGCCTGTGCGCAAACTTAAGCATGGTTCAACCCAATCTTGCAGTCGTCTCGTCTGATGCCCGCCATAGAATAAAAATAAAAAACTCATGTCTTCCACAGCATTGATTTCCCAACGCGCAGGTGCAAATCCTCGACCGAGATCCCCAGAGGGCGCGATGGTGACTGAAGTTGGACACCTTCGCGAGCTTCATCTAGAGGTCGACATGTTTATTCTTGAACACGAAACGAGGCTGATGTCCCTCGTCGTCGTCGACATTGTCGTCACGTACCCTGAGGCTTCGAAGGAAAATAACCTGTAATCGGTAAATATCCGAGATTGACTCAAGACAAACCTCACCATCGCCTCGCGCGGCAGAGAATTTGCCCACTTTCTTGAGCCTCAACACACGTCACGCTGCCCCGGCATATCCGCCTTCGCTCGTCGAAGTACAGGACATATATTACACGCGTAAGCCGCCGCAGAAGCGCGCTTACAGTATTATATTGGTTGCCCAGGAGGCGGAGGGGGGGGGCGCGGCTGCTGAAGCAAGAAGAGGTGTGGAAGGGGAGCCCAGTCGAGGCGTCCTTTACCAAAAGTACTACCATGGTACCCGGTAGTATGCATGTACGTACTTTGGTGGCAGAACTGGTCCGTCTTGGTTATCGGCAGCTGAACGACGGAGGCGGCGGTGCCGTCCATGACGAGGATCGCCAACATGTCGCGAGTCGTCGGGCAGATCATCCTGAGTTTGACTGTCATCTGAGCAAACAACAGAGATTTTCGTCACGTCACCCGGTCGACACCTGGTTGAACCCGTGACGAGTGAGCAGCGGGGGGCCTTGTATGTTCCGAGGCGTACGAGGGATGGTCCGACCCCTGCCACGCCCCGTGTTTCAGATTTGACTCCATGTTCTGACACAGCAAACAGTGTTCATGTTGATGAGACTGTGCTCTCGGCTATCGAGGGTCGCAACGCTCGGCATTCGTGCGCCACCGATCGCGCCTTTCACTCATGAAGCATGGCGTCTGCGTGCAATACGACGGAAAGAGAAGCGTCTGGTATCTCTGGGACACAACAATTGTATTGTACATTGTGCCGTCACGGTGTGAGCAAGGGATTGCCGCTTGAGGACTGCAATCTGAGGGTGTGAGTGGTGGTTGTACTCCGTACGTCGTAGCCAGCTGGACTATCTGGTACAAGCAGAACTGCTGGCGCGACGGATGTCGTCTGAAAAAGCGAGAGCATGTTGGACAGAACGGAGAGGCTGGTTGCTGCGTGTGTGAAGTTTTGTTGGTGCTGCTTTGCCGAGCAACGATGGATTGAGTCAACAGACGTCATTGTCCAGGCGGCTGGGAACGGTTTGAGAGGTTGCCGTGTTTCGTTTCTCTCGCTGTCGGTAGGATGAAGCTCGGTAGCAGGCCGAGGTCCAACCTTGCAGCCCTCGGAGAGAAGCGGTAAGGTCAGACATCTGAGATCTGTTGGCTGGCAGCGTTCGGCTCCGGGTTTGAGGGTTTTGTGGAGGTTCCTGGAGACTGGATTCTGGAGAATGGGGGGTCATGGGGCTGCCTCCGCTGCCTCCGCTCCGCTCACCGGAATCCAAGAGTCCAGGAGGAGAGTCTGAAGTTAGACGAGTCTGGTGAGATCTCGGTCCGAGTGTGTGGAGGGCAATGCAGAAATGCGGGTGCCTACAGTGTACGGGGTATCTACTCAGCCTTCAGACCCCTGATCAACCGAAGACGACACGCATGGCTGGTCAGCCGGTCTGGATCTTGAAAGCGGAAACTGCTGCGCCGTGCTGCAGTTGTTGCGGTTGCGGTTGCGGTTGCGGTTGCGGTGCTGTTCTTTGTTTGGCCCGGGGGCCGCGAGGGGCGCGAGGCGAGGCGAGGCGGGGCCAGGCGGGGTTCAGCTAGAGGATTGAGGCGATACTACTACCCAATACGATTCGAGAACCTGTCCAACCGGCTAAGCCCTCTTAGAAGGTGGGAAGAAGAAGATTCGGGGCTTAGTGGCTTTGAGGCTGTCGGCTGTTTTCTCCCGGCTGGGCAGACACTGGTACTTTTGTGATGAGTGCCGGCTCGGCAGATGACCTCCGTTGCGGGACAGTGCTGGCAAATCGAAGTACAGTATCATGGTAAGTGCGGTCAGCACAGACAAAGAAGCCTTGAAGCCTTCAAAGTGCAATTCCTCGCTGTGTGAGTACAAGGTACACAGCAGAGTACTTTGGACCACAGACTCCGGGTTGCACTCGATCAATCAATGATCACAATTATTCAAAGCACTTTGCAGTGTTATTATGTGCTATTATGGACTGCTCGTCCGTACGTAACGCAATGCAGTACTGTGACTAACCTCACCACTTTGTGGTAGGGGCCTGGCTCATGAAAAGTGGGCAGCGGACATTGGGGACATTTTGGACACTGGGGCAGTCAAGTGGGTGGCCCTGCTTGGCCTGGGCTGGCCTGGGCTGGCTCGAGTCTGCTGATGCAGGTGCAGGCCGGGTGCAGGTGCTGATGCGGGTATATGTGCAGGTGCAGGCGTAGGTGCAGATGCTGAGGCAGTTGTGCGTTGGTGGCTGAGGAGAGCGGAGAGGGAGAATCAGACTTGGCCTTCAAGTGTGAAACTCGGTCCAAGACGATCAGATCAACCACCCTCATGACCAACTGAAGCATTGTACTGTCCACATACACAATACTGTCGCTGCCTGTGGCCATACGAGGCCGCCCTGTCGAGTCGTTCCAGTTTCACTTCCGTTCAATTCAGTTCTTTCGATTCACTATGAAGTCAGTCATCGAGGGCCCTGAGATTAGCTTGCGTCGTTCTTTTTTCCCGCCGAAAAGATGCCCGGCGGGGCTAGTGACAGGGTTCCCAAGGCCATATCGCGTAGCCGGCACTCAGGACCCTGGCACCCTCCAGACGCCAGTCTTGCCGATCTGACTCAATAGAGCTAGACCGGTCTGCAGGTGTGGGACCCCACCGTGGACTGCACCTGCACAAGCTGCAGTAGCCCAAAGCCCCACCGTCTTTGATTGGATAGGCCTGATGACCGTTTAGCGCCGTGCCCTTGCTATGCTAAAAATAGCCGGTTGTTTCGAATTGCGCTGGTGCCCTTCACGAGCTACTGCAGCAGTGCGGAAGCCACAGACATCAAGAGAAAACCCCCCCAGCCTGTCGTGCCCGCTAATTTCCACACCCGGTGTCTCCCAGTTGGGCAAGTGCCCGGCGAGCGCCCAGCTGGGCCGGGCCTGTAATCGATTGTCTTTTCTACCGTGTACCAGATAGAGAAACTTTTTGGAAAATGAACCTTCCCAATGCTCGTGTTTGTTCTCTTCTTTTCCGGTTTCTCTTATTTTCTTCCCACAACGCCTGGCTCGTGAGGTCGTCCCCCAGGCCCCGAGTCCCTGGTCTGTACACCCACCCAGGTACTTTGTACATGATAGTAGTGCCCCACATGCAACGTAATACAAAGTGCTACGTCGTTCCTATCCGCAGACTCGGAGCCGATGCAATGGCTAGACCTGAAGGAAGGCAGAGGGGTTGAGGGGTTGAGAGCGGAGCGAACAATGAACAAGACCGAGTCTGCATCGGGCACTACGAGAGTCGTTTTTGGAAACACTTGGGGGTTGGAGTTAGGGGCGGTCTATTTCTGGAGATTGAACCTTTGGCACTTTGCCTCGCCTCGCCTGCCTGGCGTGCCTCGCTCCCACTTGCGGTGCCGCCCCTACCTTGTTGTGATTGGACATTATGCGGACCCACCCGCCATACAGGCGCACCTTCTGTCCCGGTGCTTGGTATCCATTGTCTTTGCAGTGGCTGGTTGCCCCTGCCACCCTTGAGCATCTCCGCGCTTGTGGGCACTGGCGCCTCGCCCCTTCCCTGCACAGTACCGACCTGCAAACCATCCCTGTGGACCATCCCTGTGGGCTAGCCCTGCACCTACACCTGCGTGCCCCTGTACCCCTGCGCCTTCTCTCGACCCTCCACTCTTTCTCAGTCCCAAGTTCCTTTCCCTCACGTCCTCACTCTCGACGCCCATCCCGCTCCCTCATTCGTCTTTTAGCCCTCGAGGCATGCGCTAATCTCTCCCCCGTTGAACCTGGGCTTGGGCACCTTTGGCTCTGTTTCCTCCGGCAAGTGCTCTGTTTTTGGTTTCTGGTTTTCCGGTGCCGTCTTGTCTCTCAGCCGCCCGTCTACCAACCCCGTTCAGCGCCTTCAGAGTTCGTCCGCCTTCACACTTGACCCAACTCAACCCATCTCTGTTCCGTATTTCCCTCCCTCCTTCCAACGGAACAACAAGACTGCGCGGCTGTCGTCGAGCCTAGCATCTCAACTCGGGCCTATCCCAACAAGGACCTCCATCATCCTTCTTCGTCCTTCGCCTCCTCCGAGCTGGGTCTGGTCGAGCTAGTCACTCACGATTCTCCTCCTCACTCCTCTCGTTCCCGGTCGAGGGTCCACGTCCACGTCCACGTCCACGTCCCAGGTCCCAGGTCCCAGGTCCCAGGCCCAAGGTCCAGGTCCAGGTTCTCGCCGCTTGCTGTCGTTCCTCGCAGGCACCTCTGAGCACTGTCCACTCTCAATCAATTCAGGTCCACCCAGGCGACTTGACCCGATTTTACGGCCTCTCTTCCACGACCTTTTCTTTTCTCCGTCCCTTCAATCTTCCAACCCCCCAACGATCGATCCTCCTGGCGATCTTGTCACCTGTGCGCCACCTCAAAAAACCACTGCGGGTCCCCCGACCAAGAGAAGATTCCAAGACTCCAGACAGAAAGTGGCACTGGCACTGGCACTCGTCACCGTCTTCCAAGTTGGACAGCCACAGTAGCGTGCAAGAGAAGGGCCAAGCACAAGAGGGAACCCGCGCCTCGACCTCCATAAACCGGCCTCGCGAGATTCGACCGCTACGGCCCAAACCAGCAATTGTTTCGTCTCATCTACGGTCTTCTTACCTTCTCGCCATCATAATCTTCACACTTGGGATCTGTGGTCTGGACATCAGGTCGATCATGTGTTGACATCAAGAGTCTTCCTCCTACCTCTAGTCCTGCCCCATCCTTTCCCTTTTTCGCACTGGTAGCTTTTTCTTTCCCATTCCTTCGACCCAGTCTGGCGGAATCTCCATCGACTTAGTTCATACAAACAAGCCACATCAACCAAAATCCTACCGCCTCACCGCGATATCGAGTGGACCACCGAACAATCGTGGGACCCGCTACCCCATCAACCATATCCACCGCCGGATTTTTTTTACTACCTTCTTGAAAAGGGCGGCGTCGTGATCGTGACGCAGGAACCTCCAAATCACCGGCTTGGTCGCCAGAGAGGTCGCTGTCGCGCACACAGGATACAGCAGCGCTGTCCCGTTTCGCAAACAACCAGCCTCCTACGTCTTAATAATCCACCACTTCTCCCCTCGGCCAGCCCGTTCTCATAGCCGGAGCTCTTTGGTCGCGCTCAAGCTTCCCCGCGACCGAAACAGTGTTGGCCTATTGGTTTCGACCCATTCGACCTGCTCCAGGCGGAGGACTCAAAACCTTTGGAGCCGATTCGCTCGACCCGAACTGCCTAAGCAGCTCAAGTGCTGACCTCATCGGCGCGCCGACACAGCCATGTATACCACGACAGCTCGGAGGTTATACGAGGATCAAATACCGTCGTTCATGTCCGTCTTTGATTTGGACCAGTCTATGCAGGATCAAGACCAAGACACCGTCACTGTGGTCGATGCGAAGATGATGGACATCGAACCAACATGCAGCCCCAAGCTGGGCCCCGACCCTTCAAGGTTAACTCAACCACAAGCAATTGCGACAAGCCACCAAAATCATGAAAGTACGTCGGCGCAGGCTTCTGAGTCCGCGGACTCGTCTCCGACAACAACAGTGTCGTGCACCGACTCATCCTCGCTCTCAGATCCTTCTCCTTCCTCTTCGCCCGACTCTCCTGTCAACCTGGTGCCCCTCAACGTCTTTCCAGGCACCACGTTTGGAGCCCTGCCGTCAATGGCCAACCTGACCGTTTCTGAACCAACACCTCGAATGATACGTCCTATGACTTCCCCCGCGCCCCGACGGAGAAACATGAAGGGCTTGTCTATTCAACCTCCATTTGCGACCTCGGGCACTTCCTCAAGAGAGGCATCCGAGCCCCCTTCACCATCGTTTATAAAACCAAAAATCCCAGCCATGAAGAGAAAGCCTAGCAACCTGAGCTTGAAGACGAATTCCGACGACCTGGTTGGTCGACCCACCCTCGAAGTGCCCCAGAGCCCGTCAGTGCCTGCGTTAGCACAGAGAAGAGCTTTGAAACACTCTACATCCTCACCTCACATGTTATCTGGGCTAAAGTCTGCGACTTTTGGCCCCAGCGGCGGCATGGGCTTTCCAACGGTCTTTGAGCGGAACGAGTCTGGCCTCTCGTCCTTCCTGCGAAAGGCATCCAAATCACCTTCATCGCATGGCACAGATGATGCGATCATGGAAGAGGACTCGCCGATCAGAAGTCAGATGGCCAATCGTGCCTTCTTCGACATCGAGCCCTACCACGAGAAGGAGAGCAATGAAGATCAGAAGTCGCCCGGATACCCTGATGGGCCCATTGCGATTTACGGCGACAATGTTTACCTCTACCTGGAGCCCACCGCCGAGGAGGCCCGCAAGTTCGATGTCGTTATCAACGTGGCGCGGGAGGTCGCAAATCCTTTCCAACGGCCTTCGAAGCCTGAGGATGAACAGATGATTGACGAGTCTCCCGTTCCGGACACTGCAGTCACCAATGCAAGCTTCGCTACTGCATTCGAATTTCAGCCTGGCGATGTGACACCCACGACCCCAAAGGCGATGTTCACTCCGAAAGAACCAGAATATATGCACATTCCCTGGGACCACAACTCAGACATCGGCACAGATCTGATGCATCTTTGCGAGACGATCGAGAAAAAGACGCTGGCAGGCAAGAAGGTGCTGGTTCATTGCCAACAGGGTGCTAGTCGCTCCGCCAGTCTGATCATTGCCTACGGCTTGTATCAGCACCCTGAAATGAGCGTAAATGATGCGTACTATGCGGCGCAGGCCAAGAGCAAGTGGATCAGCCCCAACATGCGACTGATGTACTGCCTACAGGACTTTCAAAAGGAGGTCGCAAGAAGGAAATTGGCTCCCAACTCCGCGTATAGGCCGAAAAGCGGCCGAAGTCCCTCCAAGCATCGGATGACTCTTTCTGTTGATGCAATCGAGGTGCCCAAGGAACCACGAACAGCACCTCTGCCCGATGAGGAGGGCGTCTCCAGATCCAACAGCCCCGATCGGTCGTCATCGCGTGTCCGCGGGCACTCATCGCCAGATCAGCTGGCCATCTCCCCTGGCCCTTCATCCGCCCCGTCGGCATTCTCGTGGGCGCAGAAGGAGGATGCCTCTGATCCTGGCAAGTTTGGCCGCTTCAACCATGCCTCGATTTTCACGACCCCTTCACCTGTAGCGGAGAGCCCCGAATATGCTTTCCCTAGGTCTTTGAGCCCATTCCCAAAGCCACCACCGTCTCCGGGCTTTGCTCCGTCTCTGTCCGCTGCCTTTCCCAAGCCTCCGCCGTCACCAGGATTTGCGCCGTCGGACCCATTCGGCAAACCTCCAGCATCGCCTGGTTTTGGAGCACACCGGTTTGGTGGTGAGGGGACTTTTGGATTCACTCCGTTGAAATTTGGAGCACCGCCAAGGAGAGGAAGTGCCGAGCGCGATGCTCCTGTTGAACAACATGCTCACGCTGTGAGCACTATGCCCGAGGCAACCCCATTGATGTCGCCCCGAGCTGAAACGATGACGAACAACCCGGTTCACTCCTCATTTGCAGAATTCACTGGCATGCGCTTCGTGGAAGTCCCCCCAACCCCTGGCGACCAGTTCTTGTCCTCGCGGCAGGCATCTACTCAGGATCTCTTCTCCCCACGAAAGTCAGAATTCCCAAGAGACACATTCAGCCCCTTCGGAAGGCCCAGACAAGTCACCGACCCACGAAGCCCACCGACCAAGGGCGAGGCTCCGATCGTCAGGTCGATTGACGAGGTGCTGTGATATTACCTCTCGACGATGCTCACCAAACTTCCTATTTTGATCTCGAAACGGCCGATGCAAACGGACTTAAAATCATAGTTACTGCATCCGTCGGCGTTTTCATCCGGATTTAATCCCATTGTCTTCTTCTGCCTTGCGTTGTTTCCTATGTTGACATTTTCTTCTCTGCTTTGTTGCATTGTCAGACGATCGCTCAGTGCCCAACAAAGGGGTCACATTATTTGCTAAACGGAATGTATAATCAGAAAGGGGAGTTACCCATCTCCTTGGTGCATGGGATTGGGCTCATCTCCCGGATACCAACTTGGAAAGGCCATGGCTATACCATACCACAGCTCGCTCGACGGCGTTTGATATTTTTCTTCTTTTTGTTTGTCAGGGGCCAGAGGCGCATCGTCGGAGGAAAAGCTTGTTATGTCGGGTCTCAGGAGTTCATTTGTCAGACCGGCTCGCGAATCCCAGTGTCAGCAGCCGAGGAAGGAGGGAGATCACGAGACCCTCGTGTACCGGTCATGAAGTGGGAGGACGATACTTGGGATACCATGAATTAAACGAGGGAGAGCAGGAGATACCAAGGGAAGCTAAAGGCGGGACTGGGGCATATTGTAGGAGTGGAAATGTAGGCTACGGCTTGCAGTAGGAAAATACCATGACAAACTTACCAATAATGAGCAATGCTTTCCCGACTTTCAGTGATGCCCGCTGTCCTGCGAACTTCTTCCAAAAGCAAATGCGCCTTGAAACGAGCTTGCCATTGGTCTCTGCTAAGGCCACCAACGCGTTGAAGTGCTCCTTTCGTTTTAGATTCGCTTGAGGAACACTTCAGAAGACATACCTCCTTAAGTATGCTTTCTTTTGTCGCCAGAATACGGGTCTTAATATGTAATCCCCGGCCCGCCTCTCCAATCTAGCATACAACCTCCACAGCTTCAGAATGGTTTGATAACAACACTCCTCTCTCGGTATAACAGCCCACTGACTAGACACCTCATTTGCTTCCCGAACAAATAGTATCATGAGCCTTGATTTTCGATCAACTGGGTTAGTTTCTCTAAGCTCTACTATATACGAAGCCTCCCACGGGCGCGATAGATGGCTGGCTGGTTGGTTCTCTCCCTTTTTGTGCACGACCACACAGGAATGAACAGGCAACGAATCTCATGATTTCAATTGCCAGACACGCGCGCCTCCCCCCCCCCCCCCGGCCCAACCACCTTTCCGGCCCAACTCAACCCCTGCGCATCTTGTCCGACAGAGACTTGTAAGAAACTTCTACTGTTGTATTTATAAATATATATGTGTGTGTACATGTTTCTCACTGGCCCTTCTTCTGTTCCTTGTCCTTGGCCTCGGCCTTTTTCATCTCGGCCTGGTGCTTGATGCGCGCCTCGACGCCGATGCCGCCAAACACCATGGACACGCCCAGCCACTGCATCTCGGTGAGGCTGTGGCCGTACCAGACGACGGAGAGGATCATGGTCAGCATCTTGCGGGTGACGGTGACGGTCACGAGGATGACGGAGCCGAAGTTGGCTATCGTGTAGACTGGGTGTGTGTGAGCGTGTCAGTTACATCCGGGAGAAGAAGGGGGTTTTTGTTGAGGGGTGGGCGATGGGAAGTAGTGGGAATGTTTGTCTGCGTCCATCTACTCACAGATAAACACCTGGCCCACGGCACCACAGGCCGCAAACCCGAGCACGTCCCACCAGACGGCCGGGTGGCGCGCCATGAAGCCCAGCGCAGCGTAGAGCTCCCCGCCGTCGCCGCCGGTGCCGCCGCCGGGGGAGACGGCCTCGGCCATGCCGAACCAGGCGCCGAGCGGCGTGTTCACGAGCCAGGGGCTGAGCACGAGGTACAGGCCGCTCAGCGCCGAGCTCATCATGTTGTTGGCGCACATCATCTGCGGGCCGCGGTAGGGGCGGAAAGCCGAGACGATCCAGTCCTGGGTGCTGTTGGTCAGGCCGTCGAAGAGGAGGTTGATGCCCAGGAGCAGCATGCCCCAGGCGGTCTGGCCCGATTCGGTCGCGGCGTGCGATGGCGACTTGGACTTCTTGCTGCCCGAGTGCAGCGTGAAGATGGCCACGCCGACCGTGACGGCCGCCACGACCAGGTACTTGTACAGCGGGTACTTCCTGCGGAACAGCGTGATGTGCAGGAACATGACGGGCAGCAGCTTGCAGCTCTTGGCCAGGGTGTACGTGATGTAGTTGACGTGGGCGAGGGCGGCGTAGCCGATGGGCGCCGCGAGGGCCTGGCAGACGGCGACGAGCAGGAGCGGGAGGATGATGCGCTGGTTCGGGATGATGGCCGGGACGGGCTGGCCCCGGGGCGTCGAGGTATAGAGGTACAGGGAGCCGGTGACGGAGGAGAAGATGGATTGGATGACCTGGAGGAAGACGGGGAACTTCCACTTCTCGGTGAGGCCGGTCGAGGGGTTGGTGTAGGGTGTCGTGAGGACCTTCTCTTGCAGGACGCCCCAGGTCAGACTGTCGCGACACACGTCAGTAGCTGGCCGGCTCAGAGGAGGGCAGGAAAGCGCGCAAGAGAAAGTAGCAGCGCTGTCTTTCGTAGACTTACAATGAACCGTAGATGCCCAAGACGCAGATCAGAAGCTGCACCACGCCCGCGCCGGACTCTTGAGTCGAGCTGTGCCTCTTCGCGACCTGGACATCGCCATTGACGCCCCGGCCGGCCACCACCTCCTTTCCGTTTGGTATCCGATCTTGTATCCCAGTATATTCGGAAGAAGTCTCTCTCCGCATCGGCGCGGGCGCCTTTGTTCTCGCCATGAAGAATCGTCCTTAGGGCGCGCTTGTGTGTGTTTGGGAGGCGATGGGTCCGGAATACTTTTTTGTCGGCCTGTTGGCGAAACTTAGCGGACCGGGATGGAGGCTCAAGGAACTTTCAACCAAGGAGTGTGAGGCCCGATTCTTGGTTGGTAGTGACAGTTTGGGTGACTGGAAATGTAAAATGGCGACTATGAAAAGGACAGAACCCAACGACAATGTCGTTGTGAAATAAATTAAATTGCCAGGGAGAAAAGACACCGTCCCCCGAAGCTGACAAGGTGGCTTCAACTGGAATTATTTGGAGCACATGCGACAAAGTGACGGTTCCCGGTCATATGCTTATCGATAGCAATGTCGGACGTGACGGGAGCTTCAGTGGGCCCCTAAAGCTCCACAATCCCTGGCCTGCTCGAGAGGCGCCCCTGCGTCTCGCACGTGGCGATCGGCCTTGTCAAGATCAGTCCCTGAGGGCATGACATGGCATCTCAGGAACATCAAAGTCAGCTCAGATGGTCCCACGTCATGAAGTGGAGAGTTATGTCACATGGCTGCTGCATTGCTGCACGTCACTTGCAACCAAGGGCAAGCACATAAGAAGTTTTGGGAATGCTCTGTCATTATGGTCTGTCATCTGCACTAGAGTATTCTCGTCCATTCCTCCTGCTCTTTTGAGAGCCATCTGGAACCCGGCGGTCTGATTCGATTGCGGGGGAGGACGTCATGAAAGAAGGAGGCAAGAAGTCTGGGCAGGGGGTAAAACTGGAGGCGGTAAAAGAGGAGTTTTTGTGTGTTTTGTCAAATGATTTTTTGTCGTCGAGATAGTGATTGAGTCAAGCCGAACCAGGCACAAAGCCCGCGGTCCATGGAGGCGTAGGCGGCAGTGGGTGATGTGTTGTTGTTTTCGTTGTTGCGAATAAGAACAGGGGAACTCGAAGTCGTCTCGAGTGCCCGAAGAAGAGGGGTATCTGATATGTTTCGATGGCCGGAGCTGTGTTCTCACACATTGACGAAAGTCGCATCCTGAGAGCCGTCCCGTCTGCCGTGTCGTATCGTCGTTAACGAGATTAGGACGATTCTCGTTGGTCGCAGTGATCGTGGATTCTCGGGTGATGCATTTTGACGCAAGCGGCGTTGCCCACGCAGGAGGGGCTTGGAATTGGAAGGATCTCTCGAGATCTGAGTACTTTCAAGCACCCACCCACTACCAGGCCAACCCTCAATTTTCTTTCCGCCAGCCGCCCACCGGGTGGATCCGCAAAAAAGAGTGGTGAAATCAGTTCCATGAAAACGGAAAAGCCATCGGAATGCTTTTTCGAAAAAAGAGAATAGTCGTGACATCGTTTTGCCCTTGTCCGCCCAGCCCACCAAACAATTCGGCCTTGCGGCAAGTTGAATCTGGAGGTTTGTTTCCCAACCGTCAAGGATTACCGACCAAATCCGACCATAAGTATGAGATCCTTTGGGGTTAAGTATACAACACAAGCCTCCGATAATGAGAGCCGTCCGGAACGCCAGCCAACATCAGCATTCTTACTCCTGCGGAGGTGCCTGGCTGCGGCGCACCTTCTCGGCCTCGAGGTTCTCGTAGAGGAGGAACAGAGCGGCCTCGTTCGCCTTGGCGCTTCCCATGATGGTGAACATGCGCTCACCGGTCTCATCATGAGGGGCCTGTGGTCCAGTCAGCGATCAGCTCTGTTTCTCAATCCTGCGCAGCAGAATGATGCAATGCGCTTACCTTGGCAATCGAGATGCGTGCGCCCGAGGTCTTGCGAATCTCGCTGATCTTGCTACCAGCCCGTCCGATGATGCAGCCGACCATGTCCGCGGGAATGCTAATGTTCTGCGTCTGGATCTCCTCGCCGTTCTCATCATGGGTGGGCGGTCCGCGGCCTGCCAACTCGGAGTCGGACCGGCGGTTGAAGCTTCGAGGCGCGGCGCCGTTGCTGAAATCAGCACCATTGCCAGTGCGCATGACCCGGGAGGGGGTACCGTACTCGCTTCTGCCGGCCGAGTATCCACCACCTCCGAGACTGCTGCTAGCGCCGATGCCGCCGGGGGCGGTTCTGACAGCGGGGTTGTAGAGGACGGTGCCGGTGCCGCGCTGCCAGTCATCCACCAGGCACTTGCAGATCTCCCAGATAGCTCTCTGAATACCTTCGGGCGTTCCCTGCACCTCGACGATCCTCTCCGTAGACTGAGGCAACATCTCCTTTTGTGCGACCATGCGCACACCTGACACGTCCTGGATGTGCTTGATCTTGAGACCCTGTCGGCCGATGATGGTACCCATCTGGTTGTGCGAGATGAGGAGCTTGATGGCTGCAGTGTACAATAGTCAGCCGGCTGCTGCAGTCAGGCCGGGATAGGGGCAAAGAACAACATACGATGAGTGCCATTGTTTGAGACGACACCACCCATGCCCATAGCCGGGGCGCCTTCCAACAAAGCACGGGCGACGACCATGTAGGCCTTAGAGATGGCATCGCACCCTCCCGTAATGGTCAAGACACGGTCGTGAACGCCTTGTACGACTTTCGAGACGCCAGCCTTGACTCCAGTCTCGTCGCGCAGCTCGGCAACGTTCTTGCCTCCCTTGCCGATGATGACGCCTGCCTCCTTGGAAGACACGATCGCCCGCAGGGTCAGCTGAGCCACGGCATACTCCTCGTCGGTGCGAGGAGCGGGTTCTCCGTCGGGACCAAGGCGTTCGCCATCGTCGACCTTGATGCGATCCATGCCGGCGGCCAGGTCGTCGGCGGTGGGGGAAAGGTTGTCCTGGGGAGCAGACATGATGTTGAAGGCGGGTTCTTGTGGCGCTGGGTGAGTTGTGGTAGGATGAGAGAGAGGGGAGATATGCGCGCAAGCTGGGTGGTTGCGGTCGGGAGAGACGAATAAAGGTGGCGCGAGGGGGAAAAGGTATGGTCGGCTCAAAGCTAGCAGTGGCGCATTTGTTAGCTTGCTTGTTAGACGCGACGCGAATGGAAATCTTGGATTCGCAAAGCGACAGTATGTTTGATGGTTGCGAAACGAGCAGTCAAAGTCGCGGGTATGATCAGAAGAACCAGTCGCAAAGGAAGACCAAGGGGAGCAGGAGTTGAAAGTGCGCCTGGGGAATCGGAATCAAGAAAGGTTGCAGCTGCATGGCAGAGAGAAAGCTCTGAGGGCTGGGGTCTGTGATGTTGATTGGGTGGGGCAGGTGGGAAGGTGGGCACGGCGTACCTTTGAGTGACAGGGAAGGATTTGCGGCGGGGCAGAAGGGACGTTTTTGGGGGTTTGGTGGGTGAGTTTCACAGTGGAGCAGACCCAAGGTCCCTTGCTCGAGGCGGGGGAGATAGGCTTGATAAGGCGCGTTTCGTACAGTGGCTGTTGTGCACCAGCAGGTCGCAGTTTGGAAGGGAGGAGGAATTTCGAGGACCGAGTCACACAGGTCACAAGGCTCTGTAGAGAATAAAATTCCAGCTCGGTCGAGAGTGACTGAATGCTGGAGATGAAAGGTGGTGAAGGTTGAGGTTCAAGGTGCAAGTCGAGGTGGGGTGTTTGGCGACTGCGGCCCAAGACGTCGCAATGACGACGTGGAGGGGTTGAGAGGTTGAAGGGAGAGAGAAGGAGGAGAAGAGGTCGAGTCAAGTCGAGTCGAGTAGAGTAGAGGTTGAGGTGGTAGAGGGTGGAGAAGGGCTGGGGAGAATGGAAAGGGTTCAAGAGTGGTTTTTGGTGGAGACGAGATTGAAGAAGTCGGGTGAGCGGGAGGGAGAAGAGAGGAGGAGAGCGGAGGAAAATGGTGGAAATTTGGGATGGGGATGTTTTCGATGCGACCAAGGACTGGATAGGAAATGTGACATGGGAAGGAAAGGAGGAAAGAAGAATGGACAGGACGAGGGCAGAGGACGAGGAGCGGTACGGTGCAGTGCGGTGCGGTATGGGTTGCGGCAGGAGGCACTGCCGCTGGTGCTGCTTCTCGCCAGTCACAGTGTGCCTGTGCCCATGCCCAGGTGCCTAGGTGCCCAGGTGCCCAGATGCGCGGGCATCAATGATAGTGAGGGCAGTAGCAGTGCGGACGGGGGAGGGAGAGGTGGGGTGGGGGGGGGTTTGTGACTGAGGAAGAGGAAGAGCGCATGGTGGTCGAATGTTCCCAGTACTTTGTCTGTGGCTAGATCTCACATATGACCATGGGGTACTCGCTACTGCACGCCTTAAACCTGCTCGTAATTGGGCTCGGCTGCTGGTCCCGGGTAACCTAGTCCTTGTCCATTGAGATGGCTCTCACATTACTGGAGCTTTTCTCAGATGTTGTAACTGCCCGACGACTCCAGACCATGCTGAGGCAGGCGGAATGAGAACAGACTGGAAGCTGCATCCCGTTAGCAGTCGATCTTCGACCAAAAGTCCAAAGCTTCGTATGGAACTGCATTTCGAAGTACCTAACCTACCTTAGGACAAAGTACCTACCTAGTCTTTCTGCCCCTCAGACACGAAATTCGAGGCTGAGGCTGGTGAGACTATTTCTCATGTCCTGTTCATTGGCCATGTTGGTTGCTCTTCCTCTCATATAACGATCAGTGGGTTCGATGGCATGTCAAGGTGAATTTGCGAATTCATGTTCTCTCTTTTGTGCATCTTTTGCACTCGATGAGCAGACGTCTTCAGTCCACCAAGTTGAGCGCAGCCGCGTTATCGAGGGACCGTTATACAGGAAGTTGTGACTTTCTGGCACTAACCTTGTATGTATTGTATGTCTCTAGTAGGACAGGACTGGTTTGGTCTGGTCTGGCCTCGCAGTCCAGTTCGCACTGTTTGCCCAACACCAGAATGCTGGCTACCTATATACTTGAGTAAAACCTGAGGAGCAATTTCTTCTGAATCGTTTCCAAGTTGTAGGCTGGCTGGAACAGATGGCTGGGGTTTTCACAGCATACCAAAGTAGCAGGCCGTTATCCGTATCAATGCCAAAATTTCACAGCCGTCTGTGATGGATCTTGCTTCACTGCCACGGAGGTTATGGTTACCCCATTGCTACTGCATAGTACCCCAGTACCGCAGTAGAGAAGGAGAGAAGGTAGGTCGCAGGCTGGGGACCCCAGACTCGGCACTTCAGCCTGACACGACCCAATCATCTTACACCTCGCCATGGACCCAGGGTTCCACTGTGGGGTCCGCTGCAACGCAACGCTTCGACGTCTCCTTAGGGTCCGACTGCTTTCCAGGAAAGAAGACCTGAACCTGAACGAAGACAATTCGACGAGGGCGTTCGAAATACGAATCAAGTATGCGCGGGCAATACGAACTGCATAGGCACGTCACAAATCTTATTCCTCAAACACCACGGTCAAGTAACCGTTGAGACAACGCCGCCGACGACCCGGTACACCGTCAGACCGTCTCGAGAAAACGTTGGTCGTCTAAACTTGAACGAGCATGGTGCGTCCCTCGTCCCTTCACCGTTGGACCGACCGCCTGATCAACGCGTTCCCTAGTTTGTGCCTAGGTACCTCGGTAATAGGTAGTCCTGCGGCTCCACGCTCGCTCAGATTTTTTCTTCCCTGGATCTCGCAGCTGGCCCAGCCCAGTATTGGTACATACATATTATGTCTACGAAGTATGCATATCTATTTACCCATGTGAATAACCTGGCGTCGTTTGTCAGTATCCGCTCGTATCAGGTTTGCCGTCTTCGCCCGCGGCGGAATGTGCGCGCTGAGCAGTTATTTACGACCTATGCACTATCTAGGTACTTCGGATCTACCTGAGTGTGCGTTCGAATATACCTGACAGAGCTGACACACACCATCTGACGTCCTTGCCGCAAGTCGATCATGTTTCGATATTCCTCTGATATACCAAATCTTCCCGCCCGCACACGCTCGCAAGTCATAGCTGGGGACGCGAGAGGGGCTGCATCCTGTCAGCCGTCCGCGCGCCTCAACAAAACGTTTTTTATAAAATAAAAAAAAAGGAAAAGAGGAAAGAAAAGAAAAGAACGGGGAGGGGGGGCAGGGGGGCGGCGGCGTAAGGGACGCCCAATTGTGACGAAGAACAAAAGGATACTGTAGTATAGAAAAAGAAAGAAGAAAGGCAGGTTGCCAGCAGAAACCCAATATCTGCGGGCATCCATGCACGGCATGCCGGGTCACCCGTCTCCGGGGGTTCCAGCCGTCCGCGATTCGCTACCTACCAGCCCGGGACCTCAAGCCGCCCTCGCGCGACGAACCAAGACGGCCAAAGGGTGTGGTGGTATCGTAAAGAAAAATGCCAAACACGGCAAAAACGGGCTGGCCTGGCTGGACGAATCGGGGGGGAGTGGAAATGCAGGTTTACTCACGAGAACCTACCGGGGCTTAAGTAGAGCAGCATCGTCCCGGGAAGCTTCGCCAGTCACATATTGGAGATGTGTTAGACAGGTGACCACTGAACATCACCATCACCCTTGACAGGCGAATACGGCGCTGGGAACACCCTCTTGCGGAATCGTCGCCTCGTAGGCTCACCTTTTCGCAGGGCCGACAGCGTTCCTGCGCAGTGGGATATGAGAAATCGGACACCAATCGTGGCACGTCTTGTGCGTGTCACTCCCGTCTGCACCCGCAAGGTCTCGCTGTTTGCAGCGTGTACGTACCCAAATATGTGTGGATCTAGAAATCGACTTTGACAATCCCTAGAACGCCATGCTATGTATTTGAGAAGAAATGTATGTACCTGAACAGAATGGGGCCCACCAGCAACCCGCAGTCACCACCGCTTCCTCTGCATACTCACCTCGACCTCAACCTCTCCTCATTCCCCAGCCAAAAGTTTCGACACGCTCTATGACCCCAGTGGTCTACCCACCACTCACCGAAACTATCCTCCACCTCAAAGTCCACGCCTTTGACCCTCTCGTCCCTCTTGAGCCCACAGACACAACACGCCTTGGGCGCCGTCGGCACGACCTTCGCCGTGCTGACAATCATGTGGTCGTTGATCTCAGGCACCCGCATCGGCTCCAGCCGAACTACCTGTTTCTGCAGCCCGACGTTGGCCGCCGCCACCGCGCTCCGCAGCTTGCCCACGTGATCGCGCCACACACCCACCACGTCGGCGGCCTCGCGGTCCTCCCGCGCGGCCTGCGACTTGTCGACCGCGGCAAGCTTCATCCCGCCGGCGGGGCCTCCGGACACCCCAGAGATCGACATTCCCTGCGAGAGAAACCTGTCGCGGTGCCAGCGGTGCTTGCGCCCGGCGAGGATGCGCGCCGCCACTGTGGCCAGCACCAGATACCCCCGGAGGTAGTCGAGCGTGGCCCGGTCCGCGTAGATGCGCGCCTTGACGGCCGGTGTTTGGCTGGCCGCTGGCTTGTAGAGCTTCGTGTCGGCCTCCTCGAGAAGCTCCGGGAAGATGGACAGCAGGATAGACGGCGGCGGGACGTTCGTCGGCGGCGGGCCGATGACGTCCTGCACCGAAGCCTTGCGCTGGCTTTTGGTCTTGGACGCGCGTCGTGGTGCGGTGGGAGCAGTAGAGGGAATGGGATCAGAACCAGGAGCAGGATCGTCAACCGCGTCCCAGTCCCAGTTCGAAGAGACTGCTGAAGCGTTCCCCGGCGTCACAGTGGAAGCATCCGGCGGAAAGTCGGCAAAGGCATCCCAGTCGTCCTTGTCCACTGCGGACTCGGCTGTCGGCCACGCAGTAACTGGTGTGGGACCCCCTGACTTTTCTTTCCTCTGGTCGTCCTTGAGCTCGGGAGGGAAAGACCCGCTGATGGGTGTAGTAACGGCGAGTCCCGGGAACGGGTTTCGGTCAGAGAACGAAGGGGACCTGAGGGCTTGCGGATAGGGGGCGCCGGGACTGAGTGCTGGTGTGCTCAGACTCAAAGAGGACTGAATCGGTCCCGGAGGCTGTTTCCGGGTTTGCGAGGGTCCAGACGCAGAAGAAGGATTGGACATGGAAGGTTGAGGGCTGGCTGCGCCGAAATCGAGAGACATCAGATCTAGGAGTGCGGGCTGCGCAGGAGCTGACGGTGCAGCCATGGCCTTGGTGTCTCCAGACTCAAAGTCGCCAAAGTCATCGTCCTCGTCCTCATCCTCCAGTGACATGCCGTGAAACTCGTCGGCATCAAAGAGGACGTCCGAGTTGGCAGCCATGAGTTTTGGCCTCGAGACCTGGGGCACCGGTGAGGTCAACTTGGGCATCTGCACGGGCACAGGAGGTGTCGCGGGCTTCGCTGCCGGTGCAGGTTCCCATGTTGGCCGTTTTTGCCGAGGCTCTGGCGCCTTCGTATTGCCCAATCCCACGAGTTTGTTTGACATCAAATCCATCGTATCTGCTCGATAAATGCGGTTTCGCACAGCAGTCGCCGGGGTCGCCTTTGGCTGCGCCGGAACGCCGGGCAAGTCCGTACTGAGTACTGAGGGCAGTGCCTTTGTCGAGGTCGCAGATGGAGCCTCCTCAAAATCGCCAAAATCATCGTCGTCGTCTTCCGCCACCTGTGTGGGCTGTTGTACAGCAACCTTGCTCCCTGGAACAGTCCCTAGCTTGCCCCAACCGTTGCCCCCAATCTGTGGCTGTTGTTGTTTTTGTAATGACGGCCATGGTTGCGTCGGAGCTTGAAAGGGATGTGGTGAGGCCGTCTGGCTCGCTGGGCTGAACAAAAAAGCAAAAGGGTCGGCCGTGGAATTTGGGAGAACGGTCGGTTGCGAGAGGGACTGCGAGAGCGACTGCGAGGAGCCAGTCTTGTTCGGCCGGGGTGGATCATTCGAGGTGAAGCTGGCGAACTCAGCAAAGAGGTCGGCCGACATGTTGGCAGGCTATGCGCCACGTTTCAAGCGCGGGGGTGGAGGGACCGCGAAGGCTGCAGAGTTGCTCGAGGGTGATCATGCGATGGCGAGAGGCGGCCGTGTCAGGAGGGAAGGGCAGTGGGAGGGTGGCGCAATGTCAGGGCAAATAAACATGGTGGCCTCGGAATTCCAAGTCAATGCATGCAGATGCAGGCATGAGGCGTGCATGTGCTGGTGACTTGTAGAAGTTCCGTCGGCGCGGTGGAAGGAAGTGCATGCAGACGTGGAGGACAATGTTGGTCTAGAAAACGGTCGATGCGAATTCCGGGGACGAGGAAGATCTGGAGGTGATCGTCTGGCCAAGCACGAGTGCCCCCTGTTCTTGACCGGGAGGGCAGTGGAGTCCCTAGTCCGGAGTACAAAGTACTACGGTAGAAATCATTCAGCCTTGCCAGACTGAACCATAATCAGACCAAGTCTTTCTCTATGTTTGAGTTCTAAGAGATATATTCTTTTCTGAATATCGTAATGACTCCTATTCCTTTCCTCTCTTCATGAGGTAGGTATATTTCACACATTGTTCAAGAGGACTCTCTATGCATGACAGGATCACCAAGTATAGGTGCAGTTAATTAATGCCAGGGGCGTCGGGGTGCGCTGTTAAGCCATTCGACCGGGGTCAGTGACAGGAATCCAGTGACTCGGGCCCAGCACTGGTCAAGACCGGCCCAAGACGGGGGCCGCCGGTATGTCAGCAGCCAGTGAGAGGCTCCGCTAAAAGGTCTTCGACGCTGGACTGTGGCTGGCCCCGAAGACGGGAGGGCGGGCGGCGGGAGCCGCATTTTCTGGGGACGCAAACCAGTTCAACGCGAGTCGTTTTCGACCTGTCGTTCCGATCTTTGGACGAGACAGGCTCACGCCGTGAAACTTATTCCTTGGCAGCGACCTGGGATTCTCGTATGGAATATTCGTCCTGCACGCTCCTGGTGCAGTTCTTTAATTGATAATCGATAGAGTTCCCCAGTCTCCTCCGAGGCTCATGAACTGACTGTATCCACTTTCTTGATTCAAGAACCAACTCCTGGCAGCTTTGACAGCCGTGACAGCTTGGCCAGAATCTCCGAACTGCGTCGTCATCGCCATGAGGACCCTCGACGAGTCCAAGTAAACATAAGCATCCCTTCCTCTCGCATGGCCCCGCTCCACCTGCACATGCTGACCTGGCTCTCTAGGGCGCGATGGGAGGAAACACTCAAGCAGAGCGCCAGCTTCCCGGACCTGCAACGCGCCGTCAAGTTCAACGGGCCCGGTAGCCCTTGTGTGGCAGGCTGCCGCTCTGTCTGCTGGAAGGTGAGGGCCTCTCGCCTCGGCTGGCGGTAGCGACGACGCATGCTCATCGAATAACATGAGGACAGGCCTTTCTGCTCTTCAAAGACGCCAATGCTTCCAACTGGTCACACATCCTGCTCGAGAGCAGAAACACGTATAGCGCTCTCAGGGAACACTATCTCAAGTTTATCAAACACCCAGAACTTCTAAACGGACTGTCTCTAGACCCACTTGCGGACGACCCAGATGTACCTCTTCCTTGTCCCTCAACCGAACATATCGGATCAGACTGAACACTGGCTGACTCTGAACTTCAGTCACCATGGACGGCCTCTCGACAGGATGAACTCATCCGCAACGAGATCTTGCAGGATGTACAGCGGCTGCCGGACGAGCCTTTCTACCATCTGGAGAGCACCCAGACCCTCATCTTGGACATCCTGTTCATCTGGGTCAAGCTGAACCCGGACGTGGGAGGCTACAGGCAGGGCATGCACGAGCTCCTCGCGCCTCTGCTATACGTAGCAGACCAGGACGCCATCGACCGTAAAAACGTCGGCGACGCCGTGGCTGATCCAACCATGGTGGAGATGCTCGATTCTTACTTCATCGAGCACGACACCTTTGCGCTCTTCGCCAAGCTGATGGAGCACACGAAGCCCTTCTACGAGGTCAGTGTAGACGCTAGTGGCCCTCTGTCCTCGGAGCAGAGCGCTATCGTGGAGAAGAGCAAGCAGATCCATGAGATCGCGCTGATGAACGTCGACCCGGAATTGGCGAATCATCTCAAGGCCATCGAGGTTCTGCCTCAGATCTTCTTAATGTGAGCCGCAGCCGCCTCTTTCTCATAAGACTCGTGACGGCTAATCAGTTGAATATCCCAGTCGATGGATACGTCTCTTGTTTGGGAGAGAATTCCCCTTTGAGCAGCTGCTCATCCTTTGGGACACGATTTTCGCATACGACCCGACCCTAGAACTAATAGACCTGGTATGCGTCGCCATGTTGATCAGAATCCGCTGGACATGTAAGTTGCCTCATAGTCATACATCAAACACAGTCTCCTGATGCACGGCAGTACTCGAGGCGGACTACACAAATGCTCTACAGCTCCTCCTCAAATACCCAGCACCTGAGCCTCCACACGGACCACACACTTTCGTAGACGACGCGCTCTACCTCAAAGATCATTATAACACTCAAGGCGGCTCGTCCGTCATCATGAAGTACACGGGCAAGATGCCCTCCGTCGTTCCCGACCGACGGCCCTCAACGCCCGAGTCCAAATTCCCAGGCCTGTCCCTGCGAAGCAGAGCACAGGGCGCCCACTCGCCACTCACCTCGCCGGCACGCTTCATCTCCCAGCGCGGCGGCGTCGAGGCCCTCTTCCAGGGCGCGGCCAAGAACGTCATCGAGCGCGGCGAGAAGCTGGGCATCAACCAGGCCGTGCGCGACGCCATGGGCGAGATCCGGCGGAACATGCAGGACCTCCGCGTCTCGAGCAGCAACAACAACTCGCGCTCCAACACGCCTGTCACGAGCCGGCGGAACGTGTTTGCCAACGGCGTCTCGTTTGGGTCCCTCGGCGGCAGCGAGGCGCCGACGGCCGCGGTGCTGGAGCAGCGGAACAAGCAGCTGGCCCTGCTCCTCGACGAGGCCATCACCAGCCTCAGGACGTTGGCGGCTGCAAACCTGGAGGGCGATAAGGACAAGAACCTCGAGGCCGTGGAGATGGCCGCCGCCAAGGCACAGTTCGTCAAGATCTATCTGGAGGACTCGACGCTCGACCTCAGCCTGGATCCCCCGCCGCGCGAGGGCGATTCGAGCGCGCCACAGGTCATTATAGAAGCCGCCGCCGCCGACGTCCTGCCGGACGACTCCTCGGGAGCCACCAACAACAACAGCAGCAGCATCATCAACAGGGACACCTCATCCAGCCTGATGATCGCCGAGGACGAGATCATGACCGACTCCTCCGAGGCCGCGGGTGCCACCACGCCCAGGATGATGAGCTCGCCGGCCGCCCCGGAGGGGTCGGTCATGGCCTCGTCACCACTGTCGCCGACGTCCCGGCCCCAGCCTCCGGACGCCAGCCCCCACCGGCCGGCGGCGCCCATCCCCACGCGCTCGACCATGGCCCGCTCGTCCTTCTCCCTCATGCTCGAGCCCGACGAGCCCATGCCCAAGCTGGGCGCGTCGCCGTCGTCGTCATCGGTCATCTCCTCGTCCCATCGCTCCTCCACGGGGGCGTCGGCTGCCGCAGCCGCCGCAGCCGCCGCCGCACACCGCAGTACCAAGAGGCCCAGTAACGCGTTCCTGTTTGGCGAGGTGGTCGCGGACGACGCGGGGAGCGTGGCGGCCGGGAGCGGAAAGGGGTTCACGTCAGATGACATCTTTGGGCTGGAGCCGCTGCGGCGGCCGAGTAAGGTGCGGGGAAAGTATGAGGATCTGTTTGGCGGTGTGCTCGGGGAGGATTGAGGTCCTTTGTTGAGATCAAGAAGGGAAGGCCTATCGACCGTGGGGCTGTTTCGTAGGGGAGAAGGGGCTGCTGGCTGGTTGTGAGGGGACTATCATGCGTCCTTTAGTCCAGCGTTGCTTTAGACGCATAGCACGGAATACCCTTAGCATAGAGCTTTTTTTCACGGAGACTACGTAGATGTGTAACAGAATTATTGGAAAATGTCAAAGTCTTGATATTGGTATTGTAAGTAGAGACCAGCAGTAAAGGCCAAAATTAAAAACCCCATGATCGCCCCATGCTCATCACCTCGATCGTCTTTTCTTTTGCTTGCCATGCATCAATCACCCGGAAACTCTGCTGTCTTGCCTCCCAAATAGTTGTGCGTGAGTCGTTGGACAGTCCAAAGTGTGTACAGATGTGTATGTGTACGTCGCAAAAAAACACCCAACTTCCAGGCTCGGGGTGCAATGATCTGAAGAGAACCCGCACTGATGGAGACTCCTCAGTCATGGTCTAGCGCTGACCTTCTCGAAGCATGCAAAGGTCTCAAAAGCCAATATTGAATATACATCGAACTCCGTGCTCGTGAGCAGGCTCTTTCCATCCCATAAGTCCATGTTGACGACGCCGAACACCTGTTGATGATATTATCAACGGACACTTTCCTCTCCGAGTTGGCAGTCATTGAGGGGTCACTGGCCCCCTCCCTCCCTTCCAGAAATCAATGAAGGTTGCCCACAGGCTCGGAACCCTCAGCTTCACCACGCCCAGAGCACCTTGTGGTGCAGGGTCCTGGGCCCAAGCCTCTCGTACTCGAGGGGCGTGATCCAGGAGTCGTTCATCGACAGCTTGCCGAAAACGCTGGCGCCCTTCCAGACCACGACCTGCTCGTCCATGTCCCTCGCGCTGCGCGACACCAGAACTCTATCCGCAATGTCGGGCCGCCGCGCTCGGAGCGTCTCCTCGAGGTAGGTGGTGAAGTGAGGAATCTTGGCGCCGCCGCCGATCACCATGATGGAGCCCATCAGATCGCGGACTTTCTTCTCGTCACCCTTGGCCGCGTTCTGGATGGACGTCATGATGGCGATGTCCAAGGGCGCAATGGGCAGGACCGAGTCCCGCTCGATGGCTTGAAGCTTGCTCACCGGCACGTTGGGGTCGACGAACATGCCTTGTGGAGCTGGGGTTGCCTGGACCTGTGGATTGAATCCATTCGTAGGTGGTACTGGCGTCCCGCCGTTTGGCGCTGGACTTCCATTGCCGTTGAGACCTTCCTTACCAAAGACGAAAGGGGGCGGCGGCGCGGGCGTGCTGGCACCCTCTGGTGCGGGTGACGGGGCGTTCGAAGTCTGCGGTGTGCCGTCGCGCATTATGTTGTTGAAAGGATTTGGCTTCTCCTTCATCGGTGTGGCAAATTCCGTCGGTGCAGTGGTCGTACCATTCACCCCGTGGTTAAACTGCTTCAAAGAAGGCTTCTGGAGGGCCAGGATTGCAACCTGTGCTGCTGATATGGGATCGTCAGGTATGTCAACCTCGTAAGCATTGTAAGAACGATCAATGATTTTCCGGCGCCCACGGATCTTGGTTGAGTTGTCGAATATCTCGGGATCGTAGAAACCCATTGGCGCTAGGATGACTTCATCATACGTCTTGAACTGGTACTTTCGTGTAGGTTGATTCGGAGCTCGCAGATGGAATTGGAACACTTGCACGGAGATGTCTGCTTGTGTCATTGTGCAGTGTTTGATCTTGAGCTCCTCGGCGAGCAAGAAGTCGTACCGCCGCCGGAGGTTGATGTCCGCATAGGGGAAGTTGTCGTACAACATCATCTTCACGAACGTCTCTGTAACGTCGTAGCCGCCATACTTCAAGTTGATGCGCGATTCCTCCATACACAAGCCGTCCTCGACACAAGTGATGGAGGTCTTCTGCGCACCAACGTCCACGACACAAGCCTGGGTATAGCCCGCCCCAAACGTCGCAGCCATGCTCTCTTGAATGAAGCAAATCTTGGAGAACTCGAACCAGTTCATGCAGGTTCGCAGCGCCAGCTCAACGTACTTCTTGTCATAGAGGTCGGGAATGACAAAGACGCAGCCATATTGCTTCCAGGCGCTACTCTTGTTCAGGCCGAGCTCTTGTCGTATCGCCTTATCAAGAAGAGTCTCGAAGTCGTCATAGAGGTGTTCCTTGTTGGTGTAGTCATCCTCGTTGAACCAGCCGTACTGCATCGGCCACCAGAGCCTAAACTTTGGATCCGAATCGTCCGGCACTCTCTGAGCCTGGTTGCCAATGAAGCAAGAGGCCACGGAGTTTGGATCTTCCAACGACTTGACGTCGGTCCACTCGACTTGTAGGGGATCGTTATGGACGGGGATGACCTCCGGATCGGCTCGCCTGTTGTAGTTAACAACAAGCTCCTTGGAGTTTGGCAAGACCTTGCGCTTGTTGGCGCGCATATCGATCTTGAGGTCGCTGCATTGCCTTGTGTATCTCTTGGACCACTCCTCTCCGTATTGCTCCTCGGGCGTCTTGGCCTCGAACTGCCGCCGCGGCAGAGCTTCGTACTGCTCGGCCTCTGTCTGGGGAAACCGAGTCGCTAGGGTCATGGGTATCGTCTTGGGCAGTGCATCGCTCGCGAAGCCTATGCGAAGGTTTTGACTGCCGGGGTGGATGACAATGATGTGAGAAGGGTCGTTCTTGGCCGGGACGGTGCCGTCTTCGTCTGCTCCGGCGCCCTCGTCCTCGGGCACGTCGTCTGCCAGCAGAGGAACCTCGCCCCTTGGGTTGAGGGCCCTCTCACGGTCTCGGTCCTTGGCCGACTGGACTATTCTGTCGCGATTGGCCTCGTTCTGTAGTCGCAGGGGCAGGATCTGGTCATCACGCTTCATGTAGTCCCTGAGCGAAAACGGCAAGTCAGTCGGTGTCGAGGCTGAGTAGGGGTTCGAGGCAAGAAGAGCCGGGCCGGAGGGCAACTCACGTGTAGTAGTTCTTCTGATTTATGGGCTGGACATCTGGCCAGCTGCTCTGTTTCATGCCATTGTCGGTTCGCTCCAGGCCTGTGGGTAAGAGGGGAGGCTGTCAGCAGGAGCGAACCGCTTACTGTTGCGAGGGCCATGGTCTCGCGGCATCGCATCGCATGGCGTCGCATTCTCCAGGAGACTTACCCTCTCGCGCGAGCACGCGCTCGCTGACTTTGCCTACCATCGTGATGTGTTCGTGGTTGATGGGTTTGCGATGAGGTCGGCGAGAAGTTGGTGGTTGCAAACGGAAAGGTTGCAATCAAGGGTCCAAGTCATCTCGAAATTCTCGAGACGGCAAGCTTAGCAAGCTCCAATTGCTTGCTGCGCCGGCATCGCGGGTGATTCTACTCTGCCGCAAGACAACCCATGCGCGGTCTAGGTTCCGACCTTCAGCTTGCCTGCCACATTCACTGCTATTATTTCCAGCAAGTGAAGAGAGGGCGGCTGCTCAGGCCCAATCTTTCTTAGCGTGGACTTTTGGCACCACATGCAAGAAGCACCACATGCATCCTCATGGTCCGTGCATGATCGGCCCCGAACCCTGACGAGTGGGCGAAGCCATCACCATCTACCCAAGAGGACTTAGATGCATATATATATATATATATATATATTACCTACCTAGGTAGGTACTGAACACATGGCATGTGCCTCAAAGATTGCATATATGTTCTTGGAGAAGCCTCCTCATTGTTCGATGGTGTTATCACTTTGCTGGCAGCCACTGAGCAAACAAAGTTGCCTGAGGAACATCTACTGCTCAACTACTTACCTATCTATAGGCATCGCAAGTGGACGTGGAGCTTGAGTGCACAGAAAGCACTTCTGGAGTATGGAAAACCCCCTCATGCTGCCCAGCATATGCTACCGATCTCCAGTTTGCTTGGAACTGCCCCTCACGCTCCAACATGGAGCATACATTACATCAGTGCAAGTCTTTCAGAGGTGTTCACCTGCACGTACAACAAATAATGCTAATGCCTATCTCCCATGGGTGAACCCGCCTCAATTATAATTCATATGCATTCACTCATATATATATATATATTGATTGCTTTGTGACCTCTTTCTTTACCCACTGAGAAGATCAAGCAAGACAAATGTTGGCCCCAGCACTTCAATTGCAAACCTACCTAGGTAGATAGGTACTTTAGTCCATGAGAAACTTCCATTGCTGCTGACTTGCCCATAGTAGTGTTGAAAGCGGCCGTCACCTGACAGCGATGACGTCGTTCCCTGCCGCTTTCACCTTTCCATCAAAGTCGCGACGACTACTGCCTGGGGTCCCAGACAGGACACATTCCACTTCGCAGCCAAACACACATTAGGGAGCACCACTTGTGGACACATTAGCACATTGACTCACTACCTCTGCCGAGTGATATCCGACTCCTGTTTTAAGGGACTTGCTTGCCTCTTTGTCTGACAACCAAGGACATTCAAAACTCTGGAACAACATCCTCTCAAGTGTCAACCCAGCCGAACCGAGCCGACCCAGAAAACCAGCGCTCCAGCTTATCAGTCTGCATACCTGATCTTGCCAAGTAGGAGAGCTTCCTTCTATCAGCATCTCGATCAAGTGACTATACCAAGATGCCTCCCATTCCAATATACTCTCACAGTCCCATCAACGCTGCCGAGGCAGATGGCGTCACTCCCCGGACGGCAGAGAAGGACCAAGGCTCAATACCTCCACCCACAACTACGCAGGGCGCATCAGTATCAGGATCACCACCCTCTGCGAACAATGCTTATCCACCAGCCCAGCCAGGAGCTGTTCCCTCCATGCCGGCACCTACAGGCGCAGCATCTCTGCCCAGTCAACACCCACCACTTCAGCCGACACCGACGCAGCCTCTGGCATCTTCAGGCCCGCCACCTCCTCAACCAGGCGCGTTCCCCGTCCCCTCAGGTTCATCGACCAGCCCGCCCGCAGCGAGCGCCACCGGCCTCCCACCACCGCCCAAGGCCGGGGAGTCCGTCCCGCAGACACAGAAGACGCAACCCAACAATGGCTACTACCCCCCACAGATGTCTGTGCCTGCGCCCTCCGCGGCAACCACGCAAGGCGCACAGCGCGGAACGTCCACCGCCGCCGCCTTCGGCGCGGCGCCGTCGCCCATGGAGCACCCTTCGGGCTACCAGCAGAACCCCAACGCGGGCGAGCTAGATCGGTACCAGCGGGCGGCGCAAGAGGCTCTGGAGCGGGGCGAGGAGGAAAGGAGGCGGACGGCAGGAGGCATGTCCGGGGATGGGGAGGCCGGGGTCTGGGGCAGTGTCAAGGGGGCGATGATGGCTGCCGGCGAGAAGATCGCTGCCGCGGAGGAGGGCGTTTGGAAGAAGATCAACAAGGACTTGTGAGCGCATTCGCGGGCTAGACAATAGCCAGGTAGCAGAAACACTTGAGAGACGTGTACGTATCTCGCACCTACTGTATTGTACAGACTCCCAAGGCACATGTTGGAAGCGTTGACGACAGTTTGAGGCAGCCTCTGATCCTCCACCGGCAGCACGCCAGCATCTCACGCGAAGACCTCTTCTGAGATGAAGGGGTAACCCTCTGTGAATTCCAGTCGAGATGACAAACACCTCGTCTACGCCCCCTGGCAGTGTGGGTGACGCGAATACACCAAGATGCCGACTACGTATGCCGACTGTGAACACGGCCCTTGGCGTAACACCTTCAACTTGCAACGATGGCGTCCCGGTGACGTTGTGACATCAGCGGCAGTCAGACGATGTCCCTTGACCCACCGGGACATCCGGCCACAACCCACGGGAAAGATGGGGGGGGGGGCGCGAGGGCTGTGGGGGCGGCGACAACCCGGGACGGAACAAAAAAGAGGCAAAAACAATATCACACGAAAAAAAAAAGGAAAAGACGAAAACCTGCCCCTTCGGCCCCGCGTGACGTATCTCTACTGTCGCGGCCTGCCGGATACAAACTAGTCTGCGCGCTGCTGTTCGTGTGTGCGCACGCGTACATTGTGCTGCGTCTACAATGTGCCTGGTCGTCGAAAGGGGATAGTCTAGCCGTGACTCGCGATCGTGTTCAGGGACCCGAGCCGAGCCACCCCAGGCCAAGCCCCTCTGGAAGGGAAGAGATGGGGGTGGGGTTCAGACGAAGTCCTTCACTCCCGCACGGAGTTAGGGGGGAAAACAGTCTTAGGAGCCGTTGTCGCTGCGGAGGGAAGATCAAGGCACGCACACAACTTCCAGTACCCGGTCGACGGGGAGGAAGAGGAAGAGGGAGGGCCCTTTTCCCGCGCTGTTCCCGGGGCGGGAGGATGATGCAGGAAAGGAACAAACGGCACATCTGGCACGCGCAAAGCCTCCCCCGTGCTCATTTTGAGTGCTTATTCTGCGGCCGCTAGTTCGAGGTACATCAAATACGGCGGAGAGGGAAGAAGGTTTGGGGCGGAGGGACACGAGTGTGATCATGTACGACACAGAAGGATGTACCTGAGAGATCGACAGGTACAGGCGCGAGGGACAGCGCCCCCCCCCCCCCCGCGGGGAGCGGAAGCAAAGACAAACAGTGGGGGTCGATGAACGGCGCTGGATGACAACCTGTATTGTTGCGCCCCGCGCACAGCCTCGCAGCCTCGCGGCTAGTCGTCATAACCAGCAATCAATCCGCGGGCGACAAGTAGGGGGTGTGTGGAAGGGGAGGGCCTCGACAGGGCGAGAACCGCGGCCTGGAGGACAGCCTCGGCGACCAGATCCTTGCCTTTACTTTTCCGTGCGCGCGCGCGCGCGCTCTCTCTCTCTCTCTCTCTCTCTCTCTCTCTCTCTCTCTCACTCTCTCTCTCGCTCCCTCTCTCTGATCCTCAGGCACGATCATACACTATCCTTTCTTCCGCTCGCTGACGCAGACCGGCAGATGTGTACAGAACTGACAGAGTAGAGTGTTGCAACCATAGGGAAAAGGGGGCTGATCTCTTGGTGGGCCAAACCTTGGAGTGATTTGCTCGAGATACGCGGCGGCGAACGTCGGGCGACACAGGGAGCGGGGTGGGGGGGGGAGTGTGGGAAATACCGAGATGGCAGGTCTAAGCACGATGATTTTAAAAATAAATAAAGTTGAGCGTCGACACCCAATTATCAACGTCACAATGGGGAGCCGAGCTCTCACCGGAAACCTCCGAGGGAAGTCCCCACTGTCGTTGCACTTGGTCGGGCCCTTTTCTTCGCCGCGGCCCCAGTAAAAATCTGAAGCTACCTTGTCTCTGTCTTGTCTCCTGTAATATGTGCGAGTGTGTGCGTGTAGGCCCGTGGGCATGGAGATGGTGTCGTTTTTGGGTGGTCTTTTTTGCCCTCCGCCCGCTCTTTTCCCCACTTTTTGCCTGCACCATTACAGGATCCAGTAGCCCTTGTTGCTATTTCCAGATGCCCGGGAAATTAAGGTGTGCCAATTCGCATGCACGACAGACAGGACCACCAGCCCGCAGGCCGCTCCACCGGGGGTCGTTGATAGCGTTGATTGGGGCCGGCCTTGCTCGCGATGGAGACGCACATAGTGCTGTGGAGAGGGACGACCGCAGACAGATGGACACACAGACGCATCGAGCGCCGGTGCGACGGGAAGGAATGGGGCTTTACTACACGGACACAAATAACGGGGGCCCACAGGTCCCGATAAGGCATGTCGATGGAGTCGAATCGGGCAGAGGGACCGGTGCTTGTCTATCTGAGGAAGCGCCGCATCTTGATCCTGGTGGATGTGTTTCTATCTAGGGGCGGCTCGGGGATAACTGGACCGCTGGAGTATACTTCCATATGGAAACTCAAAAGGCGAAAATATCTAGCTCCGCTTGTCTGCAGCCCACTCGCGAGGTGGGTTGTGTCCGGATGAAAGTGTACAGGAGTCTGGGATAGAGCGTCTGACAGACGAGATCGCTCTGCCACCTTGATTGGCCTTCCGCCTTGGCATCTATCTATGTAGTACAGCGTTTTGATGTAGTGAGCTGCCAGGGGATCGTCAGCTCGCGCTCTACCAGCCAATGACGTCCTCTGGCTTACACGCGACTAGCCCGTAGCCTGACACGCTCCACGCCGGCCGCAGCGCTGCGAAGGGTTGCTAGCCAGACTGCCGGGCTGAGCGCACCAAGTTGGCGGCCTCCGGTCCTTGTGTGAGGTGGAATCCCAGACGTGCCAGGGGAAAGTGAAGTCAAGGGTCCCGATGAACGTTATAGGGCAGAAAAACAGCGGCACGTCGGGATTAGACGAGTCTTGATCTCCATAAGAGCCGAATTATAGACCGCGGGGAGGATGGCGATTAGCTGGACAGATCAGGGCAATTTCCCCAAATGGGACGAGTTGTTCATGCATTCAGAGACTATCAGACAGTCAGACTGTCTTGCGCTACACCCAGACGCAACAGTCAGACACGGCTGTCCCTGTTGGCGGCCACCCCGGAGGAATGGTCAAAGGACGGAAAGTGTGCCCGGCCCACAAAAAGAAGAAGTCATCGAAGCTGTCGTGGAAGCATCTGTTTCTTCGGAGCTAGCTTGGGTAAGGTGAGTGCTCGAAACATCTGCGGCTCAACTTCCTAGGTCGGATGTGGCACCCAGCCCTGATGGGTCTGATGGGCTGCAAACTTCGCCCGGCCGCCTCGCCGGAAATGGATTCAGGCCAGGTAGCGTCTGTAGACGGGGAGAAAGAAGCGTGCTCTCGGCGCTCGGGTGCTGTCACGCTGCCACACTGCCAACATCCCAACTGATGCGCGCCGCGCCCTCCGGCTGCAAAGTATTGCGTAAGTGCACCCGCAAAGTATTCCGCGAAAAGATTTAGCGGTCGTGCTACAGTGCACGGCATCTGCATGGTCTCGACTCCCGAGCCCACGACGTCTCTTATGTCAGCTACGACACGGCTCATTTTGGAGTCGAGTACTCGAGTGCTTTTCGTATTCACCAAGTCAGTCTGAAGCGCGGATGCGTCAGAGCCAACGAGCGGGACTTCACATCTGGGTTGTGAGACGAACTGAAATGCGTTGGATGCAGGTACACGGCTGACGGTGCAACTCAGCATAGAAGCTCCTCTGAGAGACACGCACACAAGAGTGAGAGGCTTCGGCCTACATGGTTCCTGACGGCTACAACCAGTCGTCTCTCTGCACCGAACCAGAAAATCGAGCAGCCTCCGAGGTCCCGAGTATGTGGCTTGAGCTCCACAGAACCGTCCGCCCAGGGAGGCTTGACGAGTTGCGCATGAAGATCTCGATGAGGGGGTTCCTGGGCAGGTTAGGTTATAATTGGGACGATATCGCTGAGTTGTCGAGTGGCAGACGGGGGGCCCATGTAAACGTTGGCCGCGAGAGGAGAAGGGGGGGTGGCCAACAAGCCATGAGCCACCGACACAACGCCGAGGGCCAGAGCGATGGGTTTGTGATGAACAGGCCCCATGTGAAAAGAGTATCGGCTGATTTCGAAATTTTGCCTTGCACGGAGAAGCCGGCAGAGAGGATGGCCAAGTTTCTACTCGGAGCGATGGTGATCGATCTCTGGGTAGCGCCCGGATTCGCAGGCAACCGGCCATGATCGGCCAGCAAGCGAAAACACAAGTGTCGCGTTTCTGATGGCGACGAGAGTTTGGGAGCGGTGATGAGGAAGGTTTGTAGTTTGCACAATACGAAAAGAGGCGCTGAGCACCGACGAGCGTCGGCGCGCTGCACCGCGTAGGGTAATGTAGTGGCGGAGCTGGTTGTGTGGCCTGGCCCAAGAAAGTCGCGGAAGGGCTCTGCCTCGGACTAGTCAAACACGCCAAGAGAACTCAAAAAAGGACCGACGGGAAACAGGAGCGAGAAGTTGTAACCGGGTACCGATTGGATCTCCAAGAGATCTGATTCACCACCTCGGCCGCCGTATCACTCCCCCAAACTGTGACAAGGCCCAAACCGACGATGAGGTACCCAGTAGGCATCTGCGGTGGGTGATGGGTCCGGTAAGTTTTGGGTCTGTCCTTATTAGTACTTACGACCTGCTTTGGTGGTTCGCTAGACGATGCCCAGGTGGAGGGCACGGCACGGTAATCTCCACCGCAGACCTGTGTGGAAAAGGAAAGAGACCCTTGAGGGCCCGGGCGAGCCTGGGCTAGTCGCGATATGATCTCGCTTGGGACAAGCGAGAGGGCTGCCGCGGTTGGCCTCACTGCTGCAGGGTGACCGTGACCGTGCTGTCAGTGTCACAGACTTGGACATGGTTCGATCAAGGTGGGACGAAGTTGGCTCTGAATGCTCTGGTGCCAGGGACGGCACCGACGAGACGTGGCAGAATTGCGCGAGCAGCAAGTCTGCGGTGACGCGCGGTGTGGCGCGAGGTGAGTAAAGGTCCCCCAGCTCTGATGCTGGCAGCACCACGATGGATCGCAAGGGCTTTCCTAACTGTAGCCATCTCTGCCTGCGCGCCCGGGGTTTTAGCGTACTGCGTGCCGCGCACTGCGCACTGCGCACTGCGCACTGCGTCGTGGTCCAGGGCGCCAGTTTCTACAAGGTCGAGAGGCTTTTCGGCCATACGAGCGCCCAGGTGGAGGTGATGGCAAAGCTTTGGCGTTGGATCGGGCGTGATTCTTGCTTCAGGAACAGGGCCGGTACTCTCTTCCGCCAGCCCAGGACAACGACTGATGACGACATAGTGCAGTAAAAAAGGTGAGCGGGTTACTGGGGATGGTGGTTGAGAGAGGCAAGGCCAGCTCCTTTGTGGTTGTGGACTCTACAGTAGTGGACTGGACTGTGGTGGATGGAGGATGGAGGATGGAGTTGGGGTCTGGGTCTGGGTCTGGGTCTGTGTACTATGTACCACAATACTCTGCAGGCGGGAACGGCGACTGGGCAGGTCGTTGGGCTGCCAGGCTGCCAAGCGGAGCACCCGCCGGTGAGTGGGAAAGGGAAAGAAGGCACGAGAGGGAAGAGGTGCATATGTGGGGTGCAGGTGAGACGACTGTTTCAAGTGTGAGGTGCCATCCTTCGATCCAGCCCTCCCTGATTGACGCTAACCTGCGGGGGGCAATTCTTGGGCCCTGCAGCCCGCTAGCCGGCGAGCCTGGCCACTCACAGTGGCAGGACGGGATCCTGCACCGGGCCCTGCACTCGGCACGGTGGGGTGCGGTTGCAGAGAGCCCCTGGCCGCTGGTGGTGGAGCACTCTTTTTTTCAACGACATCTTGTTCCATCGGCCAAACCCTCTCCCTCTCCCGCCGACAGCCCAGAACCACTCTTGCCCACTCGCCCACCCGCCCGCAACACGACACGCGACACGACACCGCACGCACGAGCAAGTTAGCAGCTCGGATAGGACACACTGCATACCGCACCCTCTCGCCTCTGCCATCCACGAACTGGTTTGCTTCTCACGTCAGGGCTGGCATGATCGAAACTCAATCTCCTATTTCGATGGCGTAAAGCCCGGACAGCGACGGTCTCTGGACGTCCACGTTCCATCGACGTGACTATCGATAAGACCTCGAACAGGAAGGGTACATGGCACCCCACAATATCATCCAGCCGGATGTTGTACTATGTACTATGTATTGTACGTTGTCGTCGTAGTGGGCTCTGCCGCTGTTTTCCAACCTCATCCAGATGTCTTGCACCCCACTCATCTCCCTCAAATCACATCCCACATTACAATCTCGACGTCGTCATTTGGCAGCTCTCCGCAGTCGTGAGGACTTCAAACCTAGCCCTTGATCCTGCTCATCTCCCTACTGGACTCCTCGCCAACGACCAACGCCCTCTCGCCAGACCTGTCGTCCCCAGACTCTTGACAGTGGGGACAGTAGATTAAATTGCTGTGGCTGTCTCGTCTGCCACGCTCTATTTTCGTCCTATGCTCATATCGGCTGCGGCTGCGGCTGCGGCTCCTAGCTAGGGCCTAGGGCTGTAACGGTAGCCTCCGTGCCGGTCGCCTCTGTTGATCTACGACAGTGCCTACAAAGGCACAGACATGATGAGATACAGACACAGACAATAGTCTAGACGCTCCCTATCACGCTAGGCATGCCGCTCACCGTCGCGCGCGCCCGCCATCAAAGTGGATCTGTGCATGTCATCAGCCTCATCTACGCTGAGGATATGTTTGCGCGGTCGTGTGTTTCTTGGGCTAAGTCTGCCGGTTTGACGGTCCATCTCATCGAGACGAGGATCTTCATCCAGCAGGCGAGATCCTTGTCCTCGATGATCTGACATCCAGCGTCCTTTGGAATCATCGATCGTCTCCTCCAGTACAGTTCAGTACTGCTGCTCGGCAGCGAGACTGGACACGCGGTCTCGGTGCAACCTTAATCCCGCGCGGCCCTAGATTTCACGATTTGATGGTGACAAGTTGATGATTGGGCTCTAATCGCCTTGACTCTGATCTTACGGTTTGGCGCAAAATAGCGTTTGCAGGACCATGATTCCTGTCTCGACTATACGGCTCCGTTCGACTTCCCTTACAGCCGTCATTCATATAGAATCTCTAGCTTCGGCGCCGCCTTGGTTAACATTCGTCACGGGGGTTCCGAAGATCCTCAATTCTGACGTCTGCCTTGTCGACGGCAGTCGCTTTGGCAACAAGGTCAGACTAGGGACCTTGGGCGAAAATCGATGATGGCGTCGGGCGCACTGGTCTGGTTTGGTAGGTATTCTCTCCCTCGCTGTCAAAGTTTTGATAGTCCCGTCCAGATGGGGTCACTGGACCTGAGACAAGCTCCTCGAGACCCTGACCCACTCAGGGCTGAGGAATTAGGATGAATCGGCTTTGCTCTCCGAGTACACTGGATTTCCCTCGGCCTCCCTTCCGAACTTCCCAACCCTCTCTACCCTCTTCTGACGTCTCAGCCTCCCCCCATCCCGGCTCGTCGCCTTGCTTTCTTTTCAGCATCGTCATCCCTTCCTGGCCTCACGCGGTGTTTGGATCTAAAGGGATTGATGGGCCACCACACAGACTGCCCGCGCTCGTTCTGATCTTGTGGAACGCTTGTCCGCCTTCCTTCCACCTCGCAAGCTGCGACCTTGTTGCGAGGTCTGTGGGCACTCTCGTCGGCGTGTGATTCGCCCCATGTACCCTACGTCCAAAATAAGCCTCGACCGGGTCAGGCCCTGGCACACATCGGTTTCTCGACAGTCCACCCCACTCTGCCACGGTACGGTACTTTGTACATCAACGTCCTGGAACCCTGTTGAGCCTGTCCACGTCTTGATCCTTGCAGATACTGCTCGAAAGGGCAAAGCCTAGCCCTCTCCTTGCTGCCCTCCTCCGTTCGAGTACACGGACTACAGGCCAGGCTTGTATCAGGGATTCCGGCTCAGCACCTACCGACGTCTCCAAGATCTCCTCGACATTATTGGACACTTCAAGGTTGATGCCTTTGGATACCACGGTACATTCTTTTATACTGCCGGGGTCCTCTGCACTGCCCCTCCATCTGGGCCTTTTTGCTCTCCTTTCCCCCATCGTGCCCACCGTCCGTCCAGGAACAACTTTTTTTTTGCAGCTCACTGCCAGTCACTCCTTTTCCTGGGCTTCCGACCTATGTTACTTTCTCCGCCCCGGACCGCTGCCCTATAACATAGCAAGAGCTGGCTCTCTTCCTCTTGACGGATGGCAGTCGTTCCCTTCCGCGTCTTCACCACGGGTTGTATCTACACGACTCATCACGCTCCTTCACCCCTGTCGACGAACTCGGATCTAGCAATACCAACTTGAACAACCCACTGCTCACAAAAGAATTGTCTGCCCTCGACGAGGCTCGACTTGTCTCTTTGCACTGTTTCACACACAGAGGCTGCTTGACTCGACGTCTTCGACCGACAGCCGATCCTAAGATCTACGCGTTCCTTACTTTTTTAACAGTTCAACATCCCGTATCCCGACAACTCGTCCAAGCACCCATCCCTCATCGGCCCCGGAGATTATTCCTCTCACCCTGTCCTTGGTTCAGGCTCGCCTCTATATCCAAGTAAGTTACAAGATCGCCTGAGGATATACGATGACACACTCAATCGACACGTTGGCACTGTGGAACCCCTTAGCAACCCAAACCCCTCCCCTCCGAGGGGGCTCTGCCGTCTGTGTATTAATGCTGACTGACATGGTCTCTCCCCCCAGCTTCCGTCCATTTCTCAATTGACATTTACAAGCTGGACCTCCCCTTGCATGTAAATTCCCTTTGTTTGCGATGGATCCGAGTCAGGCCCAACTGTAGGCCGTCCTTATACCACTTGATCCCAGAGATTTAGATCTCAACAACTTACACCACTCTTTCTGTACAGGAGGCACCAGCAGCTACAGTCCCCGTCCTTTGCCTACCACATAAACAACAACTTCCGACGTGAAGCTCCTGCAACTGGACGGCCTGTTCAGATGATGAACATGAGTGGAACCGAGATGCCAGTCAAAACCGAGGGGATGGGGGCGCCAGCCCAGGGAATGTGGACCACGCCGACCTCAGCGGGCATGCGGCCGCGCCCAGCGACTATTCACGAGGGCTTCTCGTACTGCATGGACGAGGGCTACGATGGTCTTCCGGCGTGGGACTCGTCAACCCTGCCACTACACCAACAACAGCAACAGCAGACCCCAAGCGACGTCTCCTCGAGACCCATCTCAGTTCATCAGGAGTTCTACCCCCCAACCACGATGGACAACGGTGCGTCTTCCACACTCCGTCTTGCTGACATTCAAATGCTGACCTCCGGGACAGGTCACTGGATGCAGAAACCCATAGAGGATAACTTGGAGATGCACGGCATCGAGACCGACATGCCTATTGGACAGGCTTACACGACCGATGAAGCGATACCAATCCTCGATCTGCGTTACCCTGGACAGCCTCTCGAGGGCGAATCACTGAACTTCGAGAACGGAATTAACCCTCGACGTATGTCAGGCTCGTCGTTCACAATGTCCACTTCTGGTGGGCTCTCAGACATGACATCTTACGAGGACTTCTCAACAGCTCTTTCCGACGCTCCCTCGTTCAGCTCGGATTATCCGCCACCATCAAATAGAAACTCATTGATGTCTTCGACGCAACTGTCACCGGTCGCATCGCCGCGAATGACACCACAGAGCCGCTCGGAGCTTGTCAGGACGCACAGCAGAGGGCGTGCGTCCCCGTCACCACGTCCGGGGATGCGGTCTGCGCCTTACAGCGTGGAGTCAGCAAGAAACAAGCGCTGGTCAACAGGGTCATACGGAACCATGTCGAACCGTCGACCGTCTCCGTTCGTCTATCAACAGCCTTCCGAGTCTTTCGGCCCACGAATGACATCACGACACTCGTCGCCGACGATCCAGAACGGCCAGATGCCTTTGAACTTCGGCAATCTGCAAGCGACCCAGCAACAACAATTCTTCATGGGCCATGCGCATCCTGCCGCATTCCAGCGTAATAGCATGCTGCTGCCTTCACAGTTGCCATCGCAAGGGTATCACCACGAACCTCATCACTTCGAAAACCCGCCCCCGTTGCTTTCTCACGGGCTATTCCGCATGCTGCAGAGTAATGCCGACCCTCACTCCTTGCATGGTCACTACACCGACTTGTCCGATCCACCGGACCTCTACGCATCTCTCCACGAAGAGCAGATCCCCCCTCCTCCAGAAGATATGAATCCCTCCGACCCGGATCTGGTACCCCACGAGCAAGAACTGCGATTCGACGGAGACCTGTATACGCCGAAGTGGGTGCGCGGACACGGAAACAAGCGCGAAGGGTGGTGTGGCATCTGCAAACCTGGACGCTGGCTGGTGCTGAAAAACTCGGCTTTCTGGTACGACAAGAGCTTTACTCACGGAATAAGCGCTGCCACGGGCCAGCCGTTCCAGGAGCCTCAGGAGACAAGGCGCATGGATGGGAACCCTGACGTCTGGGAAGGACTCTGCGGGAGCTGCAATGATTGGATCGCACTGGTCAGCTCCAAAAAGAAGGGCACGACGTGGTTCCGACATGCTTACAAGGTACGTGGCTTTGTCTATTTGTGCACAGCCTAATTATCGCGGCGGCAGCTAACCCTTCGAGTTTAGTGCCACACCCATCCCAAAATCAAAGACGCACCGAAGCGCCGGCGGGAGTCGAGCCACCAACGGCTTGCGGCGTCGACTACAGCACGTCCGAAAGTCGGGCCCGGAGAGCAGCTACCGCAGCAGCCTCAGAACTCCATGGCGCCGGTCACCCCATCTTCGACGACCAACGCTTCTACTACTCCGACCCCGGCGCACGCGCAGATGACTTCTCATCCACAACACATGGACAATACTCAACACCATTACCAGCATTGCGTTGCGCCGCCTCCGGCCCCTGCTCACCTGAACATCCAAGTGTCCTCTCCAGCACACCACAGGGAAAACGTGACAATGGACGGCTACTCCAACATGATCTAAGTCGCCGAAAGCCCGCTGTCTACTCACATCGTTTCTTGAGCGCCGACCTCACCGGCTTTTTTTGTCGATCTTCAAATTTCGTCATCAACTTAATTTCCTTTTATACATGCGCCACGGCAACGAGGGAGGTGTGCGGGTTTCCAAGGATACCATAGAACAGCATAGGGGTTGGGTTGGGTTGAATTGGGTTGAATTGCTTTCCAAATTACCAATCCTTTCGACAGAGCCGGAAAACGAACAGATGGTCAACGACCACGCACAACAACAACAACAAATTCAGTCCCTCTCGGCCTGTCACAACGATACCACACAACTCCTTTTTCCTCTGCGGTTTACTTTTTCTTTTCTTTTTCTTTCTTTTCTTTTCCTCCTTTAACAAGTCGTTTTGCATGCATGCGATATCCCACAGTCTGTCATTTACGGAAGTTGATGAGTAGATCTTTATGATGTTGATGAGGAAGCATCAGGCAAACGAGAGTTCCATGTTCATCTTTTTTGTGTTTTGCATCTCAACAAACCTTACACACTCACTTGCTTCTATTCTATCCTTCACGAACATTATTATGGCTTTTTTCTTGTTTCATGTTCATACTTCACTTGTCTTCCCGTCTTCATCGTTTTGCTCTCCCTAGCTATTTTAATGTTAGATAGCTGGTGCGAAAATTGCCCTCGGAGAAAGAAACACGGAGTAAGCGAGGCGCAAAAGTTTGGTCAGTTGGGTTTTTTGTTGTCGCGGACCGACCAAAAGAGGAGGATACCCAATACGGGAAAATTGACAAGGTTACTTAGAGGCTTTTTCTTCACTATCTGAGAGGCGATGGATGAGGATAGGTTCTGGAATCAGAAGCTGGCGAGTTCATAGGAATTCTTGAAGAACTTTTGTCTGTGACAAATTCAGATCATTTGCAGAATCCGCTGATTTGGAACTGTGACGTTCACTTAGGCCTAGGTGGCTACTTTACATTGTATACAACAGGTGCGGATCCTGCGTGTTTACGACCATCGTGAACACAAGCTATCTCACATCGACAGGCAGACCTGGAGTCGTCGAAACTTACGAACCGGGCAGATGAGGCTCGGAGTCCCCATGCGAGCCCGACATTAGGGAACACACGCACACACAACACGACCACGCGGCGTCACAGAAAAGACGAGCGTTGGCAAGATTGGGGGGGGGGGACCGAGGCGAGGCCGAGGACGTTGATTGATAGATCCACACGTGCCGCCACAAGCCCCAACAGGAAGATCAATCGCACCACACAAACACAACGGACGCGGGGGCAGTAGTCACGGTTAAGGAAGGAGGAGGAGAAAAAATGCCAAATAGGGGAACGAGGAAGGTTTGGAGCCGGGCGTTTCACAACTATAGGGCGGCGGGCACTTGGGGAGGGCAGGCTCGCCTGGCGGGCCTAGGATCACTTGGGCCAGGGGGGGGCCGGGACGGGGGTCAGAAGGGGTGGGGGGGGGGGAGAAAGGGAAGAACACGGGTTTAGGCCGGGTATAGTAGACCGTTTGGGGGTCGCAACGGGTCGGCTTGGGAGGGCATTGGCTGGCGTGGAAGTTCCGGTTGGTGGGATGACTCTAAACGGTCGCACGGTCGCAAGGTAGGACCAGGCAGCCTCGTGCCTGGGACACAGTTGGATTTTGTTGCTTCTAGTGAAGGATTCCTGGGATGGAAACCAGGCAAGGCTAGCCTTGTCACAAGGGACAGGTACCGGATTCCTGATGATTTACTTCGATAGGCTGTCTGAGAGGTCGGCATCCCAGGGGTGGTTTATCCAGGAGCAGGTCATCCCCGAGGAGACCTTCCCAGGCTATCTACGGGCTAGAGAACCCCAGACCAGAGCAGGGTCTTCAGAAATTTGACTCGGGCCTTGAAGTGGGAAAGTTTCGCTCTTTGGTGTGCCTCATCCCATCGTAAGAATCGAGATTCGTCTCGAATCGATCTGGCACAAACGCTCGTTTGGCACTACATCGTTCAGCTGCTCGTCAGCCTTGTCCAACAGCAGTCGGGGCGCTGACCGATTTTCATCAGATCTTGGCCGAACGGGAAGAAGTAGTCCCGTCCGAAGTGCGAAAGCTAAAAATCCACCAAAGCTTGGGGAAGAAAGGAAGGAGGAATTACAGCTGACGTTGGGATGTCGTATGGGACGACGGCATTGCCAATCGTACCGTCGCACGGCAGTGCCGACACAACTTTCTGGATCGAGGATACTCAACCAGAGCGGACGTTGGTTTGGTTTCGGGCCCAACGGACGCGCACGCATCGGGCTGCCATTGCCCGTCGCTTCGAGATGCCGTCGGGAAGTCTAGCTGGGTTGGGGGCTCACGGCATTGGGAGTTCGGGGCACCGACAGACTACCCAGGCTCTGGGTCTGAGCGAGAAGACCATCTCGTCGATCTACCGCAAACCGGGACAGGTGCTTCGGGAGCAAAGAGGAGAAAAGAATCGGTCGAGATGTACTCACTACAAGCAAGGCTCATGCATAATGCAAGGCTGACGGCATAAGGCGGCCGGTACTGTCAAAGAGAACCAGGTGCCCGGGGTCCTTAGGGCCTGCCATTCACAACTTTTCGGGAAAGAGACGAACGTAGGACCAGGCAGTGAGAGTTCCGAGGCAGCCCATCATCTATGCGCACCAGATGTGCCGCTGGGCTGGATGGTCGCAACTATGCAGACGTACTGGGCTCGAAGGAGACGTGATGATCGATTCCTTGTTTTCTCAGCCTCGTTCGACTGATGGTGCACTTGGACCTAACCAGACGCGCGTGCGCACACTCCTGTGTGGCCTCGGCGGCATTCTTGGCCGTGGCCTTTCCTCGATCGGATGCGGCGCGAGGCGGGGTGGGCGATGACGACTACATCACCACCAACTTCATCATCATCCATCTTGGATCATGGAAAAAGAGAGACAGCCCTCTCAACCCCGCGATCGTAAAGCGTTGGGCGTCGCGAACCCCGAGGCGCTTGCCACCCGCGCCGCCCCCTCAGGCCCCAGTCCTTATCGCCAGGACCAGAAAGCTCATCAAGCTCAAGCTCGAGGTCGAGGACGATCAGCCACCACTCGGTGGCCGTGATTCGAAACCAGCCGGACGACGTGGGCAACAAGGCAAGCCAGGCTCGGAAACGTGGCAGTTGGAACACACGGGAAGCCCCCCCCCGCAGTCCGGTCAACCGTCTCATCTCGTCAAATTCATGCGAGGCCCTGCTCGCGCGGCTCGCACATGACGTTAGGATGGGCTCTAAGCGCAGTAGTAGAGGATCTAGAAAGAATCCTTCTTCGGCCGGCTTGGAGCGCGCGGATGGCGTCGTGTTCGGGCCGTGATTTATGCTTTGACCGCCCAGGTGATGTGGCCTGGCACCGTCGATCGCCGTGACGAGTGTGTGAGTTGGCAGCGGGATGAGTCAACGCGAAGGTTTTCCCCGGGAGCAGGTTTTGGTTTTCCGAGAGGAGAGGCAGCATCGCGCGACGTCTGTGAGCGCGTTGCGGGTTCTTGGCGCAACCCAGTGTCCTTGTGTGCCAGCGTGCCCAGGGTGTCGGATTGGGAAATGGCGTACGACGGACTAGTTTTGTTAGTGGGATGACAGTCCTGCCAAGCCGCCCAAGCTGACGCAATTGGGGCTCAAGACGCTTGACGATGGTACGGACGGCAAGGATCTGCTGGTGAAGCCCTCTGCACTTAAAGTACCGCGCAGTAGGACAATGTTGTTGGGCACGGAGGGGAGGGTCAGGAGGGTTGGGGTTGAAAGAGAGAAGACAGGTTGACAGGCCCCCACCAATCTCCGCCTCTCGGCCAATCGCGACTCAGACCAGGGGTCCTCCCGTCAAACTCACCTTTCCCACCGCGCCCGCCAAGGACGAGCGACGAGGCGTCAAGCGCATCCTCCATCTCGTCCCAGTATTGCGTACCTATGACATGCATCCCGTCTTGGGATACTGGCGCGATACCATTCTCAAGCCACCAATCTTCACCTGCCCGATACGAGCGTTACTCCGCTCTCGTATGGGTGCCGTGCCCATCGACCACAGCCGTGTCAACAGCCGTCCTCACAGCCGCAACCGGGAGTTGCCCTCTTGTCTCAGCCCTAGAGCATCTTTCCAGCTCTTCAGGCTGTCACGGCTGCTGTCTTGAGTCTTGACGGGGAGGTGGAGGAGGATCCAGCTTGGTCCAGCTGTCGATAGTCCGTCAGACGTCGGAAATTGGATGCAAACACAGATCAGCCCAGAAGCGACCGCAAGCAGGCAGAAAAGACCCAGCCGAATGCAGCCCAGACGTCATCCACCGGCCAATGGCGCTGCCATCCATCTGCAAGCACTTTACAAAGTAGTATCGCTGCGAGCGAGTGGGTGCGTGGGTGCGTGGGTGCGCGGGGCCCGCCTCTCACAAGCTATGGCGCACGCCCGCCTGCGCCCGCACGAGATGCACGAGCGTGCCTGACCTGATGAGCCCACCGGAAGCCAATCTCGTCCATCATCAAGTGCTCACCCACTAAGACACACGCACAGCGTTATCTGTCACAGGCGCTACCGCATCTATGCATCGGCCGCCCGCAGGCCGTCCTGGAAGCTGACGCAGGAACCTGCAGGACGGTCCCGTCTCTCGCCCTGTCTGCCTGCCTTATTGGCACCCTGACACCGCCTTAGCGAGCACGAGAGGCGTGCAGCACAGCCTGCGGATCTTCCCAGCCGCAGGAGATACTCGTCCGGCCGCATTGTAATGGTACTTGTGGTTGCACGGAACCCAGTGAATCCACCGCTGCAATTACAGCCTGCAGACGGCGCCGCCCGGAGACCTTTACACCGGCACGGTCCTGGGTGACTGTATCCCTTCGCAGCTCTGGAACCGCGCCCAAACGTGCCTGATTTGATCAGGTGAACCTGTACACTGCTGAGGAGCGGGTCTTGACTCTTGGTCGAAGAGCCAGTTGACAGGATTCAAGGCCTGCACAAAGCCTGCATAAGATTTCCGATTCTGGGCACAGCACTTGGAGCTTCCGAGATGAGGAAGTGTTGCCGTATCAACGACTATTGAAATCATGATTATACCATGATGCTGAGTTGCAGAACGCGATGTCACTTCTCAGTGCCCTCACTCGTATTGCTCCAGAGTACTTCCGTATTAACTGCTGGCGAGACTTTGTCGAAATCAAAGCTCCTCTGCCAATGCGCAATGTCTCTCATTCTGTGGGTGTTCGCGTTCCAGGCCAGCCTCGATCTGCTCACTGAAGGCTGCAACAGCAAAGTCAGCGCGGAGTTGTTCCACCAGGTCTGCAGTAGCGGCCTTCAGTAGCGGTCTTGAAAGCCGTCCCGGCCAGCCCGCAGACGGTGACAGTTCATGCTCGACAACACCTATCAATCAAGATGACCGGCAAACGTCACAAAGCATTGACAACTTCTGATGGTGGACGGCTGCTGTGCACGACGCCCCCGACTTTGCAGCTCACGCGAGCACGTCGTCCTGCCAGCCCTGCCTAGAGCGGGTCGGCCCCACTGTGACGGTCCTTGGGGAGGCCAGAATACCGACCGAACGGTACATAGTAGCGCTGCATGCTTTCAATGCCGCTGCGAGTCCCAGAAGCTTGGGATGCCCAATTAGAACTTGCTATTAGCTCCTGAGCGACAGGAGCAGGTCGTTTTCTACTGGAAGGAACTCTGAATTTTCTTTTCGTCCGCTGATAGCAAGTAGCCAGTGACGAACCACAGTTCCTTCACTTAGACGGCCAAGTTCGACCAACCGAATCAAGCGGCTATGGGTCAGTGCTGTTGTAAGAAATAGCAGCAAGCCAGCACGAGAATTTGGAATTTCTCCCCTACACCAACCATTCATCTGGACAAGCGCAAAGCGCAGGATGCATTGCTAAAATGGGCTGCGAAGCCCTCGGTCGTTCTCTCGGGTCTTCAAGAGACTGACCAAGACTGTCGCCCGGTGAGCGCAACAGTTGCATGGCTGTGGCTGGTGCTGAGAAGGTCCGGTATACAAGTAATATCCGAAGAACTGGACTTGACATACTGCATCCATTCCTCCTGGTCCCTTGAGAGTCCAGCCATGCCATCAAGGGACACACGCGACTAGGCCCTTCAGATCGGGCCGCTCGTAAATTTAGATGAAGAGCTCGCCCCAGCTACCAGGCTCCTGGGAGCACCGATCAGCAGTAGGGTGATCGCTACGGCCAGGCTCGTGAAGGAAGTCCCAACATCGTGAGCTCGGCTCTTACTTTTTCTGCAGCCGCACGCTCGCTTGCTTAGCCGCCCCCACAGTTACAGTACGTCAATTGCTGCCGTGTCAGGGACTGACTGTACGTTACAACCTCACTCGTCGGCCTCATGCGTCGACCCTTGCGCACGTCCCACTGGTGTGCCTGCTCGTGTGCATCTTTGGTCAAACTTGTCAAACAAGCCGCAAGCCTCGAGGCCGCAAGCGTGAGAGGAAGAGAAAGAAAGTCTGTCCATCTTGGCGTGCCATTCGTCTGTTCAAAGACAAGACCAGACCGTCTACGCCAGCGCTTGGGATCTTGTTGAAGCTCAAGTCGTACGGTACAGAGGATCCACTGGCACAGACGTGCACCAAGCCAGACCACACAGTCTGCCGTTCCTGCTCACAGACTCCATCGAAAAATTTACCAGCCGGGCAACTGAGCCAAAAATCACCTCTAGCGATCCCGCCTGCCCCAGCGCTCAGCCCTAGGATTGGCTCCTCACATGCTGGAGCTGCCTGTTGGTACGGCAATATACAGTGCCGTCGGGGTTGGGCTTGGTTTCCCTTGACAAACGACTTTCAAATGACGATTTTCCCTGCTGTCTCGACCTTCCTTCCTTTTCCCGATTTGTCTTGCGGGACTCTCTTGATCATTCTTTGAAGACTCTTCCAGCCTTCTGTCTATTTACTTTTACCATCTAGTCCATGGACTGTGGACAACGGAAACCATTCCATCGATGCGCAGCTTGGTTTCCAATAAAACCCCCGGCATTTGGGTCATATCTCAGCACAGACTCACGACGATTTCCTCTGTTTTCTTGACTACGACACTGATGAACAAAATAAAAATTTCATTAAAAAGGAATGAGTGATATGCAACACTAAGAACGGCTCTGTCTGAAACGTTGGTATCGTTTTTCATCGCCCGATACCGTCGGTCCGGAACACCACGACGAGCCCCCCCCCCCCCCCATAGGTGGCCGCTTGCTCGGCATAACGGAGGATAAGGCCGGACGACGACCATTTCGCACATGGTCCAGATCCTCTAGATGTTCTTCTGCACAGACTTGTAATGCGCTCCAGCGAACACAAGAGGATACGGCAGAATTCAGAGCTGTTATGAGCGAGCAGGCAGCAACCAGGTGAGACAGGCTCCCTCACCGACTTTGCTACCCCATGGGGAACGCGCCGTCAATCTTTGCCGCTCATAGCACTCTTCACAATATTCAACCCCCGCAGCGTGCTGACAGCCTGCTTCCCTAGCTTTGGTGATCCAAACGCTCGGCCGCCAACTCCACTACGAACGCCGCCGGCCGTCTTCTCGAGTCCACTGCTTCAGACTCCCCAACAAACCGCCAGCAGCAGTCACCTGGACGAGACCTCCGGCTGGACGCCCCGCTTTGCGGAGGAGTACTCCGTCTTCAACTCCACCCCGGGCAACCTGAGGGGTGAGTCCTCCTCGTCCCGGAGCGGCGCAGTCATCTCCACCAACCTCCACTTTGCGCCGCTGAGCCCCGTGGCCCCCTTGACGGGCAGGAAACGCCCGTTGTCTGCTGAAGGCGTCGCCTTCGAGATCGCGACCCATGCAAATCACTTCACGGCCGATCCTGTCAACCTCGCGCCCGTTGATCCCGCGCGCCGGCTGGCGTCGTCGCCCGATCCTCTAACCCTTTCGCACAAGGACGCCGGTGGCGACCCCAAAGATACACCCAAGGCCTTGCAAGCACAGGTGCAGTCCCGATCGGCGCAGCAGCAGCAGGAGGGTCAGAGGTCAGCGAAGAAGTCTCGAAAGGCCAGCGTTGCCGGATCAGCAGCCCTCAAGTCACCACCGGTCGTCGCGCAGGCGTCGACACAGACCGCGACTCCTCCTCCCTCGTCTAGGGGCGGGCGCAGGCTTGCGCCCAAGCTTCCCCAGCTGGACAACATGCAGAACCAGGGCTTTCCGCAGCCGGACTTCTCGGGCGCGCCGCAGCCGCCGCCCCAGCTGAACACGACGTTCATGACGCACACGGGGGACCCGGACGATGTCTTTAGCTATGCGATGGGACCGACGACTGCGCCGCCGATCACGGGCCCGCGGCCGTTCTGGGGGGTGGACATGAATACCTCGGGCATGGACTCGGGCGGTATGGCCATTGATGTCGATCTCTCGTCTGCTGGAGCGGACATTTTTCAGACAAGCCCGACGCAAACCCATTCGCATGGGCAGATGAACTCGATGGAGTGGGGGGTGGCGAACTTCCATGAGCAGGGCATGGTTTCGCTACAGAATCAACAACCAAACCATCAACAACAGCAACGGTCCCAGGTGCAACAGCAATCACAATCTGAGAACGCTCAGCTAAATGCCACTTCTAGGCGCGCGCGACCGCTGGCGCCAAAGACAAACCTGGGAACTCCGAATATGACCCAGCAGTCACCAAGTCAGAACTTCTTCGGCTTCTCTCAAACGACGGAAAATCCGTTCAGCGCCAGTCCCGGCGGAGTGGACCCAGGTCTCCTTTTTAGTCAACCTACGAGTTCGGCGCCGATGAACAGCAGTGCGATGTCCATGTCCATGTCAATGTCCATAGATGCCGCATCGTTACATCCGACGTCTTCGGCACCGGCGGCCATGGTGCAGTCATCAGCAAGCATGACTATCGATCCAAATGCGGCGGAGGCATCAATGTCTGCCGGCAGCAGTGTACCGCCGTCTGGAAGCCAAAGCTCGAGCCAAGGCCAGCCGAGAAGACAACTGGACTTTGCGCCGGGGATCACGCCGACCGAGAAGTCAGGTGCGCGCCCTGGTCTGTCGCGCAGCTTCAGCGAGAGTGCAAGAGGTGGCAAGCGGACCGTGGGCGGCGGTCGAGATTCCCTACCGACGTTGGCTCCCGCCAGGCCTGTGACGGTGCATCAGCCCAATCTACCACCACCACCACCCCTAGTGAACCAGGGAAATAGTCGTCCGCAGACTCAAAGCGGGCGGGCTGGCGGGAGGAGCTCGCCTCTGAAGTTGTCGCATCACCACCGCCTGTCAAGCCTCACCTCCATCCCTGAAAATGCCGCAAATATCCCTGCGCGGTCGAGCAGTTCGAAGAGGGCATCGGTCAAGTTCGTGATCGATGAGAACGGTCGCGCGCGTGCCGAGACGATTCTTGACGAGGACAACGAGGCTGAACCTGAAATGTTTGGCAGCAGTCAACAGGGCGCTCATCGGAACTCTTGGGGCGGTCCTCCTTCTCTTCCAGTTCCAATCTCGGATTCCGACGAAGACTACTCATCCTCTGAAGACGATGAACCCATCATCATCCCCAGCCGCAACACATCCTTCAACTTGCCAGATCATCCCAGGGGCTCCGGCTCCGGCAACTCGAGACCACCAACGGCGAGCAGCATCTTCTCCCAACATCGCCCGCAACAGCGGTCGTTCAGCGATCGGAACCCAACATCCTCCTTCCGAAGAGACGAAGCAGATGCCATGGACATGGATCCACCGCCTCCTCCATCCTCGCAGCAATCCCAACGACCTTCTACCGGTGGAAGCCTGGGAGACGCAGCCGCCGAGTTGAGAAAGGTCATGCAAGCCGGGAACCCGCGACGGCCGAGCAGTGGGCAGCAACCTGCGCTTCCCGGCAGCGGAGGTAGCAGCGGACACAGACAGCGACTCACGCCCGGACAGAGAAGTAGCTCGTCGACAATCTCCGAGGCGAGTCTGCCGGGGACGTCGCCAACGCAGCAGAGCCAGGTGCGGTGCGTGTGCAACAGGCCCGAGGCGGGCGAAGGGGCGTTCTTGGTTAAATGGTAAGTGTGTTCTCTCGATTCTATTTCATATACACTGCAAGACATACACCCTACATCAATCTTTGCATCTCTCCCGCATCCCACCGTGCGTCAGGCTCAAATTCTTTGCGCTCACCCTTCCTTCACCAAATCCTTACTCGGGGGAACCTTATGCGCGTGGGGTCGCGTTTGGCTGCAAAGCCAATCCAAGTGGTCACCTGCATAAGCACCTCCATCTCATCGCGCATACCGAAAACAAACAAACAAACAAACAAACAATCGAGCACTATAAACAGCAGTACTGACAATCGCGTCTCCCGCAACCCAACAGCGACTCGTGCGACTGTCTCCTCCACGGTCGGTGCGTCGATATGCCCACGCCCCACGACGTGCCGCACGTCTACATCTGCGCGTTTTGCGCCAACACGCCGAGTATGCGCGGCGGGCGAATGCGGTACACGGGGCGCACAAATGCCGGAGCAGCAGCAGCAGCAGGCGCCCCGCCCGTATCGAGTGCTGCGAGTGCTGCCGCCGCGGCGGCCGCCGCGGCTGCTGCTGCGTCGAGTCCGCTGGCGCACAAGAGCTTCCGGTCGTTCCGCTAGACGCGTCTAGCTCTGGGAGGGGGGGTTGGGGTGGCGACGCTCTCGGGTGACATGGATGAGTCAGAGTGGTGACAAGATACTAAAAGAGCATGTGCTGCTATACTTGTATATGCCGCGATTCCCGGTTGCGCGCCCGTGCGAGGTTGAGGTCCCTTGAAACAAATATTTGCACCTGCCCGCTTAATTTACGACGAATGGACACGAGGGAAGGTTCCGGAGAGGGGGAGGAGCAAGAAAAAACAAATTACTCGAGATACCCCACGTATTCCCTAAGAGTACGCCTACTACGGCTCTTCGTGGACTTAGTAGCTTCCTAGATCAGCCGGAGAAAAAGACAACTCGCAATAGACAGTTTCTTTGTCACACTGATTTCGCGCATGGCCTATGTTCTAGCGGTTGACACGGAGTTAGAGGCGGACTTCACGAAGCTGTCCCTTGAGGTTGTCATTGAATCCAATGCCTTTTGATCCACCGGGCTCCTCTTCCCCAACACCGGTCACGAAAGCACCGGTTGACTCGGTATTCGCCATCAAATTTTCATCCAAGTAATGCTCAGCATCTGGGAGACCTTACCTCTCGCGAGTATTGTGTCCCAAAACTACAATCTGTATGAGGTCCACGACTGGACAGGACTCAACTCGCACTGCTTGAAAATATGCAGATAGAAGTAGTGACAAGAAGCGAAGAATTGAGACAGGAGATAGACAGGCTTCAAATAGTTTTACAGCTACGCTCTGCTATGAGATGACCACCAGCTATGACCGCAAAAGAAAAGAACATTGACTCCGACACAGGAAGTCTATGGACTAGTAGGAGACAGTTGATACCTCGCCACGCTCATCGGTAAAGCATCCGCCTAGATGCCCGAGTCATCCTGCTTGTCTGGATCTTGGGCCGGGTAATAGTCATCCCAAGTGGCACACACAGAGTCGAGCTGGTCAATATCGGTCGTGCTCAGGCCGTTGACGAACTCGTCGGAGTTCTCCAAGAAAGTAACACCAAGACCAGCCCCAATATGCCATGCGATGTCTGCCAGGTCAACCGCGTTAGCACCGCGTCTAATAGAACGCTCTTGTACAGACTAGAGATGGGAAGGGGGAAGGGTCTGGGGGGGAAAGGCGCGATGCCAGTGGTGAAAAATTAGGACCAGTGTACGTACGGCAGTGCATCAACCAAGCGCCCGGATTGTCCGTCCTGAAGGCGATGAGGATCCAGCCCAGGGGTGGGAGCATCACAACATCGCGGCGGAGCGGGTTGGTGCCGTTCAACACAGCCTTGGCTGGATCAAATGGCATGGGGTTCGTAGCGGCGGAGCGACCAAGCTCGACGAAGTCATGGCCCTGATGAGGCGTGGTCTCGTGGTTAGCTCTGGTGTCCCAGTCATACTCGAGTTTGGCTCTCCGTAACCAGCGCGGGGAGGACACTCACGTGAAGATGAAATGGGTGAGGGAGGTCGACTTGGGCAGTGAGATTGTTGGAGATGAGCCAGTAGACCCACTATACGTGCTTGTTAGCCTTGTCTTGCTCGAAAGTACACTGCACCGCGCACAAATGGCAACTCACAGTATTATTGTCTCCGTTGATCGGATAAACATTCAGCTGACTCGAGTAGTCGGTGTCGTTGACGAGGTCCTGGGCGAGTGGATCGTTCCAGTTGACCACGATGTGGTTGTCATTTACATACCAAAAGTGGGTCGTGGTATCGAACTTTACGTCTAGAGTGTCGTTGGAGGTCTGCTTGAAGGAGGACGTCGGGACGGTGCGTGGGACGACGGGCTCCAGCGTGCCGGGCCCCAGATCCAAACAACTTGATTCGGTAGCAGCAGTACCTTGGTCGCTTGGTAAAGAGTCCGAAGCTCCATCGTAGTGGATAATGGTCGCCGGGAACGGGTTGTGAGATGAACCACATCCACCGCTTGCACTGTAGGAGACATTCATCCAATAGTTGTCCACAGCCTGTGATGCGTCGATTAGAACGTCATAACGTTGGCCGATGGCTATGAAGAGATCGTCGACGGTATACGGTTTGACGGGAACGAAATCATTTGCAATGATTGTCATGTCTGTCTTTTTGTTAGAACTGAATGATCACTCCTCGCGGGTTCGAGGTGGACTTGAAAAGAGACTCGGATGGTTCGCAAACTCACTGTGGTTGACTACTTTGACTTGAAAGTGATTCTCAACAGCTGGCGCACCGTTAGAAATTGCAGCTGCCCGTATACAAAAATAGGAGGAACTTTTCTTACCCGTATTGATAAGGCGAAGACGATGAGTCTTCCCTGGTGTCAACGTCACGCCGCCGTAGGATCCCACACCAGAAGTTGCATTGATGGCGGAGCCGTTGAACAAGACGTTGTCGCTAGGCGGTGGGCGGCTGCCATGCTCTATGGAGAGCATGATCTCGTCCGCGCTTTGCCAATAGTAATCGGTGAGCGGGAAAGTACCCAGATCAATGTCATAGTTTGCACTGGCTGGGCCGTTGATCTGCAGAGTACCGAAGACACCGTTTCCGTACTGCGTCGAGAAATGCGAGTCTATGGAACAGATCAGTCATACCCTGGGTCAGAAATCACAGCGGATCTGATAATATCGGGATGAAGATGATCTACTCACGGTACCAGCTCGTGCCATACTGATGGGCAACAAAGGTGTAGACCCTCTGATGTCCAGGAGCAGTTGGACACTCGGTGATGCCTCCCACGCCATCTTGTAGCTGCAGCACAAAGTTACTAAGTCAGATTGGACGAATTGACAATATCCAGAGTGGGACAAGACTCACATTAGTGTTGAGTTGGCGAATGCCGTGCCAGTGCATGCTTGTTCCTGCAGGGAGGTCAGCGACCATGTTCAAAAAGTTACGCCATGGGAGTACGAAGAGATCGAAAATGCATACCATTCGTAGTGAGGTTGTTGACTACCGTGATTTCCAGGATATCTCCCCAATCGGCAGTGATCGTCGGCCCTTCAAAACATTAGTACCCAGGTGCTTATACAAGTTGCCCACGAGGCTGAAAGTCTTTTGGGGGGCCATACCGGGCAGTGATCCTATTGGAAATCTAAGTCAGTTCCCAGAGTCCCACTTCAAGGAAGATTATGAGTATATGGTACGCACCATTTATCAGCATTATTACGTCTTTGACGTGGCCATCTGGACCATGCCAGTTTTCTTGCTGGCTAACAACCAAGGTATACTGCAATTTGACAACTAAATCAGCCGGTGAAGAACCTTTCGAGCGAGGGCCAGCGATACGAACCTCTCTGGTGACACCAGTAAGGGGCGTTTCGATCTCATAGTCTGTGTCAATACTATATCCTTCAGTCCAACACCCACGATTCGTCGGCGTGTTGCACGAGGTTGAGTTGGCACCTGAGGTCGTGTTCGTGTTCTGACGGACCGTATGAGGCCCGGCCAGGTGACCCAACGAGGCGACCGCCGAGGACATCTGCGAGAGCAGAAGCCCCGAGAATAATACCAAGAGCCTAGAGAACATCTTGACAGATAATTGGACACCTCAACTCTACCTCAGTTCTGAGAGGATAAAACTGTCTATGTCTTGAAAGACGAAATTGAAGCTTGAGGTTGAGCGTCCTTGAAATCTTGGCAGACATGCTTCTTGAATTTATATCTCATTCTTCGACTTCGAAGGAGGCCGTGTAGCCCTGGCTCGTTCCTGACTAGGCAAACACCAACGCCATCTCACGGCAAGGCGCGAACGCATCCGTCTCAGGTCGGTATCGCAAGGCGGGCGAGGGCTCGTGAGCAGGTCGGATGGGCGCAAAATTCTTTAGGTGTAAGAAATAGCCACACCTCCATCGCTGTGAGCTGAGGCCTAGGCAGAATCCAGCCTACCAAGAGCAAGGCATGGATGAAAGGGCTGCGATGAAAGAAGGGGGGGGGGGGCGGATGATGATGCTGACTTTATCATGCGAACACTTTTCGGATCCTCCGTAGGGCTGAGAGGGCATAGCATTTTGTCAATACGAGTATATACATCCCTACTGGCAAAAATGACTGATAGTCTTTGACATCACGTAAGAATTTACCGTGTCGACAAGGGGCAGCAGCCTAATGGTGGCAGAGTACGAGACTTGGTAGCCTGAGAAGGGTGAGATGATTCGAGCTGAGGAATAGTTAGCACTCCGGGCTGTTGGCGGAGGCGGCTGGCGGCTCACGCTATCATCTGTTCTACGTGAGTGGGAAAATGACAGAAGTATTCTCAAGAATTATTGACTGGAGGTATGCACGCCCTTGACCTTTCTCTAGATACCTAGGTAGTGCAAAGTTTCACGATGATTTGCGCAAGAGGTACTCAAATGTCAGGGAGCAGAGGGACAATGATCAGACAGTGGCCAAACTACGAAACGAAGCAAAACGCCCGCGTTGTAAAGGTCTCTCTTCCAAGGCTCAAGAGACTCAACAAGCACCCGGGCAAGAAAGGTTTAGAGCTGAGAGGTTACATTACGCGCCGCTTCTTCAGCGCGTAGGGCTGTGGCGAGGTAGCTGTCACTCAAATGCAACGCGAACACACTGCCGGTACAGTCTCTCGTTTGCTCATGGTACTGTACAAGAACAAGCCACGTCCAGACCGCGGCGCTCAAGCGAGGGCGAAGGAGCCTCGAGAACGTATTTGGCACTCACTAGTCCCACGCAGACGCGAGCGAGATGACTTGGTCAATCCGATGACCACGTGTGACTCGGAAGCCTCGACTCATTCGGATGAGTCGGCCAACGAAATAAGCATTAGCTTAAGGCGGCATACGTGCATATGTATTGTGCAACCTGGCACGCTTGGGATTGCGAATGTACCCAGGTAGACAGAACACAGAGGTTTTCGGTCACACTCCGGACGTCAGCACTAGCTTAGTAGGAGTTCCTGATGATTGTAGACATCGGGCCACGAGGCCGCACGTGTCGTCGGGTCCTTTATTCTCTGCGGTCCGGCTTATCGTTTGTCAATTGAGGGCTTCCCCGACGCGGCACTCTGCCTGTCATACTCTATTTGACCGCCCATACTATTGTCTTGCTACTTATGTTCCCCGTAGCTCTCCGGGCAGAACCTTGGTCTCAGGAAGCACTGAATACGGATATACAGTCCGTGAACTTCGGCAACATCTTCGGGAGGATTCTGATGACAGCTCAAGCTTCAACTCTCACCCGCGTGGCTAACAAAGTCTCGGGAAAGAGTGGCGCAGTCGCGAAATGGCGGTTTCGCAGAAAAGGACACTCTAAGTTAGGATTACCAGAAGTCGTACTGTCATCAGTCAGGCCACTTTGAGTTCCAAAGTCCCGACTCCCAAGAGCTTCAAGATTGGCTGCTGCTTGTCTAGGTATCCTCTCTGTCAACCTGCGAGAATCGGACACGGAACTTGGGCTTTTCCCACATCGCGTAGGAGCGGAAGTCGCGGTCAAAGTCTATCTGATTGCCAGGAAGCCTGATGACATCGAAATTCCAGAGTATCTTGGCAATGAAGACTCGGGTCTGGCGCCACGCCGAGCCCATACCGGGGCAGCTCCGCGGGCCACGACTGAAAGGCCAAAAGGCGCCTCTGGCGTCACTCTCGAATGCGGGGGCCCACAAGTGGTGATCGGGCGGTAGCCAGCGCTGAGGCTGGAAGGTTTTCGGGTCGTGAAAATAGCGTTCGTCGCGAGTGAACGCAAAATGGCCATACTGGACTGTGACACCTCTCGCAATGTAATGCCCATCCACAACGGCCCCAGGACTGATACGAGGCAATCCATTGGCCCCGATCACTGTCATCCGTAGGGTCTCCATCAAGCAGGCATTGAGGAAGCGAAGATGGGCCACCGTCTCGGTGTTGATCTCGTGGTTGGCTTTGAACTCGTCCCGAATTTCCTTGACAAGCCGCTGATAGCTCTCCTTGTCTTGAGCCAGGAACATCAGAGTGCAGAGAAATTGGCTCGAAATGGGTTCATATCCGGCGCTCAGGAGCTGACCTGCTACAATCTCCATATGCTTCAATTGTCCTTTGGTGGGCTCGGGCGCGTCAGGCGGGCATATATGGTCGAAGTAGTCGAGGTGTGTGGTATTTCCCCGGCGTTCTATTCGAGTGTTTTTGTCGTCATACAGGAGATTTGTCATTAATTTGTACTCACCTTCTGCAGCCTTTGGGGTGACGAAGACAACCTCATTGGGCCCAATCCGCACGACGTCGCCTATACAAGGGCATCAATGTACCATGTCACGTTCTCAATCGTCGAACAAACTGACCGTATTGCTTTAAAGCTTTTGCAATCGCCCAAGGATATTGTCCTCGAAGCCTATAGTCGTCAGATATTACCTCCTATGATTGCTACTTGGGTATTCAAATACAGGTAACCTACCAGTGATACGCCCACCATACGTTGGAAAAGGCCGCGAGTGGAGGACCTGGAAACTTTGACAAGGGGTGAAGGTACGCGAGATATATGCAACGAGTTATTGCGTAGAGTATTGCCTGATATTATGAGACGGCTAGCCGCTTGGGCAAGGTGAATTTTCGACTTACACCTCCGACTGCTATAGTAGCCCAGCTACTCTTGATGGATCAATCTCCGGGGGAAAACGGACGGCCGAGAGGAGATCCATAATGCACACTGCTCCGTCGAGACCGGCTGTTGACAACCTCAAAGCAAATGATCTTGGGAATAGCTCGAAGAGCTTCTTGAGGATCAGATCTTGATTGCTGCTGTCTTGATGAGGTCGTGCGACGTCTCGCTGCGGGCACCTCAGATCCGGTGAGCGTCAGCCCCACTGAACATATGCAGTTGGACCGGTTAGCACTCACAGCCAACATCCGCGGGTTGGAGACCAAAGCACGCTTGACCCGCAGTACTGTGCGAGACACGGCTCTCCGGTTCCAGCGCTCTGCAGTAAGGGGGTGAGTGTGAAGGGATCGCAGCACAGAGATTTGCGCAAACTTGGCCTAAGCAGCCCTGGAGGTCTGTAAATACCTGTTAGTTGCATACCTATACCTGGGCAGTCTTTATCACAGCTCTAGCTACGTCTCCCCGTCTTCCCTGTCACATGTCGAAGAAATCGCAACTGATACAAGATTCTCAAGCACGAACGACTGCCACAGGGGAGAGCACCGCAGACGACCTCGGGAACGATCAATTCTGATTCACTGAAATGCCAAAATACGAAAACCTCCGCCATTTTGAAGGCTTCAAGGTTGTGTACCAGAGCTGCCTGGGTATAGTTAGCATATACAACCGGGTATAAGTGGTATGTACAACTCCCAGGGATTAATATTCACACTTCCCCACATTATTTCCTCACCAAGTTTGGCAGCGTTTTGCCTGGCAGCCTTGGTGGCAATGTGTGAGAATTAATCCCTGGGGGTTGTAAGTTCCCAACGGTCAGCTGGGCCGACAGTCGGGGCTTCTCTGGAGTCCGATACCAGACGAACGTTGGATGGAATGAGCTGGGGGAAGGGTGGCGTGACTCGTCGTTGGATTTATGCTTGATGATTGGAAAAGATCCTGCACCGCGGCGCCTTCGGCGTCGACAACGTAAGCGCCGCCACCGTATCCTGTAATATGACCACCATGGGTGTCCGTGGCGAAGCTTTGGCTTAGCTACTTAGGTAGCTATACAAACGCCAATGATTTCAGTACCAGCGAGGCTTGACCAGTCTTCAGCTTGAGAGATTTCAGGCTCTAAACGCAATCACTTTCATGAGAACGACGATACGTATCCTAGGGTACGTAGGTACCGTGTATCCTACCTAGGTACCTTGGTAGGTGCAATGTACTCAAATACTGGCGCAATGTCAATACCTAGGTACTGATCTGGGCAAGATTCAATCCTTACCCACAGGCCCCGTCCTCTCCCCTCCAGGCCGCGAAGTCCCGCAAGGAGCAGATATGCGGGTGTTCCTCCTCTGGAGCCGGGCGATCCTCCGACATCCGACCTCGACCCTGTGGTAGACTGCCTACTTGTGCAGGGTCTAGGCAGCACTCCAATGGGTTGTGGGTTAAGAACGTTCCGATGTGGCGTGAAGACGGTCCTCGCCCTCGGTTTTGGGGAGGCTCACTCGCCTTGCACAAGCGGTCAGCGGCGTACACGGGATGCGCTCAACCACCCCCTAACTCCGACGCAGACATCGGTCAGCCCGAGGTCGAACTAGGCGGGGGATGTTTGTGCTGCAAGCCACACATTAGGCCCAGGCCCTTGAAATACATTGTGCTTGTACCATTTGGGTTACTGACGACGGAAATTAATGGCGTCTCCAGATCATGACTTCAAGCCATGAAGAGAGAGGGGAATGAAGGAAAAGAGAAAAAAAAGAGTCGAGGACAAGGAAGAAAGGAGAGGACAGAGGAAAGAGGGCCCGGAGGGGGGGGGGGAGATAATCAAGGGAAAGAAAAGAAAAATAAGGCCCTAGATGCGTACCGTCCACGGATCGACTTGGAGGAGACGTTAAGTTTGAATCCAACAAACAGCGTGGAAGAATCCAACTCCATTGTCGCTATCAAATGATGCCGGCCCCAGACACACGAAAGCAGTGGTGGAACGCCGAGAATGACCAGACCCAATCCACATATTCGTCAAGCCACTCACCACCTTAGCCTCCTCTGATGCATCTAGTAAATTTTCTTTGTGACTTTGACAAGAATCACACCGTCGCTCATCTTCCCCTTGGCATCCATGAGCCTCACGAACCTATACCCGACCCGCAGCCGATCCAGCCGCACGCACGCCCACGCCGCGAGGTCGTCCCGCCGGAACTTCTCGTCGTCCCGCACGATGAAGCGCACAAAGCTCAGCTCCTCCACCACGCCGGGGATCGCCTTGAACTCGAGCACGTCGCCCTTGTAGTCCGGGTCCCGCGTCGCCTTGGCCGTCTTGCTCCGCGCCTTCCACACACCCTCCTCGTCCTCGTCGCTGTCCTCGCTTCTTCTTCCCTCCTTCTTCTCCGCCGCCGCTGCCGCGGCCGCGGCCGTCGGCGGGTCGCAGTCGTGCCCGTCGGCCGGGAAGTGGCCGTGCCGCTCGCCGCCCGCCTCGACGTGCAGCTCGACCTTGACGTAGGGGTTGAAGGACTTGGCCGAGGTCTCCTCGGGGAGCGGGATGGACTGGGCGGCGAGTATCTTGACCTCCAGGTCCAGCGTGCGATGTTGCACGTGGGAGGCTTCCACCGGCGTGTTGGGCTTTTCTAGGCGGTATCCTGGGGGTTTGAGAATGTAGCCTTTGGACCCGGCGAACATACCCTCGTTCAGCCTGTGCTAATTATCAGTGACAAGTGCCCCAAGATTTGTTTCTACTCACAAAACGTCTATACGGCGACAAGTACTCACATCATGCCCTCGTCCCAGTTCTGCCAGTTGAGCGCGACGACCTGGATCCCCTTCCTCCAATACGACGTCGGCTCCAGGTTCGATGAGCCGATCCTGAAACCGGACGGGTACGCTCTCATCAAGTACCTCCGGTTGTGCTCAAACAGGTCCTGGCTCTGCTTCTCATGCACGTCCTTGACGCGTTTCTCGCTGAGCGCGAAGATGTGACACGGCATTGTCGCCTCGGGCTGGTCCAGCGACTTGAACGACACGGCCTTGGTGTAGATGCCCAGCGCGCTCAGCGAGTGGATGATCTTGGAGGGCTTCGTGTTTTTCTTCTTCGCCGCTGCGGCGCCTGCGGGCGCGACCTGTCCCGTCGTTGACGCGTCCTCGTCTGAGGCTCCTGCGGGGGCTTCGTGACCGGGTGGTGCGTATTTCACCTTGACGAGGATCTTGCGCCGGAGGTCCGAGGGAGGCGGGAGGACCTCGCATTCCTTTTCGGGCGGCTCGATGAGGAGGTCGGCCCAGATCTCCCTCATGATCTTCACCATGAGCTCCTGCTGCTCCGCACCGGCGTGGACCTCGAGGCTCACGATGAGCGGCAGGTCCGTGACGGCAAAGGCGTGCTCCTTGATGGCCCCGCACACGTCGCGGAAGGAGACCTCCTTGGTGAGCGTGTACCCGTGGAGCACGCGGGGCTCGACGACGGCCGTCACTGGTGCTGCAGGTTTGTCGACCGACGTCGAGGAGACCTTCTTCACGTCCTTTGCAGGGGTAGAGTCCTTGCCAGTGGCGCCGTTTCCGGCCTCGTGGGCCGGTCCTGAGGTTGAGGACGAGGGCGCCTGCGTGGGCTCCGTCTTCTTCTCCACATATTTCTCCAGCTTCTTCCCGAGCGAGGTCTTCTCCAGCCGGTGCAGCATCGACTTGGGGATCTTGGCCTTGGCCTTGTCGACCCGACTCTTTCGCTTGGCGCGCCGCTCCGCCTTCTTCGGGTCGTCCTCCTCCAGGTCACTGCTCGAGTACCCACTGTCCTCCGAATCCGAGTCATCCCCATCCCACACATCGATCTCAATGCACCGACACCCTCTCAGCAGGACGTTCTTGTACGCATCCGTGCTGGCGGAGCTGCTGAGCTGGTTTCCCGTGAGATAAGTGTTGTGGCTGCTGGAGATAAAGTAGCTGCTCAGGGGGTAGCTGAGATCCCCGGCGTCATGGCCCAGTGGTGCCACCGCGTTGGTCGCATCGCTGGTCATGTACTTCAAGAAGTCGTTGAAATCCAGCTCATCCTTGGTCGCCAGGACGTTCGGGAGAGCATCGGCCGTGTGATCTGGGTCGCCGCCCTGTGTGCACCGGATGAAGGTGTTGGCCTGCTCGTGGGGCCAGGCCTTGTTGGCGTCGGTGTGGCAGGCGAAGATCTTCTCGAGATAGGGCAGGACTGAAGCAGAGACCGTCTTGATCTGGTCGTGTGCCTCGCCCGAGGTACCGCCACCTGCCTGCTGAACCGCCTCCTTGCCGGGAGGGAGCTCTGGCTGCGGAGGGGCCTTCTCCGGGACCAAGTCCGACATATTTGCAAGAAAGGGAGGTGCTTTCTCTGACGGGAGGCACGGTGGATAAGAAAGACCCGGGAGCAGTAGTTCGGAGGAATCGGGCACAGAGTTATAAACATACGAAGTGTCGTCGAAAACAGATCGACAAAACACCAGGCGTCAGAATATATGAACGATCGTCTCTCACCGCCTGACGTTCATGGAAAGCAATGCGTGGTGTGGTTGCCACCTGAGCAGCTTGGATCGAAAGATGCCCCGTACCGTACCATACGTACTATGTTGAAATTGAGTGCTGAAAGTGGGCTCGCTTCGCTTGAGGTGACGTGCGTCGTAATGGACCAGGACCTTTTTACGAGGGCTCTCGAGAGCTGGCTTAGCCACCTGGCTTGACTTGACCTTAGGCGAGGCCGCTTCGCGTGTCACGGTTTGACTGGGGGGGAAAATGGCACAAGAAGGAGCGACAATGACAGTGACCAGTGGTCTTATTGTGTGTTGTGCAGAGAGCGCAAAAAAACAGGCTTCGTGGGTTCACAGCTGACGAATGAAGGAGTGGGAAGGACGAAGTGAGTGGTCGTTGACGCACATGTCGAAACGACGACAATCATGCTGTTCCTCCCTCTCGCCCAAAAATAAGATCAAGGCAGGGGTCAACCGCTCAAGTGCGTGTTGTTCCCAGCTGACCGTGGTCACCAAATGCACAACCAAGGAACCGACCCCCGTGCCAAGACGTCACTTGGCGGTCGCTGAATGAGGGAGAGACGAAGTCGGGCGAGGCCGTTTCAGGGGCCTGTGCCGTCTAAACGGGCTTGGTGGGGTTCTCAGCTGGACCCCGCTGCCACTCACGAGCTCCCGTCTCAGGGTCTCCAAGGGTCTCGGGAGCTCTCCCTGCAAGATCCCCTGCAGCTCTGCAGCCACGAGCTCAAGAGCAGGTGTGGTGCTACCGCATTGGAGGATGGAGCTACCGAACTCTAGAACCACAAGGACAGTACGACTGACTCGGCAGTGTATTGTGTTCCCAAGCGACAGACGAGGGAACGTTGATGTTACATACCTCCTTCATAGATTGTCTGCATGTCTCTGTAGGAAAGCTGCAACATAATCTGTCTTGTTTGTGTCCTCTGACATGATATTTAGGTGATTATGTAGACATGACAGCTGAGACGCAACGGTGAGACCTCATCTTTGTGGCGCTCTCACCAGAAGTAACGTCCATCGAATTGCTGATCTATGTCACTTCTGGCATATACGTAGTACATAGTATACGAGGAGTGGGTCCCATCAACCCAACCTCATGCCTTCTTCAATTTCTGCACTTGAGCCTCAGCCCACTCCCTGTGCGTCGTCGGCCTTCTCCCGATCAGCCACTCGAGCACATTCGGGTTGCCGACGAGCCCGCGGTGGTTATAGTACAACACCAGCCTCTGCGCCGCGTCCCTCGTCGCGGGGGGGACATCCTCCGTCCCGCCAAAGAGCGTCGTCATGAGTGCTGCGCTGGCCTCCTCGGGCGTGCGCCTCTCGATCCTGACGTCGTCGCGCCCGAGGACCTCGCCCACGATCCTGACGGCCTCGGTGTACGGGTAGGCCCGCGTGGAGCACAGCGGGTACTGCGCCGCGTAGTGCCGCTCCCGCTCCTCGATCACCCGCGCGAGGGCCTCGGCGAGGTCCCGCAGGGCGATGAAGGAGAACTTGACCGCCGGGTCCCAGTTGGCCGTGTACACGGCGGGCTCCTGCTGCTGGCCCACGAGGGCCGCCATGGGGAACATGTCCATGAGGTGCGTCGGCTGCAGGATGGTCCAGTCCAGCCCGGACTCGATGAGGTACTCTTCGACGTAGCGCTTGCAGTCGTGGTTCATGGGCTTGCGCAGCTGCGTGTGCAGCGCCGACGACATGACAAAGTGCTTGAACCCGCCGCCGCCGCCGCCGCCGCTGCCGCTGTCGTGATCAGATCTCTTGGACTCGGCCACCGCGGCGTCGATCATGAAGTAGCCGATCTCAGTCTCGTGCGGGTGAAACGAAGGGGCCGATGTGGAGCACGGTGCTCACCCCGGTCATGATGCGGCGGCAGTCGCCCGGGTCCGAGAGGTCGGCCCGGAGGACCTCAGCGGCGGGCCATTGTTTCTTGAGACGGTCCTCCGAGGTGGGTGAGTGGACGACGAGGCGTAGGCGCTTCCACTTGTCGTGGAGCAGGGGGATGAGGTGTGAGGCCTGCTTTCCCGAGGCGCAGGTGATGAGGAGGAGGTCGTTCTCGTGATCTACCGACATGATTTTGAGCAGACTATGGTATGTGGCTGGATGTGAAGGAGGTCAGTGGGTGGGTGAGTGAGTGAGTGGGTGAGTGAGTGGATGATGACGTTGACCGGTTGTACAAGTGGGCGAGTCCTCTTATATAGAATAACATTGATCTCCCTTTCCATTCGTCAACAGCTCATGTAGGATGGGCATACCCGGACTTACAGACTATGTCCACCCCTAGTCGAAGCTAAATTTAGTTGCGGGAACATCGCCTTGACAACAAAACACTGGTGCAATCGGACATTGGGATGTGGAGAGAGGCTGCATGTGGTTGCCACCTTCGCAGTGAACAATGCTTCCATCGAAAAACAAGTCACCATTCTAACTGGCCCAACTATCGGCATCCCAAGGTTGTTGCAGTATGGATTTCGTTTGGATGCTTTACGAGGGATTGGAGTAAACCGTTCGGTGAACTACCCAGGTACTGGGTATAGAATCTGATAATGACGTGGGAAATTGGCTGGCTTGCTGGATGCTAATATTTAGGCACCAACCGTTCAACGGCACCTCAGCAGCATGACTTTACAATGGCATCTACAGTAGAGGGGCCTCCCTAGGTGCGCTGTGTCCTGTTACAGACATAGGCAGTATGCAGGTATGTCTCTGCGAGACTGACTACGTTTGAATCCTGGGCGATGTGGGAATATGGAATATTCGGTATGATGACGATCAGCAAGCCTCGACCGTGCTGCGGGTGGACGCTCGAGCCCGAGGAACCACAAGTTCCGGGCCAGAACTGGGGGCAAGAAGCGGCAGCACGGAGGGGAAGAGGCTCCGCATCTTCGGCGGATCAGCCGGCGTCATCCTCCTCGATTTCCCCCACAGCGGCGCGCCATACATTTCAAGGCAAGGTTTTTTCTTCCTCAGAACAGACACACCAATTGAGGTAAACTTGTAGGGTAAGGACGAAATACGATCTTGAGAAGTTGGTGTTCCCACAATCCTGTGCATCGGCTGTTGTTGCTCTGCTGATTCAAGCAATCTAAAACATGACTGCTGTGCATCCCCAAAGGTCCGAACAGGCGATCCGGCCCCGATCTCGGAAGGCGGGGGCTTCTGAGGGGCAGATTTTCACACAATAAACCTTCGTCAACTTGGATCGAGGGAGGACTTCCAACCTCACCGACCATTCCGCAAGGCTCAAAAACACAATTTCTCATTTCCTCTCCTCGCATCTGTGCCAAAACTGTTCAAGATGGCAACTCACAATATTGTGGTTTTGGGTGGTGACCACTGTGGTCCTGAGGTGAGTGCTGTGCTCACGGCTGCACATCTATACAACTCCCACCCTCCCAACCCCCGCCCTCCACCACAAGCGAGGATCCGTTCAATTGGGTGAGTCCAATTAGTACGCTAGACTGACACAATCACCAATTACTACAGGTTGTGAAGGAGGCTGTCAAGGTATGAGATCGATGAACACATACAGTACTCAGCACACTGCAAGTGAGGCTGGAGCCGGATCCGAACCGCAAACCCACTCACACCTTGCGACTCAATAGGTCATCAAGGCGGTCGAGTCCCTCAGCCCATCTGCCGGGGCCTTCAACCTGCAGGAGCACCTCTTTGGTGGTGTAAGTCCATCCCTCCTCGGGCCCAAAATCTTGTACAACTCGATCCAGATCTGCTTTGGGCCACCGGCGCACACCTGTCCCCCATTGAGCCACCAAAGTAACCTCCTCTTCTCCCCGTCCAGGCCTCCATCGACGCACACGGCACCCCTCTGACCGACGAGACCCTCGCCGCCGCCAAGGCCGCCGACGCCGTGCTGCTCGGTGCCATCGGCGGGCCCCAGTGGGGCCCCTCGAGCCCCGTGCGGCCCGAGGTCGGCATCCTCAGGCTGCGCAAGGAGCTCGAGACCTACGGCAACCTGCGGCCGTGCAGCTTCGCCTCCGAGTCGCTCGTCGACAGCTCCCCGCTCAAGGCCGACGTGTGCCGCGGCACCGACTTCGTCGTCGTGCGCGAGCTCACCGGCGGCATCTACTTTGGCGAGCGCCAGGAGGACGACGGCGTCAAGGGCTTCGCCATGGACACGGAGCCCTACAGCCGCGCCGAGATCGAGCGCATCGCCCGCCTGTCGGCCTTCCTCGCCCTCGCCCAGGACCCCCCCGCCAAGGTCTGGAGCCTGGACAAGGCCAACGTGCTCGCCACGAGCCGCCTGTGGCGCAAGACCGTCACCGAGCTGTACAAGAACGAGTTCCCCCAGCTGCAGCTGGAGCACCAGCTCATCGACTCCGCCGCCATGCTCATGGTCAAGAGCCCCCGGACGCTGAACGGCATCGTCATGACGAGCAACCTGTTTGGTGACATCATCAGCGACGAGGCGAGTGTCATCCCTGGCAGCATCGGCCTGCTGCCCAGCGCCAGCCTGGGTGGCCTGCCGGACGGCAAGAGCAAGTGCAACGGCATCTACGAGCCTATTCATGGTGAGTCCACGTGCAATGGTGTCTCGGCTGGCCCCGTCACGCCTTTGCCTCACTTCCTACTATCTGCGTGCCGGTTATCCGTGACATGAGGGGAGACCGCGGATTACTGATTCTGGCAATCCCCAAGGCTCGGCACCCGACATCTCCGGCAAGGGCATCGTCAACCCCGTCGGTACGATCCTGTCCGTCGCCATGATGTTCAGGTACTCCCTCGGCCTGCCCAATGAGGCAAAGGCTATCGAGCAGGCGGTGAAGAGCGCCATCGACAACGGCACGAGGACCAAGGATCTCGCCGGAAGCGCGAGCACCAAGGACATGGGCGACGCGGTCGTCGCGGAGCTGGAGAAGATCCTGAAGAAGTGAGACATCGATGTCGACCGCCTCACAACTCTTTCCTGAGGAGGAGTGGAGCAGATGCACGGGCCCGCGATGAATGTTTGCAGATACGAGCATGTCGGCTCCTGGATCTGAAAGGGTTGAGGATCTGGATGAGGTTGACACCTTGATACGGGACGTCATCTATGACGTGGAATAAACAAAAGCTTTTGCGGTTTCTCCTCCAAACGAGTGGATCTGCGACTTTGTCCCTGGATTGTTGGGGCTCAACGGGATGCTTTGGGGGCCTGACACGTCGTGATTCCAACCAGAGGCTTGCGTGGACGGTCTCATGGCATGCGAGTTACCGTTGCAAATACCCTGCCAAGTGGCAGTCAAACAGGAAAGTACCACTGGGTGCTCGATCATGATTGAGACATTGACGGCCTCACCGACAGCGGTGGTGCCAGGGAGCTGCGAGGTGCCGTCCCCGGGGCAGCTCGGCCTGACTGGCTAGCTGCAGCTCACCATAATGAGTGGAATACTAGAGTCACAAAGGTGAGTCTGCCTGGTCAGGACGGTCGACATACGACTGAAACTAGCATCGCGGCCAGGGAAGACATTGTGCCTGGACACGGGACTCCGGTTGGGATCACGGAGTTTGCCTCGTTCCAGTTGCTGCCTGAGGTGCCCAGTGGTGATCGAACTGCCTAACATCCCCGAAGTAACGGCTGCCAGACGCGCATCTCTTTGTCAGATCGAGACACCCGCGCCAGAGGGGGCGCGAGTTGGTCAAGTGGCTAGCCGGCGGTGAGGGTGCGATACGAGATCCTCCTGTTGGCAATGCGAGGTGCCGTCAGAGTCTGCACAGAGAAAGCGGCACGCGAGAAGTCAGAGCCGACGCGCGCGAGTGACGCATCGTCTCCTGACCAGAAGCGTCTCCCGTTTGCAGTGACATAGAAATGGATACCTTCAACTTGTCAGCAAACCGAGCCCGCCTGGGGACGAGTGTCAACTGGAGGCAAGTAGCAGTCACAATTGATCATCACAGAAAAGATCTGACGTGTGGAGTACGGGAATTCACAAGCGGGCATCTGCAAGTCCAAGTCGAATGGAGCTCACCGCCAACGCACACGATCGAGACGAGGCTGTCGTCCGGCCGCTTGTCCGCCAACAAACGACACTTTCAAGCGCGTCCATCTCCTTTTCCTTTGTCCAACCTGCAGCTCGGACGCCGCGATGAGGTGGATTATGAGTCACACTTGCGGAGACGCGCAGTTTGCTCTTCTCAGCAGTGTCTTTGCCTGAATGCTGCGGCTTGCCTTTGGGTCTGCCCAGACCACGCCGTTTGGTAGGAGCAAACACAGGTGAGGTGTTGGGGAAACATGGGAGGGCATCGAATGACGGGGGAATCTGTCGTCTTAGTTCAGGTCACAGCTCAGAAGTGATTATTACCCTCATCGTCCCGTCCGAGCTTCCTGCTCGTCGTTTTCTTTCCGTCCTCGCCCTCTTCGCCTCCTCCTTCCTGCGAGGGCTGCTGCCATCGCCCTCCGGCACCTGTTTTTGCGGTCCTACCGTTGGTGTCGGCCTGTTGGGAATGACTTGTGTGCACATGTGTGCATCGTCCCATGTTCCCTCAGCCTCGGGAGTTCTCATCCAGTGTCGCATAGTGGACAACACGGCCAAATGACTTTCGGGTATCTGGGTATACGAGACCTGGTGAACCTGCGGCGCGTTTCAGTCTTGCCCTGCTTTCGAGCCAGCTCTTCCCTGCCCCTCCTGACCTCGTCCTTGACACTTTGGAGCTTGGCCACTTGTTCGATGAAGATCGGATACAAGATTCGCGGCTAGTTTTCCTCTTTGTGGAGGTCCTCTTCTCCCAGTGGAATCAATGGCAATAGAGGCAGATTTCATTGTTTTCTCTTCTGTGGAGTCTACACCTGAGCCTCTTTGAGGAATTATAGAGAGGCGCATTCAATACCGACATCCGGCCAGAGGACTGACCTCCTCGGAATGATCTGGCCTACCCCAAGAACATTGCTCCCCCCTGGCAACGCCCAATTGACGGGCCCAACTTTTCAAACCCAGTCCGGGCGCGTTGTGAGGTGCCTCGCTGTTCGAACCAGGAGGAACTGGATGCTGGCCAGTGGACCAGCCAAATGAGGAATGAGCACTCTCAGTGCCATTGATTCCACTGGGAGAAGAGGGTAAAGAAAGCATGTACATCTGCTTCTAGGTTCTCTATTTCAAGGCAGAGGTACTGTTGGTAATGTTCCAAACAGTTATCAAAAAACTTATCGCCACACTGATCACAGTTTGGAACATTACCAACAGTACTTCTGCCTTGAAAAGGAGAATCTAGAAGCAGATGCACATGCTTTCTTTATCCTCTTCTCCTAGTAGAATCAATGGCACTGCTGGCACTAGAGGAAGAAGACCTCCACAAAAAGAAAAGCTGGCCGTGGATCTTATATCCAATCTTCATCAAACAAGTGGCCAAGCTCAAAAGCGTTAAGAACGAGGTCAGGAAGGGCAGGGAAGAGCTGGCTCGAAAGCAGGGGAAGAATTACGAGCATGATGATCTCGGGTCCGACTTCATGGCGAAAGTGGCATACTCACCGCTCGATACTCCTGCTCCCTTCCGAACACCACGTCCGCCTCACGTCAAGATCCTCACTGTCACCATGTCATGGATTTCTGGGATGACCCAACGGGTTTGCCGATCGTGCCGTGGGAGCGCCACGCTCTTTGTTCAGTGCACCGATTCCGCTTCGAACTCCTTGGAGCGTACTTGCTTGGTCCGACCACAGATAATCACCGGCTGTTCTTCGCAGCATACGACGGCACTTGGACGAATACCCTGGCTTCACGCCGACTGCTTCCAAGCTAGCGAAGACGAAGCCAGTGGGTCAGCAGTCGCAAGCAAACGACAATGGAACTGCACCTTGCCACCGGGGGATCCGACTCGCAGCCACCGCTTGGCAAAAAGGCTGCAAAAGCTCAAGAGCTGTCCGTGAAGATCATCCGACAAAGCGATATTGTACTCAGCAAGGATGAACTTACTGTCAAGACTGGCTCCACCAAAACCAAGCCTGTGACATATCTATGGACAGAAAGGCAGAAGGCCGCCATACGGGCCTGGGATCAAGCAGGTGCGACACCGGACCGGCCTTGCTGCGACCCCCGACGAGCAGTCTATTCCCCGAAGTTCATTCGTGGGCCCCTCGAGCTTGGCCAGCCCAGTTCCGCCGGCAAAACCTGCTGCTGGCGTACTGGAGTAGATCATCACTGGTTGCTACACTAGCCCCGAAGCCAACCGGGACACTGCAAAGGTTCATCTGCGGAGGTTCCGGACAAGAGAACGCTGGCCTTGGCACCATTTGCCTGGTTCCGTCGACTAGCACCGTGAGAGACGCGCTGAGGGACTTGACGCGCAACAACGGCCGACCAAACAGCCGAGCTTCATCTTCTGGGACGAGATCCATGCAGCACGCAACACTGACAACATGTCGGTGCAGTTCGTGACGGAACTGATCTCCAAGGCATCACGTCCAGTTCACGTCGTGGCCTTAGGCGGAACGCCAATGACCACCGGCCCTGAAGACTTCAAGGTTGTCCACCAATGTTGGCAGCCGGAGACCACCCCGATATTGTTGGTCTCTTCCGACCGGGACAGCTGCTTTTCCTCACCATCCATTGACGACACGACTGTTTTGACGGCCTTTCGCGAACAGCGAAGCAGTTGACGCCTCGGGGTCTATCGACGACGACATAGTTCAGACAAGCTTCGCCCAGGTGGGCGAGAACCCGGTTGTCACCGCTCTTTAGCCAATGTGGAGACGGAGAGTCCAGTTGGTTTTCCACCAGAAGGATCTGCACCAGCCAGCCCAGCTGGCGGCCAACCTGATGCAGCGACACAAGCATCTGAAGTCCACGCCGGACCAGATGGCACATCGCTACAGGCTACGACTTTGGGATACCTACCCAGCACGGCTTCTCCGCCCAGAATGTCTACAGCAGAGAGCATACTATCGCACGATATGGATGTTCAGGCCGTTGGATTCGCCCCAGCGACGGAAAAGACCAGACGCAGGCAGACAACACCATCGCTCTTGACCGCACCCTACTGGGAAAGGCCGAGCAGTCCTTTCAGTTGCGACCAGATGGAGACGGCAAATACAACGTCAAAGGCGTCGAGCACCCTCTCCACATGGCGGCCACCGGAGCGCCGAGGCTTGTCCCAAGATCACTCGAGACAGCTTCGTGGAGAAGCTTCGCCCGATGCTGGGCGGAAAGGGAGCCACCAACCTGCACGATTTCCCTTGGTCGTACCGCGACCGGCCCAGCCCCATACACCTGACAGCTTCGGGGCTTTTCATGTCCCCTATCACCGAGGACATGTATGGGGCCTTGATTGGATGGGAGGTTGGTCTTGGCAAGACCACGCTGATACTCGTGTATCTCCGCGGGGGGCAAGCTTGCCGTGCGGTGGCGACGTGTGCAGGCCGAGTGGGCCGGCACGGCCGTTGGCGACCACAAGCATTTCGGAGAGAGGCTCAGAAACCAACACGTGCCTGAAGACGTGCCAGCCATGGATGGACTCTTCAGCACCACACGCCGTCTCGGTACATCGAAGACATCATGGCATGCCTTGTTTCATCTGTCTATACCTACCAATAGGGGGTTCACGAAAGGTCCAAGTCATATTGACCATAAGTGCGCCTGTGGCTTCAGTGTTGTCTGGATTTCATTCAACCTGCGTCATGAACGTCATTTCTTGGGACGAGGCGTATTCAATCTTCCCACACGAAACATTCATCAATCGTCACACTTGGCCAACGAAGCCTTTGACCAGGCATCGACTCAAGCAGGTTCAGAAGTATGCTGAGAGGGGCTTTCGTCTCCGGAACTTCTCCAACGGTATCGGCAGCCATCATTGTCTCCATCGCTTCCTTACACATACAGATCAACATTCATGGGTTATTCAGCTCCCATCCATTGGTGGCATACTGAGACGGACCGTCCGTGATGGGCCATCACTTGCGATACCAGCTTCACGCGATGCAGACAGCCTTGAGCGACGCCTACGACAAATGGTCCGACTTCGACCGTACTTGTACGAATTACCGATTCATCACCAAAACCCCCGATCCACACGATGGCTCGTGAATGGACAGCCAAAGCAATGAGAGATATCAACGTCTCTGTACGCTGCGCTGTGACCCTCGACGACCGGACAGCCAAGCCACCCAGTCTGGCTATTGCCATTCCTCCTTTTCGACATTACGCCCCGGAAGTTGCGAGACGTCTCTGCCGCATTCTCAGTATCTCAACACGGGTGATCCACGCCCATTCACCATCGCGACTTTTACTGCCGAACAGGATTCCTCGTCTAGTATTGTTAGTCTTGCTGAGGCAGTCTTCTTTCACCCCGATCTGCTATCCACCAATAGTCATGTTCAGACATTCCTCTTTCGCACCGAGAGCGGTTCACCGCTGCGGAACCAAGTCATCGATGCGTTCACTATGGTCCCCGCTCACGGCCTTCACTCCTTGGCTGCTCCTGAATGCTTCATCATACCCTCTGGCCCAACAAGTGGCCCTCCCAGAGCCCACTTCGGCATCTCTCACTCAACGCGGCGACATGCCCACGCCAGAGCAGCGGGAGACGATCGGCCTGACAAGTGAGCAGGCCGAGCCCGAAGGCTTAACAGCTCTACTCACGTCCCTTGCGAACCACGCCGCTGCCACAACCAATATGACCACCAAGTGATGATATCCTCATGCGAAGTCTCAACATGCTGCAGCGCTCGTCCAACCCCAAAGGCGAGTACATCAACGGCACGTGTGTCCAACATGGTGGTGGCGCTGGCGGTGCCATGGACGGCACCCTGGTTAAGGTCGGCGAGCCGACCTTTCAAGTCACCAGGTCGTGGACTGTTTGACCCGGTGTCGAGGATGGGCGACGGCTACTCCGCTACGGCATTCCATTACGAGTTCAACGATGGGAACCTGGCCGAGTTTGGCTTGTACTTTGGCCAGCCTCTGTCCGAAGGCTGGACCAGCGTATTCGACAGGCGCTGACTAGGAACACTATCACTTTGAAGAGAACCGCAGAGTTCATGTCCAATCTGGGCATTGGTGTCCTCCTCTACACCAAAGAGGTCATGACAAGAGCCACGCCAATCCAGTCGACTGGGCGAGGGGCGAGGGCCACCCGGTCTTGTGTCCCTGGGCACTCCCGTGTCGGAATTGGGGACGGCATGCCGACCCCTCCGTCCGACGGCTCCCGCGAGCCACGGTGGTGAAATGGATTGACGTTGAGATCCGGGGGGCTTCAGCGAAAAATGATTGACGTGAATGGGCAAATATCACATCGAATTTCTTGAAAGATCAAGATGCGCCTCTAGCAGGCTCATCAGCTGCCGCTGCGCTGGGAAACAACTTCCCCAAGCCAAGGACTGCCCGGCAAAAGCACTGAACCACCGCGCAGACGCTCTAGCCGTCTGCCACGTCTGTTGTCCTCGTCTTCGCCCAAAGCGCAACAAACTAAGGCATCTTCGTCATCAGCTGCTACGTCTGGAGGTGACCGGGGCCTCCTCTGTGTGCCTCCTCTAAGAGGCACTCAGCAAGATCCCAACCAGGGCACCTTCACGAGTGGGATCCAACAGCAGCAGCCTACAGCGCCTCCTGTATCGCTGACACAGCCCCAGCAGCGGTTTGAAGAGCAGCAGGGTTGCGGCCCCAGGGCAGCAGTTTTGACCTCATGGCGATGCGCAACACTTTTGATGCCTCCATCCTCCTGCAGACCAGGCCGCCGATTCCGACTCGAGCTCGACCTCGGATGAGTCGGCTCTGGCCACGGGCTCCGGAAGCGGCTTGCTCTGCGACAAGAAGTGGCATGCGACAGCTCAGAGCTTGATGGTGTCGACATGCGGCGATGCCGCCCTTGTTGTTGGACTGGACGTTGATCTGGAAGGCGTCCCTGCAGATCGTCAGCACCTCGTTGTCACCAAGATCGACTACTACATCGACGGCAGCGCTGCGGCCAGACAGGCCGCCCAGGACCTGGTAGAGACGGCCAAGTTCGAGAAGCTGGAGTGAATGAGGCAGGTAAACGCCACGGGCCGCGACGAAGCTGTGGCCTAGGAACTCGGTCAAAGGCAAATTCCATCCAATCCGGTATCTTCCGTGGCAAGCCCTGCCCACAAACGACAGATGGGCATAGATGGCAAAGCTTACAGCGTGTCAAAGCTTGGTGGAGGTGGCACCACCACCTCCATACTACACTCGAGTCTTGATCCAGGGCGTTTCTGCCTCTGTATCGATTTCAAGACCTTTTTGTCGCGACAACCGAGGCGGTGCAGCTACCGAGTATTGCTTCCAGCACAAGCATCATCTACACAAGACTCTCGCGGGATACATGGCCAACCTGAGCATCGGGGTCCAGTCGACTGCGGTCATCGATAAAGCACTTCCATGCGACGTTTCGGACTAGAAATTCCCTTATGTCAGTGACGCCCATGATTCAACATATCGTTGATGAATCCTTTGGCCTGTCGGTGCCTAGTGGTTTCCCAATGTCCAGGTTTGAGTATTTCGGCTTGGTGGCGAACGAGGATGCCGGTCCCGGCACGCGCAACAAGATTCTGGTCACACTCGTCTCGATCGGCGCAGAAGGGTCTAACCTTCAGCGAGTCAACAACGTCTGGTTCCCTGAGTTCAGGCGGCCCACCTGCCGACCATGACCAAAGCCCAGCTGGAAGCTGCCTTGGGAGCCTGGCAGGGACTTCCCAGATGAGAACCCACGCCACCGTTAGCATCCTATCGCACGATATGGACGTCCATGGCGTCGGTTTTCTCCGAGAGATATCAGCCAACGTGATGGCGGGCAGCAGGCGGCGAGGAAGTCGGCCGCGGGGGCAGCTCTCAGCACGCCAGACTCGTCCAGAAAGCCGGCCGTCAAGAGGGCGGCCAAGGCAAGCTGCGCCCAAGATATCCCCGTGGTGCTTTGAAGAACATGAATCAGGGTTGAGGCTACTCATGCAGACATCCCGTTCCCCTGGCATTACAGTAGTCCACCAGAGCGCAGATGAAAGCCGACGGCTGGCACAGCGGCATCTTACGAGCAGTGATACTTCGCGATCTCCGCGACCTCCGGCGCCAGTGTAACAAAGACGCACAACGCCTCAACCCCTTGAACAAAGATCTATGACCTGCCCACTCGGTTTCGAGCGATGCGGGTTGAGTATCTGGCAGCATTGCCCGAGTATCGCCTGATCACCGCCGAGGAGTCAGTGGACTCGCAGACCACACTCAAGCAGGGCGACGAGGTAGGTCTGGTGTGGCCCCGGCATATTTAGCGCACCGAAGCTAACCTATGATCGCAGTGTCTGTGTGACGATTTTCGAACCCCTCTGTTTTCCTACACTGACGACGACGAAGTTGTACAGGGCGGACCGAAAGCGAACGCCGTGGGCCATCATGCACAACTCCAAAGCCTCTATCTCGGTGCAGGTAGATGCACGCGCCGAGACACCACTACGTGCCCCAACACTGGAATTTCCGCCTGTTGTCTATGGTTTGCGAGGACCCGCAGCGGACAAGCCACTCCAACTCCGCCGATTTGACCACCCCAGCCTTCGCTCCGGGGACCAGGCAGGGCCTGTCATGCCGTCACTCACTTGGGATGCCATGCGACACTGCTACCAGAGCATCATCAGAGACTTCTACAAGCACGGGAACGCGAAGGGGATGGACATCGGGCCTCGCGTTCGCGCGCTCCAGCGCGCGTCTACCTTTCGACGTACAAGGGTCGCGCCAGCAAGACAGGGTGGGCATCGATATGGTATGTCTTCCAAAAACTCTATCAACTCTCGGTCGGATTCGGAGGAGTCAGACTCCGACACCCTCTTGACGTCCGGCATTCTCAACAAAGAGCAGAGTACGCCAGAATCGCGTGTCTTCAACCTTGTGAATTGGGGAGACACCACGTTCAGCCAATCGTGGCCGGTGACCTCATCCACGACCGCTGATGCCGTGGACGAACTTTTGCACAAGGTGGGTCGCCATGCCCTCGCCGCTCAATGACATAAGGCGGAGAGGATGTTGAACGTCCAACACATGAACACACCTTTGCCAAGGCTCTACGCACCAATGGCTTGTGCCCCACTTGACGACATCAATAGGGAGATTTGTCTCCTGACCAGCCTTGTTCAAAACGATCACTCTGACGGCAGCGTGTGCGACACTGAGAACGTGCCTCATCGCAACCTAAAGCGCAAGGCAAGCTCGGAGCTCGGCGAGGAACCTGGCATGACACGTCTGTTCTCCCCTGACGTGCTGCACCCCACTTGACGACATGAATAGGGAGATGGTTCTCCTGTGGTTATCCGAACACTGTGGTCGGGATGAATGCTCGCGCAGAGCAGGCCCGTCTGCTTACACCGTGGTTCAGGACCATGAGCCGTGACTTCCACAGCGATTCCGCCGGACGGCATGACCAATCCGGCGACTTGCGTGAACAGGGTGAGGCCGGGTTGGCCCTTAAGGAGCCAGCCTTCAACAAACGGCGCCGGCATGACGAGACCAGCTGTCGTGTCAAGAATACCCACTACGTTCTTCTGAGCTACGACCCAAGACGTGAGGGAGATGGCAGACAAGCTCAGCAGCCTACACTGGCAGTGGTCGGTCTTCCGGCATAGGGCTGTTGGCTGTGGTCCATGTGTGGATGACGGCCTGGATGGGAGATACGTTCTTGTGGACGTTGCTCAACGTAGTGAACAGGCGGATGGTCATGTCTATCCCATCGTACTCAAGGACCTTCCTGGCTGGCTAAGTACGGCAGCGACATCTCACAGGTTGAGAAGGACCGGATCACGTACCATCACAAGGTTCAGTACCCAGATGATGCCCACGCCGACAAATTCCTGCAGTTCAGCTTCGCCCAGGGCTGCGTCGCCTTTGCCTCAACGCAAGCTGGCGTGCATGCTGTCATTGACTCGCCTTTACACACTATTCGGTATCATCCAACGCTGAGCAGGCTTGACCGTCCCAGCTTTCAGGAGCTTCTGGGGATTGCCCAAAACCCCAACAGCGAGACAGCGAAATATCGCAGCCGTCCGAGCCGGCTGCGGTACTTTCCTGTTTGCGTTTGGGGGTCTTTTGCAATGTGTTGTAGGTCCTAGAGGCTGGGACGGGGAAGATTCTGTTTGATACCCCGGGGACCTCGCCGCGTTGTTCTTCTGGTCTTCCGGTGCCAAGTGGACACCTACGCACACCATCCTACTAAGCTACGATCGATCTGCTTGGGGTGCGTGCGCTTTACCTTCATTCGGGTCCGGATGCACCCCATTCGACGACACCAATAGGGAGATAGTTCTCCTGATCATCCGACCACTGTGGTCGGGACACCTTCAGGGCTGGCCAGCGACTTTTGTGGACAGGGTGAGGCCGGGCACACGCCAGCAAATGTCTTTCCCATTGAGTGTCATCTCAAGTGGGTGTTCGGCTCCAGGTACTTCTACGCAGACGCTGCCGCTGGAGCTCACTGGCTGCGCACGGCAACCGATCTCACCACTCCTTGGAAGGGGCGAAAGCCAATGTTGCAGTTTGCCCTCAATCGCCTTGACAATCTTTGTGCAGCAGCTGGGACCTCCCAAACCCCGTCTTTTCTAAGTTTCGGATGCTGCCCGAGGAAACGCCTACGGCCGCGAGGAAGACCCAGCTTCTTCGTGAGGCGCTCGTCCGACGGCTGGCCCAGGAGCTCGGCACCTGGGGTGAGCCGATCGTGGCAGTGGACAGCATTCCGAAGAAGGCTTACCACCACGGGATCGTGGGCTGGACGGAAGCCAAGTTTGACGTCCAGAAAGGAAAGGGGATGGAGGACCCCAAATACGGTTCTCCTACAATATCCGATCAGTATGGTCGGGACAGCGGGGCGACCAGAAGCGCCTCAACCTCCAGGTCTTCCAAAGCTTCCTCGACGCCGAACACAAACGAGATAAGGCAGAACCCCCCGCCCCCTTCTCGGGACGTGATGAGAGGGTTGCGTACAGCAACGACACCTAGGCATCACGCACAGGCTACCTCCCTATGCAGCACGCTACCTTGCCTACAAAGTCGGTCAAGCGTTGGTACCCTAGGCTGCTTCCATCGAGGGATTGGAGCAATTGCCTGTTTTCATAGACCCGTCTCGTCAAGTGCATGCACAATTGCCATCTCGAGGTTCAAGGCGGGCACCCCATCCACGAGGAGCACCTCTTTGGCATTCTTTATATGGCAACCCTTCAATACTGTGAATCTGTCTTCATTGTGCCCGTCTGCCTACACCTTTTCCAACAACAGGGGAGAGAACGGCCGGCCGTTATGCTGGACAACCTGCAACGGAACGCAATGAAGACAGCACCATGGCACATTGCAGTCTACGTGAACGAGGACGGCTTCTACGGCGTCATCGTCTATCCGTCTGAAAAGAAGCGCGCACGTCTCTTTGATTGCCTTCCCAGTCGGAAAGACCACGAAGCAGCGGCTCCGCAGGTGCGAACGGCCCACCGCCAAACCCTAGAACACATCTCATTATGAAGCGAAAGGGAGTCTACAAAGAAAGGGGCATCAGCAAGTCCGGCTACGCGCAAGAGCGGGCTGTTCTCACGAATGCGGAACCCGTCATCGAAGAGTGGCCTTCGTTCATCACTTTTTCGTTTAGGCCCTCTTCTTCGGGCCATTCGCCAGAGCTCCGTGTGAAGGCTGTGAGACTCTCGATCGCGTTGATCTCTGAGAGCGACCGAACCTGATCCCATTCAATCTGCGTTCGAGGGTCTGGCAGCCTTCACACGGAGCTCTGGCGAATGGCCGACGAAGAGGCCTGGACGAAAAAGAGATGAACGAAGGCCATCCTGCACCCGGACACAAAGAAGCGCATCATTCTGGCCATCACTGGCACGGTGGAGGGCTCCCAAGGTGACATGATCCTGGAAAATGTAAGGATCGACCACGGCATGACGATCGCCAAGGTCTGCGGAGGACAGACAATGCACGTGCGCGCGCACGCCCAGCGAATCTACGAGAGGAGCAGCGCAAGGGCGGCGACAGGGGCACCAAGGAGGCCACATGTCAGAGCAAGAAGGGCGTCTATCCGGCCGTTATCTTCCCTCGCGGGAGGGAGAGTTCAGATCTATATTGGATGTAGTACAAGTCTGTCCAAGGGGGGCATTCTCGGCAGACAGCGAGACCGGAGAAAACTTCGATCAAAAACCGGAAGCAGACGCGCACAGGGGTTTTTCGAAAATCTGATTGCTCAGAGAGGTCAACATACCAGCTTCCACAAGCCAATTTTGCTACGTACCGAGAGTCCCAGGTCTCCATCAGAGCCTATTATGGGCAGATATCCTTTGCTCTAGGCTTGCAAAAATTGACATTACAAACTCCAAATCGCCGACAGAAGCCTACTCCAGGCCGCCGAGGACTCAACCCTTCGAATCGCTCGGGCGCGTTTTATATGATCTTCGTGATCGAGAGTTGACAGGGTGCAAGCATTCTTCGTTTTGCTAATCCATCAGTCGGGAGCCAATCGACAAGACATCACCAACATGTCACCGCGCATGCCCATCCCCCGACCCCCCGGAGACTTCGCCGGGCTCGCATCCCCGACTCAAGGCCCAGCTGATCTATCTAAGGGGAAGTTGAGGCCGAGGGAGAGTTGTGATGGAGGGCTAGTCGAGCTGGATCACTAGTCGAGACAGAGAAGGGGTCGAGATGAGGGGGGTCAGACCAAGGTATGAGATTTGTCTGCGTCCAAAATCTTGTTGACTAGCGCTACTTTCTCTGGCATAGCGTCTTCTACCCTTTCCACATCAGCACGCGCAAGTATTTGACTGAAAGTGCTGACTGGACCTCCGCTCACCTTTTCGCCTCAAACACTTCAGCGTGCTCAGTCAGTACGTTCAGTCAAATACTTGCAGGTGCTGACGTAGAAAGGGTAGAAGACGCTATGCCAGAGAAAGTCGTTGTTTGAAAGACATTTGGCAACACTGCAATGAGACAGCAGAATCGATGAGTTGGGACGCCAGCTGGCTGCGTTCAATGTTGACGCCAGACCAGATTGACGCCATCTGGATCAACCCGGGCAGAGCACTTCTGCCCTTACGGAACATGCATCTCCTCGAGCAGGAGTGAATACCTGGAGGTTCTTGAAGAGCGGGGAAGAAATGAAGGCAAGACTCTGGAGCAAGCTGTCGAGGTAACGTATGTTTCGTACCGCCGCAGTCATTTACGCATGCAGCTGACCATCTTGAGCCTTGGATCACAGCACAACGACAACCAAACTCTTCCAACCTTGGAGCGCGGCAAAGCCTGGAAGCTTGCCTGGCGCTAAGGCTGCCTCCGTCGGCTGAGCCATCCTTGGGGTGCCTGCACAAGCCTTCTCGTCGCAAAGGAGCACATGTACCCAGATCAGACCTGTTGGGCATCAGAATATCGCAGGACTGGGGAGCGGATAGATCAATTCCGTTCATGATGCATCGCTAGGCAACGTTGAAGTGAATCTCGGATCGCATTTGGGCTCTAAGTACTGAGCACAATGCACGGAAGAAATCTGTGCAAAAATGCAAAGATATATACCTGTCATAATCTATTTGAACCGCTGTTCTGTAATGCAGCTATGCTGCTGATGGTTCCAGGTGCTTTCCGTATGCGAAGTCACACTTGAAATAGGTAGACATGTTGCCTTGGCACTATCACGTTCAATACCGACTTTAATGTCTACTCTAGAGTAGCCCTAGGTAACCCTGTGGAAACAAACTGTGAGGCTTATTAGGAAAGAAAAGCAAGGTCTTAATAGACCGTTTAAAACGTGAATTGATGTTATTTTGTAAAGTATATATATATAAAGTTAAAAGGTGCGCTTTATTTATAAGCTTTTACAGCGCTATTTATAGTGTTGGTTTTGGTAGGGTTAGGGTTATAGGTGTATGGTTTTTATATACTCCCTAGCTATAAGTTAGCTATAAGGAAACTACCCCCTACTTAACTTTTTTTCCTTTACTTTATATTTAACTTTTTATTACTAATTTTACCTACGCATTGCTTAAGTCCTTTTAAGCTTTTTAACAATAGCTAACAAGCCTAAGAATAGTTTTATAAACCTTTCTTAGCCTTTTAGCAACATTTAGATACCCCTTACTTATCTATGCGCTTGTTAGAAAAAGTTTACTAAAAATGTTTATAAGCATTTTTTTTACAAGCATAATAAAATTCACGCTTAATTAAGCGCTAAATAAAACACTTTTAATATCTTATTTATTTTCTTTACTATTAATAAGTGTTTTTTTTTATTTGCAATAAAAAAGTTACTAATGCTAATGCGCTTAAAGTTAACCCTTTGCTGCTTGTTTTTAGCAATAAAAATAATTAAAATAACCTTGTTAAAGCTTTTATTTAAGGTTTTTAATAATACTAAAGATAGTTTTAAGCTTGCTATTAGTAGTAAAAATGCTTAAAAGAATAATTTCAGCGCTTTTTTTCTTAATAATAATAGTATAAAAAACTTTTTTAAGACTAGTATTAATAGTAGTAGAAATAATAAGGGTAACAAAGGTAAATTGTTTTAATATAGGAAATATAACAAATGAAAATTAATAAGTTTTATATAAACGATTTTAAGAGCAATAAGGCTGCTAAGGGCGCTAAGGATACTATTTCTAGCAAGCCCTTTTTTTTTAAAACAGTTAAGAAATTTAAAACTATTACTTATAATTATATTAATAAGCTCTTAGCTAACCTTTCTAAGCGCTTAATATTTAATATAGCTTATATTACGCTTTGTATTAATTGTATCTAAAATGCTTATAATAAAAAAGGCAATAAAATTTGCTTTAATAAGTTTAAGAAAGCTAATAATAAGCGTTATATTAAGTGTTATAATTATTATAATAAGAATTTATATGCTTATGCTTTTATTTCTAAGGTTCTTTTGCCTATTACCTACCTTGTTTAGCGCAAGCAACTAGCCTTTTTAAACATTTATAGTTATATTAAGAAGCAGTAGCGCTAGATATAAAAAAATAAAATTACTAATGCGATTAAGAAAGCGCATAAAAAATGCATTTCTAAGTGCAATTACCTTTATATTAAAGCCTTTATAATTTATATAAAGAAGGCTTATATAGCTTAAAAGGTTTTAATAAAGCTATTTAAAAGTAATTATTATAATAATCTTAAGCGCAAAATTAAACATAATAATGTAGCCTTTTAAAAAAATGCTTCTAAGCTAAAGTGCGCTTAAAAAAATATTCCTATAGCTTAGTTTAATATAAACTTATAAAAGGAAAAATATACTAAAGCTTTAGCTAAGTTTAGCAAAGCTTTAAATAAAGTTTTTCTTAAGCCTTAAGCGCTTTAAATAATATATTTTATACTTAGATATTATAATTATAAATGCTTAAATTAGCGGTTCTAAGTATTAAGGTATTTTTATAAATATTAGCTAAAAAAATAAACAGTTTATTTAGCTAATTTTAAGAGTTTATAAGGTTATAACTACGCTATATTTAGCCTTTATAGCGCGCTAGGTAAGCAGTGTTTTAATAAACAATTTATAATCCCAACTTTTTTTTTTATATTTTATAAATTTATTATTGCTTTAAAATGCTTAAATAAAGCTTATGCTAAAGATTTTATAAGCTTATCTATAGGCATTTAGGTTATATTGTCTTTAAGGGTTTTTCTTAAAAGCTTTAAACTTTTTTTTTGCAAAGTATAAAGCTTTTTTGCGTTTAGTAAATGCTTTATTTACTGCTACATTAAATACATAGTACATAGTTTAATAGCAATAATTAACGCTTAAAATTAGCCTTTTAAATTAATTAAGCAGAAAGATAATTAGGAAATTTAACTAGTGTATTTTATTAACCTTTTTTATAAGAGTGGTTATATATATATACTTTGCCTTTAAAGCTTGCTTGATTTTTTTTAATCTTTATAGCGGTTTAATTAGCTTATTTAAAGCGTCTTAGCTTTAAATAGCAAAGTAACACATATTTTGCGCAGCGTAAACATTTTTAACAGCTTTTTTAAGCTTTTTTTTAAGTAAGCTAATATTTTAAACATTATGCTTTAAAGAGCTAGTATTCTAAGCATTATATTCCAAAGTGTTTAACAAGGTTAAAAGTCTTTATCTTATGCATTATTGTTTTAGACTACTTAGTAAGGGCGGTTTAAATATGCTATTTTGATTATCTACCCCTAAGTTTTAATTTAGTAAACTATTTAAATCTTTCTTTAAAGCTGTGTTTTAATCGTTTTAACTGCTTTCTTTGCATTAGTTAAGCAAGCTTTAAAAACGATATTTAAATAGAAACCTTTGACTACTGTTACGTTTAACAGGATTAAGTCTAGCGTTTGCTTTTTATCTTTGCCGTTTAAAGCTCTTTTAAAACACTTTGTTTTATAGCTTATAATAGAAAGTGTTAATATGCTAGCATTAATTATATTATTGCTATAGGAGCGCTTAAAAGAGCCGGTTTTAAGCAGGTTAATAAAGTTAACTAGGTATATAGCACTATAATTATTAATAATAATACTATCTTAAAAAGAGTGTTTATAAATTAAAAATAAGGTTAAATAAATGCCTACGCTTATATTAGGCACTTTTAAGTTTAAAAGATTAGAGTTAATAATTATATAAACTAAATAATATATTATTATATATATAAATAAGCTGTTTAAAGCTTAAAATAAAAGAAAAAGTTAAAAGTTTAGGCTTTAATATTATTAAATAAATAAAACACTTTAAACTATCTATTTAAAAAGTCTTCTCTTTTTAATTTAGTTAAGAGTAGCTAGTTAAGCTTAATAAGGTTTTTTTTAAAAGCTTTATATTAAAGATTTTTATGCAAAATAGTCTTAATTTAAAAAGTAGTTGCATTATTAAGTATTTTATTAAATTTATCCTTAGCTTTTTGTTTTTTAATATAAGCATAGTAAAGGATATTATACTTAATTAAAGGCTAGCTATATATTGTTTATTTATCTAAGAGGCAAGGGCAAAAGTGCTTTAAACTAGCGTTTTAGTTCTTTTAATGCTTATTTCTGCTTATTTAAAGCGTTGGCAAATAAGAAAATGCTTTAAAAGGGTTGTTTTTTCCTAGGGTAGCAAAGATTTCTTAACTATTATATTTATAATTTAATTTATTATAATAGAAAAAGGCTAAGAATGCGTTTATAAGCTTATTAAAAGATTTAATTAACTTTTTCAAAGCGTTATTTTTAACTAGTTTCTAAAGCTGTTAATTGCCTTAACTAAACGTAAGCTTTTTTAAAATTGCCTAAAGAAAATCTTACGCTTTAAAAAAGCCCTTAATTTCAAGAATTTTATACGCTTATGTTTAGATATAAACGGCTTTAAATTTTTTAATTTAAGTTAATGCTTTAGTTTCCTTTTTTTAAGCTTTTTAAAAATAGTTATAATATTAAAAGCATATAGTATTGCTAATTATAATATTAATTATTTTAAGGTTTGCTTTTAAATTTTAAATAAATTACTATATTAATAGGTTTTTTTAAAGCTTTATTTTTATAGTATATGCATTAATAAGGTTTTTTTAAACTATTTAGTTAATTTATATTTAAATCTTGTTTAGGTTTGCTTTTTTAATTTTATGTTTTTATAAATAATATATATATGCTATATTTAATTAATCGCTGAAAAAAGGTTTATAATTGCTTAGATTTTATATTTTTTATATAGCGTATTTCTGCTTAAAAAGGCGCTTTTAACGTTTTTTTTCTTTATATTTTTTACTTTGTGCTTAAGTTTATAATTATTAGCCTAGTTGTTATAATAGTTTTCTTTATCTTAGTTATAAAGCGCTGCATTTAGCGCTTTTAAATTTATTAAATGCTAAACTTAAGCTATTTAATAATATGCTTTTAAATGCTAAAACTATTTTAAAAAAGTATATTAGTTTATATATTTAACAACGGTATTAAGCTTTTTATTATTTATTTTAAATATAATTATAAATAAATAAAATAAAGCATTTTTGCCTTTAAGAGTTAAAAAACAAAGTATAAAAAGGTTTATTTTAGCTTTATATATAGTTAGAAAAAGATTCCTAGGTTGCTTGCTAGGCTTATAACTATAAAAATAAACTATAAGGCATATTAGGAAAAAAAAGCAAGGTTTAAGCAGACTGTTTAAAACGTAAATTTATGTTATTTTATAAAGTTGTATATGTATAAAGTTAAAAGGTGCGCTCTGTTTTAAGCTTTTGCAGCGCTGTTTTTAATGCTGGTTTTGGCAGGGTTAGGGTTATAGGTGCATGGTTTCCACAGACCTTGGAAGGGTACTGCGCGTACGATGTCAAGAGCATGATGGCAGCAACCGAGGCTGCCCGGACTCGGTGAATACACAAGCAGGTGTGGTCCCGTACACGTGTCCAGAGTCTCGCCCCTTCGGTCGCATCGCATCCCTTATATCCTCAATACATGGTCACAAATGTTATCCCACTTTGAGATGTCCGATGTAATGGCGGAGACGACCTCGTGGGGTGCTTGGACTTGTCCTCGTGTTGATAAGCTTCTGCAACAACAGAGCGACCGACGTGCTTCCGGATACGTGTGTGTACCTTGACCCAAGTCTCTGAAATCCCATCTGCTGAAGCAGGTGCTTATTGGTGGCAATATTGTTGACACGATGGCGTACCCGGGCCCATACCCATAAAACATCGTCTCAACCGCCAAGGCCCGGACATGGAGACCGGGACATTCTCAGGTACCATCTCAGGTACTATCTCAGGTACTATCCGACAGAACAGATCTAAACAATCCAAATTTTACTCTATATTGGGCCCAGATATAGTGGTTTAATGTTGCCGGCAAAATCCAGTGTTTACCCTGGAGGACAGCCTGAGGGACGGCTGGAGGACCCCGCAACCTCACTAGTGGACTTCGCCATATTGATATGCCGAGTCGCGCCCGGCTGAATAGCCTCTGTGGAAAAGAAACGATTGTTTTTCCCTCCAACGAACAAGACACCAATGGAGTGGTCGTCCAGGTATGCATCTGTACCTCCTTGGTGAAAAGCGTCTGAGCATCTGCGCCTCCCTGCCCGGGCGGGCCCCCACGTCCTCGATGGGGTGACCGGATGTGTTCGGACACTTCATTTTGTCCCCCTCAAGGTCGATGTGGGAAGGCTGACCGGCACGATCCTCAGCCATGAAGCCTGTGTCCTCAGCCGCGTTGCTCTTTGCGGCTCCATCCCTGGCCAACGCTGCCCGCATTGTTGAGCGCGCCACGGGGCCTTTCCTCACGCAGCTGGACAACCAGACTTGGGTGACGCAGTGGGCCATTATGTATCATACAGTGAGCATGCACTACGCATCTCCCGTCGGGTTCCAGTGGCCCGGGGAAGCTGGCAGCACGCAGCTGACTTTATTATCTCACAAGACGGAGCGGTGTCTAATCTGGACTGGACCGCCGCATCCATCGTCTCCTCCGGTACCCATGACTCGGCAGATTGGATCGATGTGTCCTTCACAGCCACAGAAGGTGATATGCACTGGGTCGTCTTTTCGGGCCTTCCAGGTGCATATCAGTACTTCGTCAACAGCGCTCTGCCCGAGCTTGGCGAATTCCGCACGCTCTGGCGCCTCGACAACGCAACGTTTGTGAATGGCCGCACCAACATCCGCGATGCGCCTCTGCCTCCCCTTTCTGAGTTCCTGCCACGGAATAAAGTCCAGGATGAGACATGGTTGTCGCCTGATGGGACGGGATACATCACAAAATATGACTTCTCTGCGTTTGTGCGAACTCAGACTGCCTATGGCGTGTATGGGCCGGCATTCGGAAGCTGGTATATCAGCCCTGGGAAAGACTACTACAACGGTGATCACCTGAAGCAGGAGTTGATGGTACACCGAGAAAGTCTGTCAGGGGATGCGGTTCAGCTGAACATGATCCATGGGACGCACTTTATGGTGAGCAGCGACGATGTGTTTCCTGTTGGGAAGATATGGGGTCCCTGGCTCTGGTACCTGGTAAGACACAATGTCTCTTCGACCGCTTCACCTAGACGAACTCACTGATGTGTGGTCAGAACGATGGCGACTATGTTGATGCAGAGGCTCGCGCAGAAACTGAATTCAAGTCCTGGCCCTATGCGTGGTTTGACAACGAGGACTATCAAAGCCGAGGCAGCGTTTCGGGACAACTCGTCCTCTCAGATGGACGGTCTGCCGCAAACGCAGCTGTGTTCCTGGGAGACGACAACCCAACCAAGACAAGCCTAGACATGGGCAGCACTTACTATTACACTACATACGCAGATGACGATGGGATGTTTGAGTTCACCCAAGTCCGCACCGCGAGCTACGGCCTCCAGGCCTGGTCAAACGGGAGCTCCATCGCGGACGTCACGACCAGCTTCCTGCAGGATGGCGTCGTCGTTACTTTGAACGAGACGACGGACCTCGGAATCTTAGACTGGACCGTATCCAACAAGACGAAACTCTTTCAAGTTGGGGATTTTGACCGATATGCCTACGGCTTCCGATACGGTGGGGCACCATACACACATGCCTTGGTGTCCAACTGTCCTGCGGATCTTACGTACACGGTCGGATCGTCGAACCCCGATGAGTGGTGTTTCGGGCAGACATACCAGGGCAGTTGGACTATCGCATTCGAGATCGCGGACGATGCCAGCGCGGGCGGGTCAGTAGCTACGCTTATTGTTTCGCTCGCGGGCTACTCGACGGGGACGAGTGCGAGCATATATGCGAACGGCAAAAACCCCATTGGGAATCTGACAGGCGGGACCGAGCTTTTGGAGAACGACCCGTGCCTGTATCGCTCTGCAACCGTGGCGGGCGAGTGGCGGTACATCGAGGTCCCGTTCGATGCTGGACTGTTGAGCAGCGGCTGGAACAACATCACTTTTGAGGTGACGAGGAATACAACCTGGCGCGGTACCATGTGGGATAGCATTGTTCTAGAATGGTGAGACTCAGCCAGCTTGAATATTTTCAGACCTCGGTAGGGAAAGAAAGGCTGTGAAAGACACAGTAGACGCACCATCCGCAACTACTGATCGAAATCCGCTGTGAAATGCATTGGCCGTGGTGATAATCGACGCTTTTGCGCACGGAATCATTCAATTTTCATAGGTTCGTCTATATGAATTTACTTCCGGTTACTGAAAGTGGTGAAGAGTGTGGCGAGGGGGCGGTCTGAGGAAGTAAGTGTGTTCCAGGTTTCCAAAGGCTGCGGCAGACTTGCAATCAGAGTCAGACCCAGAGCTGTAGCAGGAATTCACTGGAATCTGACGGAGAAAATGTCATTGTCCAGAGCTGGAAGGGGCTGTTCACTCTGGAAGATCTCGGCCTGGGCTCAGGACCTGGCTTGGTAAATGCCTAGGTACTAAGCAACTTAGCATGCACTTCATACTTCAGCGTATGGATGGAAATACGACACCGGATCAAATCTTGCCCTGCCTAGGTACCAACTCTTCCTCAACTCCCCAAGAACACTGAAGGATGACTCAGATACTCGGAGGGCTCGTCGCCGGCCAATCATTTGGTCTTTCTACTGTTTGCCCTTACTGCCGCTCGCTCGCGGAGCACAAGTGAGCTGGTAGTTGCTTGCTAGATACCTACTTATAGGTACTTCCAATATGGTAGTAGAATGGCTCCAAACATTGGACAAGTCATCTTGACTGCCTCACCCACGTGCCTTTTCAATAGGACACCTGCCAGCAAGGGTTCCCCCTCATCTCGTCTTAACGTCAATAAGTCTAGTTGATCCGGACCCATGGCAATAAACAAGAAGGGCCTCTGGACTATTCATGATGGCCGTTTCACTTACCAGGTCTCCAATGACCAGTGCCGATTTCCAGACCAGTGGGATCAAAGCCGACGCACCAAACCTATTTCTGAAAATTTGCACGCGCCCTGGCTCCACGTGTCCACTCAACCTTGAAAAATTGACTCAGCATGTGCGAGTCCAGATTCAACACAAGATTGGGTTTTGATAACGTATAGTATGTGTCAGAGCCTCGATGGCATGTGACGAGCAGTCTCATCGCCAGAGCCAACGACCAGTTCCAAGGTTTGCAAGTTTGACGGTCTCGTTCGTCATCGTATCAACTTGAGTCGCCATTGAACATCTGCGGAGCGAGCAATAGCTGGCAGCTCAGGCCCTACGTTAGAGTCATCACGAGGAGGCATCAAGCCATTCCTAGCGGCAGCGATGGTGATCAGGCGCGTCACGAGCTGATACCGCGTCGGTGCACGATCCTAGCGTGACGCTGCGTGAGGACTACGTGTTGGGAGTCGACGAGCGTTTCCAAACCAAGCACACGATTTCGTCCATCCTCGCGTGTTGATCTGAACAAGAACAGTCAAGGCCGAGGACAAGGACAGATTACAGATCACCACAGCGATGTAGCTGCCATCGCCACGCATATATCATGTCGCCTGTCTCCCGAACAGTCTCTCATCTCTCTCCTCCTTTATATATATAATTTTTTTTTTTTTTTTTTTTTTTTTTGCACTTCATCATCCGGGGCCTCAAGTCTGCAAGGCAAGGGGCACTTGCCCGGCATTTGCCTCTTGCCCCAGGCTTCCTACCACTTTGCCACCAGGACTATCCACCACTGCTCCAGAACGAGGGACGCCGTGGCGTGTATCGGTCTGGGGTCGAGGTGAGAAGTTCTGGTGGCGGGTTGGGAGAAGTGGCTCGGGTCCCCTGCCGAGCTCGGCTCGTGGGGGGAATTCACTCCACGAGGCAACCTTGCTCTCACAATGTAAGTCCCTATTGTAGGTCTATTCTCTCTTTTTGTTCTTCCTTCCTTTTCCTTCTTCCTTTTCTCTTGTTTGACGGGATTACCCGACCACCAATTCCGCTGCTCCACTTGACATGGTCTTCACTTCGTTGGCACCGTGGGCACTCATCAGTCTCATGATGACTTGACGCCGTTGCCCTGGTTCGCTCCTCTACAAGAGCTTCAGCAGCGCTGTAGTCGCTCTATTGGCCGTCGAGCTACCTAGGCACATCGGGCACTTGACCTGATCCGCCCCATTTCTTCTTGTTTGTTTGTTCCTTCTCATCATTGCTTTTCACATTCTCTGTTCCGGAGCATGTGCAGAAAAGCGCAAAGAAACTCGCAAACAGTGACAGCCCTCATCGCCTTAGTCTCAAGTACATACTTGACGATGCCCGGGTTCTACCTAGTACGTATCACACAAGGCTTCCGTGCAGAGATCTAGAAAGCAGATGAGGATGCAGTGAGACTACGTTCCTTGCAAAGGGTTGAAGCCGAGGAATAACAAAACAGGTCTTCGTTGTTACCGGCGATAGCTACCTAGATATATACGTACCCAGATTTCTTCTGTGTTATAGTGGACGGATGAATTCATTGCCTCTGTGTCAAGACGGATTTCGCGGTATCCTCCATGGTCTTCAGACATTCTTCTCGCTTTTGAACGGCGTTTTCCACAGCTGGTCTCCTGATCAACCTCTGATGCCACGACCAGAACAACGGGAACTCGTGTTCAAAGTCAACGTCTCCACCCGGAAACAGGCGTGTCAAGAGCAAGAGATCCCAAGGCACAAACGCAAGGTCTGCATAGGTACATTTGTCTCCCACGAGCCATTGCGACTGTGCTTTCGTACGTTGCTCGGCCAGATGGCCTTCAATCACGCCTACGATCCGCCTCGTCTCGGTTCCATACCTCTCAATGGCGGAGGTCAGATCTCTCTGGGCGTGGAAATGTGTAAACCACATCTTTTGCCCAAACATGGGGCCTTGACCGGACATCTGAAAATGAAGCCAGCTGCGGCACAACCACTTCCAGGGCAGTGCCGCGGTGCCGTCCCCATATGAGATGAGAAAGTTCCCATCGTAAGTGCTGACGAGGTACTCGACAATGGCGCCAGACTCGAAGAGCGTAACATTGGTATTGGGGTCGATCATGGCCGGGAGACGGCCGTTGGGGTTCAGAGAGAGGTAGGGTTGGGATTTGATCTCGCTGTATGAGATCCACTCAATTCGATAGGGCAGTGATAGTTCCTCGAGGATGATGATCACTTTCCAGGGATTTGGGCCGCTCCCTGGGGGTGCGTTGTACACAGTGATGGGTTGCATGACTGCTAGAGACAGAGTCAAAGGAGACGAGAGGAAATGCCCAATACAAGAGGGACGAGGGACGAGGGACGAGGGACGTCTGGTGCTGGTTTGGACACCGTGAAGGTAGTCAAGGCGTGGGCCGTTCATGTTCTTATAGTAATGGCGTCCTGGCTGGTCAGCAAGACCGAGGAATTTCCTCTCGTCCGCGGACATAAGGACAACAAGAGTCAAACCCCGGCTTGCGGCCGCCCGCCATGCACCATCATCGGCCATCAACGCTCTTGTTCACATTCGCAGGAAACAGTATCGAGTGACTCTTTGCGAGCTGCCGAGGTTCGACGGATCTACACAAGGTGACCACATTGAGAGCGCGGGCCGTGGACCGGGGCAAGCAGAGGCCTACGTGTTATCTTAGCATAACCGAGCTAGACTTGTAGAGTGATATCAAATGACCAGTATCGTTGGGGGTTGAGGGGGGGGGGGAATAACGTCGTCGATCGAGAATTCCGAAAGAGCTATTCGAAACACCGCGCGCTGGTGATACTGTACACTATAGACCGAGGACCGGGCCTGACGCTTAAGGGCCTGAAGTAAGGGGGTTGGTTGGGCCAGCCAACAGGTGTAAGATTGATGTTGATTAAGAAATCTGCCCAGCCAAAATCTGTGGCGGATTTGTTTATGTATACACCAAGGCGTGCCGTTCGTTCCTTCCACCACCATAGGCCCCATCGCGGAACCTTTGAAAGCTCGGAGACGGGGTTAGGGTCTGTGCCGGTGCCGACCCGGCGCGGCGTCTACTTAGGAATTTTGCGAAGCTGCTTTGTAGTATTGGAGCCACCAAGCTACATACACGACCACACCACCCCAGCAGTGACGAACCTCAAGTGACCCTTTGCAGCGACGATATTCCCTGGGATTGTGGCGAAGCAAATTCAAGAAAGAAACGCGCTCGTGTGTATCCGGCCAGGCCACATGTTCTAATGGCCTCCACGGCCCTCGCAAACGCCGCCTCCGAAGCAGTCGTCAAGATCGCGCCTGGTCGGTTCTCGCGCACAAAGACCGGCGTCGTGGTCTCGGCAGGATTGGCGGCGAAGACGGTAAAGGTGCAAGTGGGAGCGGAGGAGTGGAACAAGAAAGTAAAAAAGGTAAGAAATGGCCTCCCCGGCGTCCCCCGCCCCCCCCCCCCTTTTCGCCCTTCCTCCCCAACACGTGCGCGCGCGCGGTTGCTGCCCCTGCTAAACATCCCATTCAACTATCCACAGTACTTCAAAAAACCAGTGCGACACCTCGTCCACGACCCCAACGAGAGCGTGCGGACGGGCGACGTCGTCGAGATCGTGTCCGGGTGGCGCACGTCCAAGAGCAAGCGCTTCGTGGTCAGCCGCATAATAGCACCGTACGGCCCGCCCGCCGAGGAGCGGCCGCCCGTGCCGACGCCGGAGGAGAGGGAGGCCGCGCGCGCCGAGAAGCGGGCCAAGAAGGTCGCGCGGAAGATGCTGCGGGAGGACGCGGCCAGGCTGGAGAAGAAGGTGGCCAAGGCGGCCGAGCTCACCGAGGAGATGATACGGTCGGCGTGGAAGATGCGGTTGATAAACAGGGCCCAATGGACGGGTCCAGTCCCGGCGAGGTAGACCGGACTAGACTTGCTCTGCTTGGGCGAATCATGCTGAGAAGGCACTTTGAACACGACCAAGTCTGGGGCACAGAAGTGTATACTCATTCTATTCGTGTCCAATATCGATTAGCGGAGCAGGCATGCCCCGCTTCTCCTATGCCATCCCTCAAGAAGGCCAACATAATGATGCCCGAGCTGGTGTCATCCCCAGCGCCGCGCCAGACAAGAAATCAACGTAATGCAAATGCTGGTGTATATAATCCCCGGTTCAAATCGTCAACCGCCCCGCTCTCCATATTCCTTTGCCCAGTCCTCGTGCTGCTGCAAGCCCGCCTTGCCCACGCTAGGCCGGATCGTGGTGAGACTGGCGACAAAGTCGTACAATTCAATGGACCTGATGTCCTCCATGGTCATGTGCAGCAGTGCCTCGCCAAGCGACCTCAAAGGCCCCATTGCGGCATCTTTGGCGAGTGCTGTCATGTCTGAACCCGAGAAGCCTGGCAGGAAGAATTAGCATATCGACTCTCGCCGGGGCATCAGGAACAGGTGCTCACCATCCGTCATCTCAACGAGCTTGGCAAAGTCATCGTTCGTCAAGCTGTGTTTCTGTTGACCGAGCAGGTTCCGGAGCTGGATCGCCCTGGTCTCAGCTTCTGGCAGGGGGATGTACTGCCGCCTGACGAATCTCCTACGGGCAGCCTCGTCGATGGCCCACGGAAGGTTCGTTGCCGCTAGGACCAATACGCGGTTTGGATCACCTCGATCCTTGTCTGCCGACTCTCGACCGGCCGCTGCCCGCTGCAGGTCACTCCACTGGATCAAGAACTCGGTCTTGATTCTCCTAGTCGCCTCGTGTTCACCAGATCCAGACCTTTGAGATAGCAGCGAGTCGATCTCGTCAACAAAAATGATGCTTGGCGCTAGGACCTTGGCGAGACCGAACAAGGCCCTGACCAACTTCTCCGACTCCCCTAGGTACTTGCTCGTCAAGCTGCTGGCCGAGATGGAAAAGAAGGTCGACTTCGATTCCGTGGCTACAGCCCGCGCCAACATCGTCTTGCCCGTGCCCGGAGGGCCAAACAGCAGCATGCCTCTCGCCGGCTCTCGGAGTCCCATGAAAAGATCAGGCCGCAGGAAGGGATAGACGACAGCTTCCCGCAGGGCATTCTTGGCTACTTCAAGCCCGGCGATATCACTCCAGTGCACCTCGTCGCCTTGAACCACGATCTCGTTCAGTATCTGTTTGGCAGCATTCTTGTCGACACCTGGCGGCAAATTCTTCAAGACTGCGTGCTTCTTCTTTTTCCAGGACGCTTCCGGGCTCGGTCCATCAGAGGCTGACTCCTCGGAGACGTTCCTAGAATTGGAGCGCGAGTTTTCCCTGCAGTTTGTGACCAGGGCCCGTTCCTTTTGCGTTACTGTCTGAGAAACCTTGCGGCGAGGACGAGAAGACGCAAAGCCGGAATCACTTTCTTCCAAGCTCGAGTCGGATGTTGTTGTCGGCCGGATGGGGGTAGACTTCCGACGCTGTTCTAGACTTGGGCTCGATGCGTGCTCCCGACGTGACCTGCTCGGCTTCCGATGTATTGGAAGACTTGTGCTACTCGTTGCCTTGTTGTCGGACCGGTTCCGGGTAAGATCCTCCCTCCGGTAAGGCTTTGATGACGATCCGGTAACATGATCAAGATTTGTGCGTCGGCGCGGTGTGCGCTCGGGGTCCCGAGACGACTCGGCCGCTAGACCGGTGAGAGCGCTTGAAGCGGCGCTGACTGAGAGCGCAGATGTGCGAGGACACAGGTCTTCCAGGCGCGCCGAGTCAAGGCTGTGCCTCGTCTCTAGTGGTCCTCCCGGCTCAATGTCTTCTTCGTCCCTGTGCTTCACCAGCCGGCGTGAGTGACTGTCCCACTGCCGCGCCGGCGAAGGATCAACTTTTCGAGAGATGTAATCGGCTGATTCATAATATGAAGATGGTCGAGGCCGGTCAGAAACGACATCTGGAACACGCCGTTGGCTGACAGCATCCTTTGAACCGATGGCGCCCCACGCCAAGGTCGCGGCCTTGCTTGCGCCGGGTTCATCTGTGAGCTTAGGGATCGAACGACGCCTCATAGATCTCTCACTTGACTTGCCCGAGCGAAGTGTTGTTCTCATGGTGTATTTTTCCGGGCTCGGTGACCGTGATATCCTCCGCGAGGATGTCGTGTAGTACGGTGGTAGCCTGGACGCCGAAGAAGACGGCCCAGGCTCGGCACTAGATCGCCTGGGTCCGACCACGGCCTGTTCGGAAGAAGTTCTCGTCGCGAGCGAGGGCCGCGGTGGCAGAGCTGGCCGAGACAGCTCGGGATACGTGATCGCTGGTATGGTGCCGTCGCCAATCCACCCCTTGCTGTTGCCACTAGGCGTACGCTGACGCTGTATGTCCGACGCGCCAATGTACTCGACCAGCTTCCCGTCCGTTGGTGTCTTGGGGCTGCAGGTCGCGTCATCCTCACGCGATATCCTCAGTGCCTCCAGCAGGTCGATTCGCTCCTTGCACTGGACCTCCAGTTTTTTCAAACTTTCCATCAAAGCCTTCTCGGTTTCGGATTTAGCGACATAGTTGGACGTGACTTTGTGTGCATTGTGATCGGATATGTTTTGGAGCGCTGTCTTCCAGCAGCGCATGGCCTCTTTCTCATTGCCCTGTGTTGAAATGATCAGTCCGATGCTTGGGCTCTATGCTGATTGTTCTGTGACATATCTTGTGGGGGCTCACCTGGCTCTCATAGTACACAGCAGTACTGCATGTTAGGTAGCTCTCGTCGTATGTCTTTTGCAGGACAGGCAGTGCAGCCTTGTTTCGAAGCATGGTGTCGCATACCAGAACATCCCTTGGGTTTGATCGCTACTTATGGACCAGGCGCGCGAAAACTTGGGTTTAACACTGGCTGAGGACGTGGTCATAAATAGATGGTGTTCCTGTGCCGGGGCAGAGGGAGAGCTGGTCGTCGTGGTGGAAAGTGTAGCAGACTAGTCGCGTCTCTTCAGCATGAATGCATTTCCAGAGGTGCGAAGGTCGGCCCGGCGCGCTTGGATGAGTCCTGCTTGATAGACAGGCAAGGTGCCGCCGCTGTCCCAAGTGACGTAGTTTTAGGGGTTGGCAGCCATAGTATTGTACTGTGGAATGTCTGGCGATTTTGCTGCAACTTTTTGCTTGCAGGGCCTACCCCAACCCCCCGCCCCAGGGTAATGTAGCATCAGCCCGTTTGGAACCAGACTACCGGACCCCCTCATGCGGCCGACTCCTCCAAGCGCCTATTCTTAGAGGCGAGCATCCCACAACAGCCACCGATATTACATGCGGGATCCAGCACGAGACGATACGTCGTCCGAGATGGTGGAATTGCTACCGAGTAATTGTCGCTAAAATCCCTATCTAGAAGTCCTCATTGCCGGTCCCAATTGACTCGGCAGCTAGAAGTCCGTCCACTGTAAACAAGGATCACGAGAGCAATACACGGATCTCATCGGCCGTCCTGGGAAACGCTGTGCGCAGGCCGTGGACTTGTTGATCATCGTCCTCCGAGTTGCCTTGCATTTCAGTCAACTCATCTGCAGACATGAGCATGTCCTCAAGACGCCCGAACTCCTTGCAGAATTTCTCCGTCGCTTCTTCAGTGACCTCTCGAGCCAGGCGCGAGTCCTGAAGCTCTTGAATGTTCTCCATGGCATCCATCAGAGCTGAGGCAAGGAAATTGTCCAAGGTGCGGCTTGCAACCTCCAAGGAGGCCTGCTGGAAAGGTTCTAGGGTTTGCATCTTTTCGATGTCCTCCTTCTTGTCCGTAAGCGAGTCCAGAGCCGCGAATAGAGTATCGAGGCCGGACTCGTGCCTAAAGAACAGGTACTGGCTGTCTACCAATTCTTGGGACTGCTGATCCACCTCTTTGCGGAGTTCCTCGGTGCGACTTTGAGTGAAGTCGAATATCGAAAGCACTGCGATGGCTGTATTTGCGCAATTGATGGAGAAAATGGCCTTGGATGGAGGCTCCAAGGATTCGGCCATGGTCTTACATCCCGACATGAAGGGGTCGAAAGCCTCGGTCAAGATCGGCTGGAAGTCTGCTTCACGACTATCTGTTGAAGTCAGAGACGTGTCGTATGTCTTCATCACTGCCGAAAGCTGTTCAAAGGCTTCTTGTAAAAACTCTGGGGCCTCTAGGTTTGACGGTCTCTGCTGAAGCTCTCCCTGTACGTTGCCCACGTAGTCCCTCATGAGCGACCGGAATTGGCGCAAGGCTTCCGACTCGAGACCTTGCAACGCTTCCACCAGGACCGAGTCTGGGCTGAGCAGCCGCGTGAACGTGACCCGATAGAAGTTGAGCAAATTGGCTAATTTGTAGGCCAATATGACTTCTTCGTTGGTCTGGATCACCTGCTCCACGCGTTGGCGCAATATTCTGGCAGCACCGGACATGTCACGGTCGACTAGCTCATTGAGAGCCTTGACAGGGTCGAAAGTAGCAATCTCATCGTTGCCATCATCGACCAGATGCCATATCTCATTCTGTCGGCCAGCTCGAATTCCCTTGGCGATCTCGTCCCCTTCGGCGACGAACAAGATCTCCAGAGCCTCTCGTTCGCTGACGGCAGCTGAATGGATCCAAGCCAGCATGTCTCCCACATACCGCAATGGATCGTGAGCGGCGAGCTCGATAGGTTTCACTGATGGATCCTGGACACCAGAAGGTGACGTCCCAGACAGGGATGTGTAGAAAGTGTCGGACAACACCTGCTCCCTGGTCTCGGCAAACAAGTCCAGGCAGCTCTGGAAGAGAGATGGTCGCTCGGCCAGCACGCGAAGAGCGCGCCGTATTGAGGAGCCCATCTGGGGGTTCTCCAGATTGAGGGTCTTGAATTCCCGCTGGATCCACCGGTAGAGCTTCTGGAAAGCCAGGTTGAGATTCTTGGAGGTCTGCTCCATGATTTCAAGCCCGAGTGCCTGATTCTCGAAGCCTAGCAAAGTTTCGCAGTCCTTGCGCAGTCTTTTGGCCTTGATGAGAACGAAGAAGAAACCATCATCAACGGGCTCGGCAGTCGAGGTCAATGCTGCCAGCTCTTCCTCCGACAGCAGGAAGTGTCTGTTGAAGGCCCCAAGGAGCTGCTGTTTGGCCTCGATCTGACGGCGCTGCGTCATCAAAGATGAGGCGTCATGGACAACACTGGATGTCGCGTCATGGGCTGCAGAGATGTGGGACTTCATCTCATCATAGCTCTTGTTCAGCCTGGTGATGGTGGCACCTATCCGGCGGAGTTGCTAAGACGTCAAGTCAGGTCACCACTTGGGAAACGGGCAGCCGTCAGAGGGGGCTCACATCGGACACCTTGCCAAACTCGGCGATAATGTCTCCATTGCTGTCGATAACCTCCTTCTGGAGATGCAGCCGCAGCTGTCTTCTTGTGGCGACGGAATTGGTAATGCCACGCTCGTCCAAGAGTGACAGAGCATCACGGAACTCGGAATCGGCGTAGGATGTGGCCAGTACGGCGGTTACCTTTGACGAGAAAGGGTTGGCCCCTTTGAACGACGGGGCTGTGGTTGGTGTCTGGGTGATGAAAGGGCTGCCAGAGACACTGCTATCGCCCGGCGCTGGTGAACGCATAGGCAGTTGGCTCAAAGAGAGTGGAGAGTCGGTGGGCATTTTGGCCGCATGTTCCAGTGAGAGGTTCCAGAGAGGCGGACGCTACGCCAGCAGAAAGGCACCTAGAGCCGGTTCCCTGTTCTTCAGCAAGAGAAGGCTTGTTTTTGCTGGCCTCGACACCCGACCTAATGTTGAAAGCTTGGGGGATGTGCGGCCTCCCTTGGCCTTGAAGCAATGGAGTTGTGCAAGATGGGAATCTTTGCACCTCCGTCACCGGCCCGATCGAGGTATAGCTGTGTAGACGAAGCCCATCCACGTTCGTGGGGAACTCTTCGATAGCCCTAGACACCTCAGTCTGGAGCAATTCGGGCTAGCAGATCCGCGACTGGTAGATACTGCGTGGCCACGCCTTGAACCTCAGACTGTGAAGTCCGTGGATGCCACCCGGCGTCTCCAACTAGCGGACAGATTGAAAGAGGAACAGGGGACCCCTGGAGCTTGAGGGCAGAGTGAAGCAGCTGAGCCTTACCGCCTGCCCCTTTCAGGGGTCCATCGTCATAGTGAACTAGATAAGATAAGACCCGCTGCGGTCTGGTCCCGGTCCAGGCAGACTGGCAGTCTGGCAGATGGTCACCTGCCCCTCCAACCGTCAACCTGACCTCAACCATCAGACTATTCGTCAACAAACCTTCCTCCGCAAACAAGCCTGCTCGTGACAACCGCACGTGCGTCCATGGCCAGATAGGTACCCCAGTCACAGCTTAGGAGCAATAAACCCGTAACGATCAGTTTCCTCATTCTTGCTCTCTCTCTCTCTCTCTCTCTCCCCGAAAGCCAACAGCGAGCCTGCGACAGCGGCAAGCGGCAAGCGGCAAGCGATCACTGACGAACTGCGAAAGACCCAACGCCCCGACCAGCGACCGAGCTCTTCCAACTACCGCGTCCACCGTACCACGCGACTCCGCCATGTTGCTATCATGATTACACGTCACGCGCGATTTGATCGGAAAAAGTAACACCGCGTGGAGCTGGAGCCAACATGGCGTCCAACCTCTTCTCCAGGCTCGTGCCTGCAAGTCAGCAGAGATCCTTCTATGAAGAGTTCCGCGCTAGAAACGATGACGAATATGACGTCGAGGATCATGCTGGCTTCGCGCTGGATGAAGAGAACCTTAATCATCAGTTTCAAGACGACGACGTGGATCCTGATACCCTCGCCGTCGAGAGCAGCAGGAATATGTTGGTTGATGACGCCCGCCACAGCAGGCAAAGCCCTGTCAGAGCCCCGAGGGTTGCACCATGGCCACCACAAGATGATGACGGCGACAATGATGTGCCAGCTTCGCTGCTGGTTGAACATCAGGACAAAGAGCCACTCAGTAGGCCTGATAAGTATCAAAGGAAACCCGCCTCCAGGAAAGCTGCGGCCGTGCCGGGTCCGTCAACCACGAGGAACCGTGCGCAGTGGGAGGCCATCAGAAATCAGCAGAGGTTACACCAGGAAGATGCGTTTTCTAGAAGTCCTGAGCGTGCTCGCGGTGAGCCCAGAGCACTTGCCGATGTCATATCAGGAACAGCCAAGCAGAAGGCCGAGTGGAGGTGGGCTAATGTCGACAACCTCGACAGCTTTATGCAGGATGTCTATGACTACTATCGTGGGAACGGATTCTGGTGCATACTTCTCGACCGATTCCTTCACCTCGTCGAGATTGGCTTCATCGCTGTCTTCCTAACCTTCCTGACACAATGCGTCAACTACGCCAAGATTCCTAGCAGCAAGACCATGGCACAGATTCTGGTGCCTCAATGCACAAAGAAGATGTCGGGGACCTGGAACTTCGCATTATGGGTCACGGCGTTCTACTGGATCTGGAAAGCCATTCAGATCCCTCTCGATCTGCGGCGCATGTCCATTATGAGGGACTTCTTCGTGCATCTTCTCGAGATACCCGAGCATGACATGCAGACCGTGTCTTGGCAGGACGTTGTGGCACGCATCATGGACTTGAGAGACAGTAACCCCAAGACGGCGGATCGTCAGAGGCCGGGGCAGCGCAGGTGGCTTGGCAGCCAGTCCAAGGAGCGGCTTGATGCACACGACATTGCCAATCGCCTGATGCGGAGGGAAAATTTCCTCATCGCCTTGATTAACAAAGACATGCTGGATTTGTCCATCCCTTTGCCCTTTCTCCGCGGCCGCCAATCCCTTTCTCGCCTACTCGAGTGGACGTTGAACTTCAGTATCATGGACTTCGTCTTTGACGAACGTGGTCAGGTCAACCAAGAATTCCTCAAGGCGGATCGCCGTGGCCAGTTGAGCCAGAAGCTGAGAGCAAGATTCTTCTTTGCCGGAATCATGACCCTCGTGATAGCGCCCTTCATGGCGGGCTATCTGTTCATTATGCACTTCCTGACTTACTTTCACGTGCGCACCAGAAATCCGCCTCTGCACTTGCTCCCCGTCACCGCTGCTGATTCGTGTTGCAGGAATATCACAAGAACCCATCCTCATTGGGGACCCGAGCCTATACGCCTCTCGCCGAGTGGAAGTTCAGAGAGTTCAACGAGCTCCCGCACATCTTCTACGAGCGGGTGAACATGTCATATCCTTTTGCCAAAAGGTACCTCGACCAATTCCCCAGTGTGGTGACGGAGCGTCTGGCCAGGACAGTCGCATTTGTTGCCGGAGCTCTAGCCACCGTTTTGGCCATTGCCTCGGTGGTCGATCCGGATCTTTTCCTTGGCTTTGAGATCACTCATGACCGCACTGCGCTCTTCTACTTTACTATATTTGCAGGTGCCTGGGCATTTGCCCGCGGCATGATCCCAGAGGACAACACTGTCTTCAATCCAGAATATGTTCTGCGGCAAGTCATCGAGTACACGCATTACGAACCGACCCACTGGAAGGGACGGCTCCACAGTTATGAGGTGAAGACGGAGTTCTCGGTGCTTTACAAGAATAAGGTCATCATCTTCCTGGAGGAGATTGTGAGTATCTTGATTGCGCCGTTGATTCTCATCGTCAGCCTGCCTCGATCGAGCGACCAAATCGTCGACTTCTTCCGAGAATTCACCATCCATGTCGACGGCCTCGGCTATGTGTGCTCCTTCGCGGTGTTCGACTTCAAGCAGGTCCCCAAGCAGCCCAGCGCGGGCGGCGACGTGAGGGGTGATTACTATTCAACGAAGCATGGCAAGATGGCGGCGTCTTTTTACGGTTTCCTCGATAACTACGTGATCAACCCCAAGACGGGCATTCCGGGCCACCTCCCGCCGAGTGCGCGGCATCAATTCCAGCCACCTCCCGCCTTCCCTGGCCTCCAGTCACCAACCCTGGCGGTAGACATGACAACATCACGCATGGCTCAGAGTAAGCTTGGCAGAGCCCGAAGTCGTGGCCCAGGCGCCTCGTCGCAAGCAGGAAGGACACCGAGGTTCGGACCAGCGCCGCCGTCCCTTTCGCCGATGGCGTCCGTCCTGCTTGACCCACATCACCAACCACAGATTCAGTCGCTAGGCAAGAGCGGGCAACGCATGCGGCGCGATAGGGTGACTGGTGGTGGACATGAGGAAGGCATCCTCGAGGAGGGGCTTGAGGATGACAACGAGGAATTCGAGGCGACGAGACACGATGATGACGATGCGTACGAGAGCGGCCACGGCTTGGATCAGTCAGAATGGCAGACTTCGCCAGCGCACGCTCTTGGACGAGACAATAGTGGAGTGCATGAGGGCGAAGGAGAGGTTGGTGTGCTGGGGCTGATGTATCAGTTCCAACGGGAAATGAAAAATCGATAGACGGTGAGGGGGGGCTATTTTTCCTTCTTCTGCGGGGCGTTGGACTAGGGGTTGGCGGACAGGGTTATGAGGCGTTACTGAGTTGGTGAACTTGAAATCACCAACATTGAGCACATCGACGCTGCATACAGATGGATCGCATTACCAAGGACCAACATCGGAGCTTCAATCGTTGTATGACAGCAGTCCACGCACAGGACCTCAGAGGGGGCTGCAGATTTTGGAATAGGTCAGCATCATACTGGCAATAGCACTTGACACTTTTCTGATCAAAGGGAATTTGCGGGCAACAGTATCTCCCAGCGCCTGCTCGCAGGCCTCCCCACTATAGGTGACTGTCAGTTCTGCAAAAGTTGTGGCATACGAGGCTATCATCGATATTGCCGCTCGGAGTATGAGGTTTGCCGACGGTTGTCCGAAGCGGCGGTCGGACACGGATACAGTCCCCACGGCCACGGAGGCAAAGCATGAAACAGGCGTGCTCTGTGTGGTTCTGTCCATGCGAGACTCCTGCTCGCTCTCGTAACTCCGGATCGCAGTGCTACGCGTTGAGCTCTCCCTGGTGACTTGTCTGCTCCGTGAGCGGAGATCCGAAAATGCGTCGGGATATTCGGTAAATCAGCCAGGCAGATAGCCCACGAGGCCAACCGAGACCGAAGGCAGCTGACCCGAGAAGGGAACAGGAAGCGTCGGCGGACATGCAAATGCAGGCCACGCAGGCGCAGGCGGCTTACTTTGGCGGTCATACACCGGACAGGCCTGACAGGTAGATTTTTATCAGATCCGAGGAAAAAGAGGGTCGCTGTCACACTGTCCGCTGGCAGAAGCAAGATGCACACCAATATACACAGTAGTCAGATTCTATAGCATAAGCTGGGACGGGGACCCCTGGCTGACACGCCGAAAGCAAGCGATAGCCAGTCATGTTGCATGTATGCCTCATTCTGCTGAGGTGTTCCTGGACCCACGAAGCAGAGAGACGTGAGGAGGAGGAGGAGGAGGAGGAAGAGGACGGGAAGAAGGAGATGACAGACGACGACGGCCACATTTCAGGCACGATGATGGACGCGCAAACGCTTATTTGATGTCGCAGTGTGGGCGGGTTCGTGAAGCAACAGTTGTTCGCTGGAAACAATTCAGGCCGTTCGAGAAGGGTTGAAAATGTGGATCTGGACCAGGGCGCCTTCTCTGCCTGACCGAGGTTGCGAGGTCGACACATAGAGTATGATACATGGTACAAGGGGCTCGAGCACAGCACAGCACAGCACAGCACAGCACAGCCAACGGGACATACGGGAAGGTAGTATGTGAAGACCGTAGTATGTATGTCTGGACGCGCTTCAGCAGGTGAAGGACATGCGTGATACTTACTGTATTGTGTAGTATGATCTGTAGGAAGCACCATAGGCGGCAATGACTTATGGCCCGCAGCTCTGCCTCCGAACGGTGCTCCCCAGAAGTCTAGCGTGCTCCAGTCCAGCTCTGAAGCTGCAGGCGACGACAAGCAAGCCTTGTCGTGCCGGCAGCGGCCTGGCTTGGCCCGGGGCCTGCCAGCCTGCTGCGCATTGGAGCTGCTAGTGCTGTGAGTGGCCAAAGTCCCAACCAACAACACCCTTACCCTTGTCCTGCAGGCCAAAACCATTCTGATCATTGATCCCCAAACTTCCAAACAGGACGGGAAGCTCGACTGGACCGCGCCGCGCCCCCCAACCCGAACACCTCTGCTCCGCCGTTTTGGAATTTTATCCCATCGTGGCCCTCGTGGTGCACGTACTCGTCCTCTTCTCAGTCACAATTTGCAGTCCTACACCACCGTCCTGGATATTCAATTGCCTCGTGCCCTGCCAGAGCTCCCATCTAGTGCATCATCCAGTGCATCGATCCGTAGCGACAGTCTCGACTCGACTGCGCGCGGCGCCTCCTTTCGCCGGCGTATAATCTGTCTGGACATCCATTGCGTCACCAACGACCTGCCACGCCAGTCCACACCAGACCACACCTGCATCGAGCCCCAGACAACGTTCTTGTTCCTGTAGTAGTTGCGAAGCCCACCGAGGCGGCCCTAGACCTCTCGGCCTCTACTCTGCCCTCCGCTCTGCCGCCTGCGCCTACGAAAGGCCCCTCGACCCGTCACCATCGTCAACCTGGATTTCCAGAAGACTCTCGGCGAAGCATCTGCCGCTGTGGCCCCGATGGCCCAGCCCAATGCCGAGCCCGTCGACGATGAGGAATACGAGTGAGTCGATGACCATTCCGACCGACCAGACGAGACAGACGATATGAGACGACAGCTCTCTGCAGGACAATATCGATCAACTCCGATCATGCTGACCTTGTTGGCCTCCACAGCTATGAATCTCTCCCGCCCAACTTCTCCCTGCTGCAGAACATGGCAGCCGGCGCCTTCGCAGGCATAGCCGTCAGTACCAAGAGGCCCCTCCGATCCGAACCCGACCTGGATCTGCCACTATGCTCGAACGGACTCGTGATCCTGACTTTCTGAGGAATAGGAACATACTGTCATGTACCCCATCGATGCTATCAAGGTGCGTTGCCTCCACCGACGGCGCTGCGCCCGACCCCCTCCCTACCTTGTGGCTTGGCGTGTCTTGGTATCTAACACCCAGCGCCGCCCCACAGACACGAATGCAGGTCCTCAACCCCTCCCCCTCTGCCGTCTACAATGGTATGATTCAAGGGACATACCGTATGGCTACCGGCGAGGGCATCATGAGCCTGTGGCGGGGCATGTCCAGCGTCGTCGTCGGTGCAGGGCCCGCGCACGCCGTCTACTTTGCTACCTACGAGGCCGTCAAGCACCTCATGGGCGGCAACAAAGTCGGCGTGCACCATCCTCTGGCAGCAGGTGAGAAACAAACCTCGCTCGGGCCGTCGGCCGGTATCCAGATCGGACGGACGAGAAGAAGCTGACCAGATCGCAGCCACAAGCGGAGCATGTGCAACCATCGCCAGCGACGCTCTTATGAACCCCTTTGATGGTATGTAGGCACACTGTTTTGTCGTCATAGGCAGCTCGATCCAGTTTGCTAGCCGTGACTGGGGCCTTGCTAATAGCCTCGGCAGTCATCAAGCAGAGAATGCAGATCCAGAATTCTACCAAGATGTACCGGTCCATGACCGACTGCGCGAAGTACGTCTACAAGACCGAGGGCTTAGGCGCATTCTACGTCTCCTACCCGACCACGCTTTCCATGACCGTCCCATTCACCGCACTCCAATTTCTCGCCTACGAAACAATATCGACAACCATGAATCCCACCAAAAAGTACGATCCATTCACCCACTGCACGGCTGGTGCGGTCGCCGGTGGCTTCGCTGCCGGTCTGACAACACCAATGGATGTTATCAAGACCATGCTGCAGACGAGGGGAACCGCGTCGGACGCGGAGCTGAGGACGGTGAACAGCTTTTTAGCTGGTTGCAAATTGTTGTACCGAAGGGAGGGCTTCAAAGGATTCTTCAAGGGCATCCGGCCCAGAGTGGTCACAACTATGCCCAGTACGGCGATTTGCTGGTCGGCATATGAGTTTTCCAAGTGCGTGCCCGCCCCCAATGGAATCCCCCCACTCCAAACAATTTTACGTTCTTTCCGGGCACTTTGACTGACTGCGCCTGCTGATATAGGGCGTACTTCATTCGCCAAAACGACACGGCTTGAAAAGAGCCACCGTCCAACGATCGGAGCTTTTGCGCCAAGAGGGCTCCTTGGGTTTCACGAATCCCCGAGCCGACTTGGTGCTACTTTTGTGCAGTGCTACCGGCACCCGACGGCTGCATGCGGATCGCATCCGGTGCTTCGTCATCATCAATTCGATCTGTGCAGAGTTCGGCCGCTGAATGACCCCTGCTGGAGGGACGGAGGAAACTGCTTGCTCTTCTGACAACGAGGAGGGCGCAACGTGGAAATGGTAGAAGACCAGACGTGATTCCCCAAGGAACGGCCTTTCGAATCTGTTTGCAGATTACGAATCTGCTTACAGGGCAGGGCCATGCGGCCCCGTTGTACATAAAGTCTTTGTGATTTACGGAAGTGTATGAGTGGCCGGGATTCATGGAAAAAATAGAGAAGAGAGCGCCTGCTATTGCCGTTGACTCGAAGACCCTGAACTTGAACCTCGCTGGTGACCGCATGTGACCACGCTTGATATGACCGGTGGAAGTCATCAGCGCACGAGTACGGTTCGGCTTTGCCATATCACAAGTGAACCTAGGATAACCACTGATTACACTATTGATGAACGTCACATATTTCTGTTTTTTTCAAGTCCGGATGGGCCACCTTGTCACATTCCAGAGGCTATGCCTCGGAAGACATGCTTTGGAAAATGGAGTGCGACTGACCGGCCTCTCGCTTGGGCTGTCGACAAGCCCGCCCGCCTCTTGTGATTTGTGCATATGCATCATTACTTCTTCGCAACACCTGAACTCCTTCCCGCCCACCAGACTCCGAAGAGAAAAAGACAAAGCAATGCATTGGGACACGCAACGCGCCCGACGACCTAAAAAAAAAACAGAAAATGCTCTCTAACCAAACGGCGAGCCGCCGCCGCCAAACTTGAACTGGAACTGCTGGCCGCCCTGCTGGAACATGAACGGCGCGCCGCCGCCGAACGGGTTCCCGCCCTGCGCGAAGGGGTGCTGCCGCTCCTGGGAGTTGGGGTCGTCGCCGCGATCGAAGCGCGCGCGCAGCTCCGGGTCGCTGAGCACCTCGTATGCCTCGTTGATCTGGGCCATCTTCTTCTCGGCGGCCTCCTTGCTCACGCCTTTCTTGTGTGCCTTGTCAGGGTGGTTCTGCACCGTGAGCTTGCGGTAGGCGCTCTTGATCTGCCGCTCGTCGGCGTCGCGCGCCACACCCAGCACCTTGTAGTAATCCTTGGTCTTGGACCGCCGCAGCTCGATCTGCGCCTCCCGCAGGAGGGGGTCCACGATCGACTTCTTTTCTGGGTTGTGCTCCGAGGCCTGCTCCAGCGTGCGGACTGCGGACTCGTAGTCCTCGCTCTCGCGCTGCGTCTTGGCCTTGTGGAGCAGGCCATAGAAGGAGTTCTCGTTCATACGGATGGCTTCGGGACAGTAATCGTTTGCCTTCTTGGCGTTCATCTGCAGGTGGTTGTCAGTCCGCCAGTCTTTTAAAATTGGAGAGCATCAGTAATTGCTCACCTCGTAGTATCCCTGGCATGTCAGTTCAGCCAGTCGCGTCGAGAGTCCCTCCGGCGCATTGCTCGGAATGTACCCATCGGACCTCAACTTGCCGACCTGGTCTGTAACGTCCTTGACAAGCCCTATATCATCTGCCGACGGTATCAGGAGCTTAGTGCCCGTCATGGGCTGGTTCTTGCTAAAAGCCTTCTCGACCTTGTCGAGTGTCTTCTTGATCGCCTTCTCCTCCTTCAGCAGCTTCTTACAGACCTTGGAGTCGGGATCCGAGTGCAGGCACTTCCTGATCTGCGCCATGCCCTGGTCGAGATCGCCCAGCGCGAAGAATGTAATCGCCGAGATCTTGACGTGCGGCGTAGTATCGCCCGGCCGCAGGTTGAGGATGTGGTGCAGGTCGCCCATGCCCTCCTCGACCTCGCCCTTGGCGAATCGACATCCTGACCGCAGCTCTCGCAGCGATACGGCGCGGTTCGCCACCATGATCGCCGTTCCCGCCTGGCTGATACACTCGTCCCAGTCTTTCTTGGCCACAGCGTCCTCGGCCAGCTTCGCGGCGCCCTGTGCCTCATACAGCTCGTCGAGCTCGGGGGTCGCGGCGTCCTCAGTGACCTTCGCCTTGAGGTATTGTTCCTTGGCGCCCTCCCAATCGGCCTGACGCGCCTTCAGCTTCCCCAGCTGGAGGTGAGCGCTTCCGAAACCGGGTCGGAGGTCCAGGCATTTTTGTAGGTCTTCGGCGGCCTGGGTCATTCGGCCCAGGGAGAGGTAGGTGGTGGCGCGTTTGAAGTAGGTCAGATAGTCTTTGGGGTCGCGGGCGACGGCGGCATCGTAGTAGACGAGGGCATCGGCCGTGTTGCCATTTGCGAGGTAGTGGGTGGCCTGGTTCAGGAGAGCCTTAATGGGGGTGTCCTTGGGGATGTCGGAGACAGACAGGGCGGCGACGGTGGAGGAGAGAGAGAGGAGGGTGGCAGCTAATGCCAATTTTGAGAGGCGGCCGAACATGATGGGTGTGTCGTGATTGGCCTCGCCGTTTAAGTTTTTTTGGTTGGAGTCTGACAGTCGGGAGGTCGTCGGGGTTGGCAAGGTCGACGAAGGGGGACGGAGGCGGTTGCGAAGCGGGTAAACCGCGGCAAGAGGTTCGCAGGAGGGCGAGATGAATGCAAACCCTTAATAGAGTGATGAAGAACAAAGAGTGAAGGCCAGCAAGTCAGTCGCTTGTGGGGCAGACGTGTCTGCTGAAAGAGACGAAGGTGGTCTCAGTCAGGCAGGGAAACAAAGGTTGGATGTCGTTCTTTGGGAAGTTGAAAGTTGGCCTTTTCAGCGATGAAGTGTGGTTGCGGTTGTGAAGGCAACGCCAGCCGAGAGATCTCGAGAACGACTGCGTCGATAAGCGAGTACCGATTTAGGCACCGGCGGGTGGCCCAATTCGTGGTCTCTCTTTATCTGGTGGAGTCGAGCCATCGGTTCATCCCTTGCATACTCGTCAATGCAACCCCTGCCCTACCCCCTGCCTTACCCCAACAAGGCCCCCTGCTTCGACGATCTTTCCAGCACGTTGGCACGTGAATTTCCACGACATGACCTTCAGACCTTCAGACCGCGACGACATTACAGGAGCGCGTCCATATTATCTTTTTCAGCGACAAATTTCGACGTGACGGGACGTGAGACATAAGCTAGCCTGAAGAGCATCATTGGAAAGGCAGTCCTCTCCCGGAATGTGATCATACAGGATGGCCCATCTCGCACCCGACGCCGCCATCTTCTCACCTTCCGTCGCGCGCCAGGCAGCCTCAACCGCCAAGGACTGGCATTACATCGACAGCTGGCTCGCCTCAAAATACAAAGGCCGCTCGCCACCGCCGTTCGAGAGGAACACCGAGACCCTCAAGGCTCTGCTGGCTCTCGCCAGTCTCAACGAGGCCGCGGACGACAGTCGCGACCTGCTCGCCCGCGCCGAGGCCGAGGCGCTTGAGGACATCAAAACTTTCGAGGATGACATCAGAGGGGACTCGGGTGATGTTTCCTCTTTCAAAACCGAGATCTTTGAGGCCCTGGAGGAAAATTTGGCCAAGGACGGCAAGACGGCCCTTGATGCGATGACTGCCACAGCTGTGCACCTGGGCATGGCATTTCCCGAGCCTGCACAGCTCGGTCAGGCCATGCTCGACCTGCAGACGCAAACTTATGACCTCGCGCAAGCCATGGCCCGTGTCGAGACCCTGCAGAGGTACATCGACGCTGAAACCGCCCGGATCGACACGCTGCTCGAGGAGGTCGATGCCGACGAGTATCGCCCACCAGCCGATCTGGCTCGGCAGAACCTCGAGATGCAACGCAAGATCAAGGCGTTGACCAAGAAGCTCCCCGAGATCAAGGACAGAGTCTCATCTCTGGCAAGAGCGGTCGGCGTGCCCAATCCGACCATCGCCCAGCTGCGGCAGGAGGAGCAGGGCTATCTTGAACTACTTGAGGTGAAGAGGAGCCTGGACCAGCAGGTCAACGAGTTCGAGGGCCTGCCGCCAGACACGACGCAGGCACGTCATCAGCTCGATGTTTTGCGGAGAGAGCTGCGCAGTATCACCGACCGTCGGGACGCCATCTTTGAGAATTTAGTCGAGAGGGAGACACCGCGTAAGGGGCGGTGACGACCCGACCGACACGGTTCAGGTTCGCAAGAGATCAAATGTACTATTACCCTTGAACAAACATCTTCGGCTGGGTGATATAGGACTATGGTACGTCACGGCATTCCTCCCGAGTGCCGGATTTTTACTGTCACTGCGGCTGTCCCTTGGGCCTTCTCCCTACTGCGCCTCCCAGTCTCCCGAACTGCCTACCGAGACCTGACCTGGGCTTAGCAGCCGGAGGCGTGGGCGCAGGATTGTCTTTGAGGGGAACAGGCGGCGCACGCCCGGCTGCCCCCTTCGTAGGAGGCATCTCGAGACCGTCAGTGATGCGCAGATCACCGACACCCAGGGTCGGTCTATCGTCCAAGTCACCGCCTAGACGCTGCGCTCTCCTGGCGCGCTCTTGAACGCTGCGGAATTTTTCCAGCAGCTCCCCCCAACGGATGATACCCTCCTCACGGCCTTTGAGCCGATTGGGTCTGTCGAACGATGAAGCACTTGGGGTAGTGGCAGAACTGAAAAGAGCCGCGTGAGTAGGAAGATTGGCACTGGATTTGGAGCGAGAGGGATGGGTTTGAAGAAATTGAACCGTCTCCACCACAGACCCTTGCCGAGCGTGTGATGAAGGTGGATTAGGTGAGACATACGGTCTTGGTGCAATGTGCAAGTACCCTATGGAGCTGACGCTGTTCAGCCGGTTCTTGAGAGCGGCGAAGGCGGACGATTGTGGAAGCAGCATTAACAGTCCATAGAGGCATTTGTACAGGTGCGGATATTTCTCTGGCTCAAGGAGTTGAAGCCGAAGATCTGAGAAAGTCAGCATCTCCCCAGAAAATGATGTTGAGAGGTCGACAAACATGTGAACACCGGTGATTCCAAAAGTTGGACCAGCTTATCAATCTGGATGAGGATGTTGACCGTCATCTCTAGCTCGGCGCTAGACATTTGTCAGCTGGCAAGCACTCTTGCAGTTGGCACCCGTTGACCTACAATATCTGCAGCAAGTTGTAAGCCTGCTCATACGCCTGAGCAAGGAGGCACAGTGAGAACGTGGCGACGGCGTTGTAACACCACGACCTGAAGAGGGCCACAAAGAATGTTTGACCATCCTGTGGAAATGACAATCAGCTTGGAGAACATTTGTGACAACCAGTGCGCAACATACCTTCGACTCGAGGTTGCGTAGTCTCTTGCGCAACTCGGCGAGCTCCGGGGCGGTAATGAGATTATTATTGAGATTTTGCACCATGATACTGGCAAACTCGACGTCTTCCTCCTTCTCGATACAGTCTGCCAGTGTACGGTAGATTCGTTCAGCGCTGAGACTGACACAAAGCTGACGTATGATGAGGTTACCCCTTGTCTCGAGCAGCCTGCGGTCCGTTGAGAAGAGCTGAAGTAGGCTGACCATGAAGTTGGTGAAATAGCTATCTTCGCTGTTCCTGGATATCTGTGACAGTAACTGAAGATCCTTGGTGACGACAGCCTCCGCAGGATCCGAGAGTGTCTTCAGTAGGGCAGGGAATGTCCCATCGTTGAACGCAAGCACCTTCCGGGGTGCCTTCCGGTGCAGCATGATCAGCCATGTTAAGGCGGCCACCCGAGTAGCCTCATAGTCGTTCAGGAACAGCAACGTTAGCGAATTGACAGCTGCAGCATAGTCAAGATCCGCTTGAGGATGATTTGATGGCGCAGGCGTAGGGCCCCGGGGTGTATTCTCCGCAGGCGACGGTCCTTGCGTGTTTGGGGTGGGACTTGGTGTATCGAGTTCTCGAGCACCGGCCAGAGACGCTCGACCACTAGGGCCGCCTTCCTGTCGTTCTCCAACGAGGGGGGCTTTTGACGTCCGTGATGATAAGGAGAGCTCAGGCTCGTCCGACAGCGAGACAACGTAGTCCATGAGCGCATTGTTGACTCTTGCAGCTGCCAAGCGTATCGACTCGACCCCACTAGCCATCGCAGGGAGCAGATGAGCCAAAATCTTGGGAGTGAAGGGCAGGACCTCCTCTGGACAAATGTCCAAGAATTCAACAATCCACTTCAACGATTCTAGCAGGCCATCCTCATCTGCAGTAGAAGCCGAGGCCACCCGGTCGTTTGATTTTGTTGGCCCTATTCCTGGATTCGAAGAGTCCAGGAACGCAGTCAAGATCTCGAGGACTGCCTTGTAGTTGATCTGGACGTCCTGCCCGGGGACCCAGTCTTCTTCGCTGCTGGTGTCATCTTCGTTGTCGGTCATGGTCGAATCAACCTCGTCTCCCTCCTCAAGAGCCACATGAGCGCTGCCGCTATCCAGTGAATCTTCTCGCTTGCGTTTGCCCTCTTTCGACTTCTTGCTCTCTACGATGCCCTTTTTGATCCGAGATATGCGCTTGATCTCGTTCAAGAATTTGTCAAGACAGGCCTGCGTAGCTTGGTGGACATCGCGGTTGGGATCGCTCAGAAATTTGAGTAGGCTGCCTAGAAACTGGGGTAGAAAGGTGACCAGTTCCAGGTCAGGGATTGAGTCCAGCAATGTGATCCAACCAACCAGGAATGTGCGTGTGAAGGGGTTGATGGTGTAGCTGCGATCCTTGAGCAATGGGATGAATTGCTTTAGCGAGAAGGCGGTGGGCAAGTCGGTGGGTTCGCCGATGACTTCCTTGTCGTCGTTCATCTCCTCACTGCCGCCGACGGCGTCGGTGCTGGGCATCTCCAGAACGCTGACATAAGTTGCTGCTGATTCTGAGACGATGTCTTTGATGAGACGGTCAAGCAGCTCGGCTCCATTTTTTACAGATAATTCCGAATCGGCTCCCAGCTATTAAAGATTGAGTGTGAGTATGGAATACCACAGGCAGTACGAGGGACCATACACAACAAAAGCCGGAGCACAGCATACCTTGCAAAGGGCGTCGAATATATGGTTGAAATACTTGAGAATCTCCCCCTTGGCGACTTTGGCAATGTTGTACATGGCCTCACATGCATAGTACCTAACTCGTGCATCCTGGTCGGTGAAGCATGCCAGTACAGGGGGCACGATGATCTCAAGGTAGCGCGGAAGCTCCTGGTGGGAAGTCAGCACTCGGGTCGAGGTACGAGATGCTAGATGAAGAAACAGGAACAGCAAGGTGCGCACCGAACCGAGAGCTATGGCGGCAGCAGCCAAGCCGATGAGTCCTCCATTCCGAGCATGAGGCTGATGGACAGCATATGCATATTCATTGCACAGCTGGTCTAAGATGGCGGTGATCTTGTCATAATCTTTAGTAAGCGCAAGCTCGCGTATAACACGTTCGAGCCTAGACCGGGTCAGCACTTGATCTAGTCAGATCCGGGGGAAAGGATGGAACGAACTCGAGTGCGCCGACTTTACGCTTGTCGTAGAACTTGTCGTTGAGCGCCCGCTGGACGGCGGTGTCCATGGTGGCTCAGAGATGGGATGTGGGGGGAGGGGGGGGCGGGGGCGGAAGGCAACTCGATCCAGGAGTCCAGGCAGGCCGACGACCCGGATAGAAGCGAACTCGTCTGGCTAAGAGTCGAGGCAAAAGCACCGACCGCACGAGATAGTCAGTGGCCCAGGCTCACAAGGCAGACCGATGCGGCGCGGGGGCTCGTGTCCAAGGCGAGGACCTTGGCAGCGTTGAGGGCAGTGACAAGCCACGGCTCATTATCGTCTCAGGACAGAACTCTGTGCTTGTTGTCCAGGGCTTCTGGAGCTGCTATGTGACGAACGCGTGCCGACTGGGGGGGATCTGAGACTCGTACTTAACGATCCGCAGATGGACGAGCCTGGTTTAGGGCTACGGCAATGGTACCGTCGTTGGAGAACGGCGGTTGAGCCGCACGTAGCACGGTCTTAGTTCGAGTCGTCGTTGTGGTCGTTGGAGCTGGAGTTGGAGTTGGAGTTGGCGGCTGGAGCTGGCAGTGGGCCGCAACGTCAGACCCATGCACTGGCACGCAGGCAGACCCAAGGAAATGACGTCCACCCGTCGGACTAGCACGACGTTATCAAGCTCGCAAAGTACTGGGAACTTGAGCTGGCAGCCACAAGTGGGGTCTCTGCGCGGCTATTGGCGGGTATCCGGGTACTTGTGCCCGAGCTGGCGCTAGTGCAAGAACCGGAGTACGAAGTACAAAGCAAGCAGCCTCGCTGCCGGAAGGAACCCGTGGCTCTCCTCACTGCTGAGCTTGCGTCTGATATCTTGCGTCTTTCCACCAAAAGGAACCCCTGATGCCACGCCAAAGGGACAAAGTCGGACACCTGACGTCAAACCAAGGGGAACTGTGACGGGCCATCAAAGTTGTCCAGACACCTCGTACTCGGGTCGGATTGACCCTTCTTCCCAAGCGGTACTATGGCAGCTGATATATCTGTTCGGCAGATGCTGCAGCGAGGCTGATGGTCCCTGACGTTCATCTCCTGCACATCTCTCCCAAGTACCAGCACGAGATACGCCTCGGGCTGAGCCTGGCCTTCCGCCCTGTTGTTGACTTTGCGGTCTCGTCATCAGGCTTCGAGCACTCTGTCCGAGCTCTTGCACGCGATCACGTGTCCGGCTCGGGCTGCGGGTCACAACTTTGGCAACGTGCTACTCGTACGCGATGACACCGCCATGGTCTCTGGACCAGTCTTCCTGGCCCTGGCTGTTATACTATGCGAAGACTATTGGCAAGCTTGGGTGTGATCATGCCGGCAGACACACGCAGAGGCTCATCCGACCTGTGTCGATGAGCAGCGCAAGCTGGCGTGACGAGTCCGCCGTTTGAGCCTAGCGGACCGCGCCGCGTCGTCTTGCTGGGACGAAGTCGGCTGATTGTGGCTAAGACCGACATCTTTCAGGAGCTTGGGGGGAGGGGAGGGGACCGGCCTGCAGCAACGCTCTCTACTGTGCAAACGCTTGGTATGGAGAGATCCTCCTGTGCAAACACTCCGCCCAACCTATCAGAGCGATCGGGGCCGGCGAACCGTTACATCCCGCCAACGAGATCGTGGTCGCCGAAGCGAGCCAGCACAAACCTGGTCTTCTGTTTTGAGAAAATCGTCGCGTACCTGCACAAGTTTCGGGATCAATGCAACTCCTTTCTCCCCGTCACCAACTTCAAAACCGCCCGGCAGCCTTATCGGTATCCCCCTCGTACGCGATTGGCGTTGCGTCCTTGATTATGCCATAGGAGCAGTCACCCGTTGCTGGTAGATCGAGTGCGTCTGTTTTGGTCAGATCAACGGGCTGAGGTGCTGGGACCGGAGCTGTAGCAGCAACATATCCTGGGCCATGTCTGCCCTGTCCCCGGTTGGCGACTACGCAGCCTTGTCGGGCTTGTCGATAAGGTTTTCCGGCACATGAGGGAGCACACCCCCCTTTTCAAGTCCAGAACACGAAGAATGCCCGCTGGGACAATTGCAGCAATTTGTTTGCCTTGTGACGACGCAGTATTTGCGACAGGATATCATTTTGAACTCCGGACTCCACTCGCTGCCCAGTCAGCGCCCAACCGGATTCCCTGAAATCAGTATCTCAAACCTGCAGAGCAAACTCAAATCCCCAAGTCGGCACCCGTGCCCACGCGATGCCCCATCTTTCACGCCTTGCGCAGGTGTCGTTGCAAGTCTCGACTCAAGAGTCAGAACACGGATCCAAACACGACCGACATCGGCTCCTCACTTCTTCGTGGTCGCGCCGCCGCCGCCTTGCCTTCCTCCGTTGCTGCCGTTCTGGCCACCGCCCTGCGATTGCCCCGATGTCTCCTTGTTCGTTTTGGCAGCTAGGGCTGCTCTTCTTGCGAACTCGTCCTGGGGAATCAGTCAGCATGGCGGCCAGAGACAGTGAGCCATGCGGTGCCTTACTTTCTCGCCTCTGGCCTTCTTTATTCGCTCCGCGGCAGCTTCGTCCATCTTTCCCTTGCCCATGCTGGCTCGGCGAGCTGTGGCTCTGGCGATCTCGGGCCCGATACGTGGCCCCAGGACTGTAGGGATTGACAGATTCCTGGATCCAATCCGCAGAGTGGATCGGGTAGAGGTGTCCTGACTGAGTACTTGGCGTGGATTCCGACCGAGTCAAAGTGAGCCGGATTGTGATGACCTTTTCAAAAAGGCGATTCGTATTTTAAGAAGCACCAAAGACCTCAAAGTCAAGGTGAGCAGAAGAGCTGTCAAAATACGTATATGGAAAGAGGTGTGACGGAGGCAGCCCTCGATCAGTTCAGAGTTGCGCCTGAGCCTTCAAATATACAACGACCCCAGCAGCACTCCCCAAGCCCCGGGCTTGCCCATGTCGAGGGAAATATCGGTGAAAGCTGGCTTTTCTTCTGGGGTCATTGCTTGTTGGTCCGAGCAGAGCAAGAGTTGGACCAAGGCGAGGGTCGAGCTCCATAAGCAACTTCAAGAATTCCGGCCCACAGAGCCACCACTCGGACGCGACACCGCAGAACAAGGACCCTGTCATCCCGCCCTGTCAAGGTTTCCGGGCATCACGGAAGCGGACCTGGGCTCTCTCTGAGAAAAAGGAGCCAGATGTGACAGCCCCGCGGTCAGAAACAACCATGGCAGGTCCCGGTTGCCTCGCATTCCCTCATCCCAGGGATCGTAATGTGGATCGGCCGTTGCTACGAACTGAGACCCCGGCCTGTCATTTTCTGCATGTTTCGCCCGATCAACCCGACGGAACCCTGTCGGCCATGTGCGCGTTTCTGCGGCGTCAGAGATCATATGACATCGAAATAAGCTGCAGCGGACCATCCCAAGGAATCTGCTTGCTGTGACTCTGCCTGAGCCTGCTGGAGCCAAAGCCTTACTGTAACGTCGAGGGTAGACGAGGGGCACTCCCAGGGTTCCAAGTCTCTCTCTAGTCGACATCTTGGCTCACCGCTCTGAAGCGTCTGTCCGCGGAAAGCCAATTCGTTGGGTGCCTTTGGTTGGTCTTGGCTTATCTCGTTCACCTTAGGTGAGCGAGATTGTGGAGCAAGTACACGATGTGCCGGCGTGGGTACGGAAGTGGTCCGTCAAAAGGCAAGCTGTCAGAAGGAGGATGACAACAACATCTTCTTCACGTCGATCGGCAGCTCTCCCGAGACGTCCCACGCTCTCTTTCACGCCGCTGTATCCATCGTGGCTGCCCCTCCAACCCCTCCTGACGTATCGGTCATCTCCATACCCAAGGATGACAGGTCGATCATTGTATTGTGTGCATATGTATGCGCGTGGCTCTCAGTCTATCAGAATCTCTAGGCAAGGGCCTACGCAACTCTTGCGATACACGTGCGTGGTGGAAACACCTCGAATCTCGATGGCAATCACATTGTGCTACCCATCATAATCTCTCTGGTATCTTCGTTCAACTCACAACTTGTCTACACAAAACGTCCCGCTGCCCTGGCGCACTTGTTACATAGTAAAGGCTTAAACCTTGGCTTGGCAGGTCGCACAGGGGAAGAAAAAGAAGGGAAAACGTGGCCGATAGATAATGCGACTCGACAATGCCACATCGCCAACAGCATCTGAACAGCCAGGCTATGCCAAACTAAGCTGATACACACAAATGGCACCTGCAATCCGAATATGCAGCACCACCACGTATAAAGAGGAATTAAATGGATGGATAGAATTAGCAGCTTCGAAGTAGTACCATTTGATCAGTTTTGAAAAGTTTGTCGTTGTCGTTGTTGTGCAAATACCAAGTAAAAAGAAGGGAGTACGGTGGTGTTCTCTTTTGGTGTATCAGCTTAGTTTGGCGTAGCCTGACAGCGAAGTCCGACGGTGGAAAACAAATGCATTGTGGAGTTGCAGAAACCAAGGGACGTCAAAGCAAGCGCCCTGATCGCTGTTGCCATTCGTTTCAAGTCTCAAGTTTAATGGGGCGGATCGACATGGGGGTCCTCGTCCTAGGCGTTGAACGTCGTTGACGCTGCGAGAAGCAGCCAAGGAACTCCACACCGGATTACGTTAATTCTTCGGAAATTATCTATATGCGGTACATACGCGTCGCTGGAAGAGAAGAAGAAGGAAGAAGAAGAAAGAAGAGAAGAAAAAAGGGGGGGGGGGAGGAAAAAGGGAAAAAAGGAAAGAAAAAGGCCTCTATATTCCTGATGACCTAGGTGGTGTTCCGAGATCCTACTTTCAGCACAAAAACGGAGATCACCCTTGTTCGTACGTGTCACGTACCGGAATACCATCCAAGAGCGAAAGCGAGAGGCCTCGCAGATGGGGAAATACACACACCAAAAAAAAAAAAGGCCCACCAAGTCAAGCCTTGATGTGACATTAACATCGACAATCACAACCGACCCTCGAGACCACATGGCATTCCAGAAGAACTGTGGGTCAATACACTCATCAGACATGCGTAAGCGAGCTGCCATTTCCCGGATTCTGGGATGCCCGCCAATCTTACCCACCCGAGCTGCCAGGCTTGCATCAGAGTAGTCCAACACGCGCCCGAGTGAGGTCACATGTTCAGAACATGTTTTGTTTTGGCGAGATCACGGGCCGGAGCCGCCGCCGCCGCCAAAAGCATGGCCCGACGATTTGCTTCTTCAGTAGTGAAAATGGAGGGGCAGAGGAACAAATGAGACCGAAGCTCAAAGCGCTGACCCCGAGCGCAACATAAGCAAGATTGCGATGGATGATGACGTGCGTGTGAGGGTAATGACGGCGGGGTCCGCACAATTCCATTGTCTCGGATATGGTATTAAGGACGATGCCCATCATGCTTTTCCCCCTCCTTTGTTTGCTCCTCAAATGGTCTCTAATCCCATTTGCTGGCCTCTCCGGCTTCCTCCGGAGTCTCAAGAACATCTGATCGACCCTGATCTATGACGACGCAGCAGCAAGTGTCGTGCCACCATCTCTACAACCGCCATCGCCGAATCAAAGCTCTTCGCCAAGGTCTAATCTATCAGTGATGATGCAGCGGATCGTCGCTCTGCGCAAGCACCTGCTGGCACTTTGAGAAGATGGCTGCCTGCCTCGAGACGTCCGCCAGCCGGCCAAGGACCTTCTTGTTGCCGCCGACGAATCCATACAGGGCGTACGGGATTCCGACCTCCTCGCAGAACTCCTGGACGAGCTTCTGCGTCGCGCGCAGGTTGTGCCGCGGGATGCGCGGGCACAGATGGTGGATGGCCTGGAACTGCAGACCCCCGTGGAAGAAGTCGAGCCACTGCGGGCAGTCGACGTCCATGGTGGTGCGCAGCATCTTCTGCGGGAACGACTCGTCGGGCCCGAGCTCCGCCGTGCTCATGGCAAAGTGCGAGAGCGTGATCTGCACGTGCAGCGGCATCGTCACCATGTGGCTGACCATGATGAAGGTGAAGCGCGCCCAGCCGCTGTCGATCGACTTGTAGACCACGCCGTAGCCGAACCAGACCCAGAAGAAGACCTGGCCTGCCAGCTCGAGCCAGCGGTGCCACCAGGCAGGGCCCCTTCGAGGCGCACTTGCACCGAGGAGATATTCCCATGACAGGCGGTACAGGTTGAAGCGGCCAAAGAGCAGGATGAAGTAGTAAGAGTGGTGCTGAACCCGCAACATGATCTTCGCAAAGGCATCGTACGCCATGATCCGTTCATAGTAGGTGGATCGCAGACTTCCCAGAAACCGGTGGGAGATGGCAAAGAAGGGCATGTGCTCGATGTCCGGATCGTGCTCGGGAGAATTGGTCACGATGTGGTGGACGTTGTGGTTCCTCTTCCACCAGCCGAGGGACAGTCCACCCAAGAAGTCGGCGATGATGATGCCGATGACCGTATCGGCGTGAAAGTGGTGCGTGATGCCCATGTGGCCGGCATCGTGGGCTGTGAAGACTAGCTGGTGCCAGAAACACCCTAGCCAGAACGCGCTCGTAGCCCACCACTTCCAGCGCAGGAACAGCAAGAAGAGTGTGAAGAAGAGTGTGTACCGGAAGCACTCGACGGCGTATGCGAAGTAGTTGCACTGGTACAGACCGTTGGCCCTGATCTTTTCGTTGAGCTGGCGGTACTTCTCGACGATGTTGGCCTGCGTATCGGCGTCGAGAGCCGGGTAGATGTCCTTGTCCTGCTTGATCTCCTGCATCGTCCTGCGATCCAGAAGACTCATGCCATCGAGCGGCTCGTCCTCCTCGGTGGAGGTGACGGACGTCGTAGAAGACGGTTGCAAGGGAGGCGAGGCAGCGTCACCCTTGCGGTTGCGTAGAGACTGTTCGGGAGAGTCGAAGACGGGCGAGGGCGATCGCGAGCTAACATGACTAGACGCTGGTGAGTCCCTCGAAGGGCACTCCACAGCATCGTCGTCTGCGCCACCGTCGGCCTCGTCCCGAGTCCGGAAGACACCGCCCTGAATCGGTGGGAGCATGTTCCTCCATCGGTGATCGACTCTCCCGATTCTATACTTGTTCATCATGGCCTGGGCTTCAGGCGAATGAAGACTGTTTTCATGTCGTGTTAGTGTGCATGTTTTCGCGGCGTGACTGCTCATGTGTGGGGAGCACAAACGCGTTGACTTCGTCTGTGGCATCTCTGCCGACCATGTGTTGGATGGCCTTGTCTCCACCTGGGTGGTATTTCATCCAGGCGTCCACCTTGAGGACGTGCTGGTCCTTGATGATGATGTTCCTCCCTTCGGCAATGAGAGCCTCGATCTCCCTCCTTGTCATCACCGGATAGGTACGAGCTGGCGCTCGGGACTTGTCGCTTCCCATGTTGGGCGATGTAGAGGGCCAATGCCAGTCGATGGCGACCCGAGAGCTGCGTTTGGGTCAGGTGATCACGTGCCCTCTGAGATCAACATCGGCATCGATGGGTCAATGTCGTGTGATATTCAGTGCAATGACGCGCGGATGGTCTTGGTGAGGAAACGGCGTCTTCAGCCAAAGATGTCAAAGCCTGGGGGGGGGGGGCTCAGTGTCGCGATTCTGAACGAGGGCTGCCGACGTTTTGCCGACCGCGTACAGTCCTCAGAGATAACAGGAAATGAATGGAACGTATGACAGATCGAGTTGGGTTTGACAGCCCGAGCAGATTCACACCGCTGAGATGAGAAATCCGCATGCACGATATGTTGTGCAATGAGGAGGCGTTCTCGTACGTTTCTCGGCAAGTGGTGTCGGCCGCTATGTCAAAAAATCACACCTCGGCAGCTCAAAACATGCACTTGACAGGCCGCCGAACTTGTTGAGTCGAGGAGGCAAGGGCTTTAACGAGGCGGAGCGGTCGCGTTTTAGTGCGACAGGACCCGCGGCTACCGAGCGCCAGGACCCGCCGCGGGCTCCTCCTCCCCTCCGTGCACTCCGACGTTTCAACAGCCGACATACTTATCATACCTGGGCCCGGCCGGCTTGCTCGACCGAGGATAGTATTTGTCGCCTTCAGCTCATCAAAGCCGATACAATTCAAGTATGAAGGCTTGAGTCCTCTGGGACAGCAGGGACAGTTGCAAGATTGGCCTTCTCTCAGAACAATGGCGTGTCGACGACTGCTGCATCTAATAATATTCCACCGCTGTTTCATCCGAAAATGGCCCACGTCTTCCTTCTTCAACAGTGCTCTGTGAAGAGACTATGGTTCAATCTGCCTGATTGTTTGTACAGTCAGAGCCCGCCGCCATGACGAGATGATCGAATGAGGAACTCGGGGTGACGTCGAGAGCAAACATCGTTGTCGAGATACGACCCACATGAGCCATCCCATCTGGCCCCTATTGTCATATAGATAGATATAGGTATAGACAATTCACGTCGTCAATGCCATGGTCCTGTTGATATCTGTCCATCGATACCAGGAACATCTCGTCCGTGAGTCTAGCCGTGATCTGTCCTCCATCGTCCACCAAAATCGCCATCTTGCCAAAATCCCTCTCACATAGCCCACTCATCATCGCCATGCCTCGTCGGTACTACGGCGGCGGCGGCGGCGGCGGCATCTGGCCTTACGCCTACGTCCAGCACCCAGGCGGCTGGGCAGAGCATAGTAAAAACACACCTGCCCCTCCCCCATCCCCTCACCAAACTTCTAGCTATCAACAATCACTGACACCCAGCTTCCAGAAATGGGTATGGGCTACGGCCAGCGCCCCAACCGGCCCACAGCGCTCAACAACGACCCCCTCTCCCCCTGCACCGGCGGCACCGACGCTCTCAACCTCGACACCCTTGGCAGTCTGTTCACGCGTCTCATCCTGCAGAACCACCTCAGCCGGCTCGCAGGCGACGCCCTCGCCGGCGGCGGCGCTGGCGGCGGTGGAGGTTGTGGCAGGTCCGCCGGGGCCGCGCTCTGGGGATGTTGCAATACGGCCCAGCCATCCTCGGGCTGTGGAGGCGGAAACACCAACATGTGCGGACACATCAACAACATCAGCATGTGCCACACGTGTCCGGGGGCCACGAGGCCGTACATGGGCCCCAACAACGTCTTTGTCATCCCCGCCGGCCACGTCCAGCAGCCCCCGAGCGTCGGGCCGGGCAATCTGAATCTGAACAGCAATCTGAACATGTTCCTCAACGGATTGGGGCTGGCGATGGGCGCTGCGGGATCTGGTTGCGATCCTGGTGGCGGCGGCGGCGGCGGCGGCGGCGTCAACTTCCCTGCGGCTGGTTTCTCCGTACCCATGTTTGGCGGTGGAGGGTTTGGGGGGCCGGTCAACCATAATAGCCAGGGTTTCAACTGCAGTCGGTGCAATTTTCAGATGTGATGGGAGCAACATCCTCAGAGAGCTTTGCTGTAAATAGCGTACGGGCAAGTTAGCATCCAGACGGAAGGGGCTATCGCGCACTCAGAGAATACGCTTGGGAACTCTTTTGCCATTCCAATCGCTGCCAGTTCTATTACTCCTGCGCACCACCCATCCTAGCCCTCGCCGCCCTGGACATGATGCGTGGTCTCATGTACATGCGAACAGTACCACCGCCCTAATGTACACACACACACATATTTGTGGTCCTCCTTAGAAGTGAATAGCCTTGGAGTGCGTCGCCATGGCAGCCTCCTTGAATGCCTCCGCGAGCGTAGGGTGGGCGTGGCACGTTCTTGCAATATCCTCCGACGAAGCACCGTACTCCAGAGCCAGGGTACCCTCCGCGATCATCTCACCAGCGTTGGGGCCGATGATGTGCACTCCCAACAGCCTGTCGGTCTCGGGGTCGGCGAGCATCTTGACCATGCCGTCGGTGTCGAGGTTCGTCTTGGCACGGGAGTTGGCGCTGAAGGGGAAGGTTCCGACCCGGTAGGGTGTGCCGGCGTTCTTGAGGTCCTGCTCGCTCTGGCCGACCCATGCGACCTCCGGGTAGGTGTACATGACGGCTGGGATGCAGCCGTAGTTGACGTGACCGTAGCCCTTCTTGATGTACTCGACGACCGCAACGGCCTCCTCCTCGGCCTTGTGCGCCAGCATGGGCCCGAAGGTGACGTCGCCAACGCATCGGATGTGGGGGAGCTTGGTTCGGTACTCTTGGTCGATGATGACGCGTCCACGCTCGTCCAACTCCATGCCAATGTTCTCGAGACCCAGACCGCCCGTGTACGGCCGACGGCCGATGGCGACTAGGACAACGTCGGCTTCCATCTGTGCAATTGGTCACAACGTCAGTAACGCTGATTTTTCACGAACTTGTCCCGTGCACACGTGAACTTACCGACTCGGGCTTGCCACCCTTGGCAGCGTCGACGTCCAGCTTGACCTTCTCGCCAGAGGTCTCACCGCTGACAACCTTCGTACCCAGCTTGAAATCGATGCCCTGCTTCTTGAGGATCTTCTGCGTCTGCTTGGCGATCTCCGAGTCCATACCAGGGCCACCGATCTGGTTCAGGAACTCAACCACAGTGACATTTGCGCCCAGGCGGGACCAGACAGAGGCCATCTCCAGGCCAATGATACCACCACCGATGACGAGCATCTTCTCGGGGACCTGTTCCAGAGCCAAAGCGCCGGTGCTGGACACGACCCTCTTCTCGTCGATCTCCAGACCGGGGAAGGGAGTGACCTCGGAGCCAGTGGCGATCAGGATGTTCTTGCCGACGACGCTGGTCTCGCCTCCATCATTCAGCTGGACCTTGATCTCGTGTTCGCTGGCGAAAGAGCCGGTACCCTTGATGTACTCGACGCCGTTCTTCTTGAAGAGAAACTCGACACCCTTAGTCAGGCCTGAAACGGAGGTGTCCTTGGCCTTCATGAGCTGGGCCAGGTTGAGCTTAACATCGTTGACTTCGATACCGCGGCCCTTGGTGTCGTGCAGGATGGTGTGGTAGAGATGTGAGTTGTTGAGCAGGGACTTGGAGGGGATGCAGCCGACGTTGAGACATGTACCGCCGAGGGCGCCGCGCTTCTCGATACAGGCAACCTAGATAGGGACAGAAAGATCTCATCAGTATAATCCAGTGGAGGCAGCGCGAGCGAGCAGAGGGAGCTTCTGACTCGTGCCAATTACAGCTCCGGCTCAGCTGCCCGTTCTTCAACGGTAGCAAGACGCACCTTCAGACCCTCCTGGCCGGCCTTGATAGCGGCAACATAGCCAGCAACACCACCGCCGATAATGACCAGGTCCTTTTCCTCAGCCTCGGTGGCGTACGACCGCCTCCACCTTGGTACGACGGAGGGGAGGGTGGACTTGGTGAACGCAGAGCGAACCGCGGTGCGCGGTATTAATCGGCTGGCGAGCATCGTGTCTGCGGGTGTTTTGCGCCGGGGATCAAAACGGACGAGGATGCGAGGTGGGGGAAGAGGCTTCAAGTAGCCTGCGCAAAGAGGCGAGAAGGAATGATCAAAGTGGCGACGCGTAAAAGAGAAGTGCGCTACTACAGGTCTCGTGCCCGTGCTTAGGACTGGTTTAGTAATAGGTAAGTGGGCAAAGGTTCGTAGAGAGAGAGAGAAAGCTCAATTCCACATCGTCATGCACCCGGTCAACAAATTGGAGACGCAGGCTTCCGGAAGGTGGACGAGCTTTTTTTTTTGGTGAGACCTGACAGGAGGCGAGAGCTGCGAACTGCAGACTGCCAGGCCTGTCTTGGGCCTGCTGGGGCTGGGCCGCTGTTAGCCTATGGAACCCTTTCCCCCTTCCCCCGTTCTTTCCCGGCTGCGGGTCCAGAGCATCGCACCCGGAAGTCCCGAGCCTCCCGGCCACCATCTCCGAGAAGTACATACGACACTCTGATCAACTTCACAGGTTGTGATCGTATCTTGTAGTACTTCCCAGGAATTACTTTTCTTGATGCATTACCCAATGAGCCTGCCTCGTTCAGCATTCACTAGCCCGTTTATCAACGATTGCAGATGAGAGTACCCAACAAGTTATTTACTCTGTAACCACATACAACAGTACAAGACGGTGTGCCAATAGTCTGTTGGTACGTCCGTCCCCCTACTCTTCCAGATCCACCTCCCCTGGCACGTCAGGAACAGCGGTAAGAACTTCAATCGCCGACTGACATCCCTTCTTGACCTTCTTCGCATCCTTCTTGCTTGCGAAGAGGTCCGACTTCATCAGCCTCTTCTTCAAAAAGTACTGCAAACCCTTGGACAGTGCCGGCATGTCTACCACCCTCCCGAAGACCTTCCCCTCGTCACTCTTCGCCTTCGGCAGCTCCAGGAACATCAACGTGAGCATGACCTCCAGCAGGTCCCGAGTCTTGGGTCTCACGTACGCCAGGTTGAGACATTTCAGCATACTCAGCCCAAGTACGCCGTGGGCGATCAGGTATCCAAAGAGCTTGGCCACATTGAAGATGCGCCGGGCGTCAACCGCCTCGGCGTCTTCGTCGTCGGCGTCGGCGTCTTCTCCAAAGAGAGGCTCGCCCAACCGTCTGAAGAATTTCCAGAGACTGTCCTGGAAAGCAAACTTGATCCTGCCGTCCCCACAGATTTTCTGCGCAACTAGAGCATAGTAGGGATTGTACTGTTGCTCCAGATTGACGCACTGCATCACGACATAGGCGATCTCCTTTTGTCTGTCCTTGTTGAGCCGTAGTTTCATCAATCGTTTGTAAGCATCCTCATAATCGCATGCCGACATGATGGTGACGAAGATCGAGAGACGGACGCTAGTGTTCATGCCGTTCTCCTTGCCAATGGCGGCCAGGTCGGGCATAACCTCGTCATCGCTGCCCAGCATAACGCTGTCGGCATCGTCACCGTCATCCGCGCCGTTCTCTTTCTTCTTCCCAGGGGCTTCGTCCCGCCCGGTCCAGCTCGCTCCGACGAGCCACCATTTGCCTCGCTTGTCCGACTCCTCGATGTCCTTGAGCCCGATACGTAGAGGTTCAGTGGCCTTCAGCTTCCTCGTGTTCATCGACCCCAGAAGTCTTTTCATGCGCGTGGTGTGATCTTGCACCACGGCTGTGGCGCTAGCCCCAGTCTTGACTTTGTTGTTCTTCAAATCATTGATGCTTTCGATCATGAACTTGGTTCGGACAGACAGCCTGCCCTCTCCGACCTTCTTGACCGCAGGCCCTATCAGGGTCACAATATCCTTGAGTGCCAGTGGGTCGTCACGCCGAAGCGATTGTCCTGCCATGCGGACTATTCTCAGCAGAAGCTCTGCGTTGTGCTCGGAGAGATCGCCAAGCAGAAGCCGGACGTAGTCGAAAATCAAGTTGCAGCGGATCAGCTGGAAGTTGTACATCTCCGACAGGAAGGTGACGAGGTTTGAGGTGTGCTTGGGGACATTCTGGGCGTCTCCCTCTGGCACTTGTGCGTAGTACTGCTGGAAACGCTCCACTGTCTGTTGTACCATCTGAGCACCGAAGTCCGGCCCGACGGCCTCGTACACAGCCGTCGAGAAACCAGCGTAGAGAATCAACATAGTGTCTGGTAAGCTTGTGGGCTCGCAGATCTGTATCAGTAACAGGTCGATCAGTATAGATGTGACGTGTTGCCGAGGGTAATCGCGATACAGTTTCTCGATATCGCCAAGGATGGCCAGAAGGTTTGACTCGGTGAGGCGATTGATGAGGCCCTGGGTCTGCCTGCGTATGCGCAACAGCAACTCTGCGTCTGAGCCGCTCTCCTGACGCCGGGCTGGCGGTACATATTTCTGTGCCGGTGCTGTCGATGTCGTCGGAGCAACGTAGGGATTTTCTCTTTCGCGAACTGGCTTTTGCTCTTCTTCAACATCTGAATCTGAGTTGTTGAGGCCATCATTTTCGCTGCCGGAACCTCCCTCGTCCTCGTCGAAGTCAGCGTCGCTCCCCAGGTCAGATGCATCCGCAAGATCATCCAACCCGTCCATGTCACCATCGCTGTCCTCGCCGCTTTGGTCCGCAGCTGCTTGGTGCATGGCCTTTCGTCTCTTGTGAGCCAGCCACTCGTCTGCTTCGCTCTTTCTCTTCCTCTTCGCGCTCAACTCGTGGTCATCTTCACCAACGTCGTCCAGAGCGCCCAACAGGTCTCCAAGGCCATCTTCGTCGAATGACTTTGGCAGCGACTTGCGGTTCTTGATACCTAGCTTCCGCTCAAGTGCAGCGATCTCGGCGTCCTCCTTGGCCAGTTTTTCCTTGGTCGCCTTGGACGCTTTGGGTGCAGCGGGACTACTGGGCTCTTCTTGCTCATCTGAGTCATCTTGGTCGCCTGAGAAGCCGTCGAAGTCATCATCTCCTCCAGAATCATCTTCAAATTCCGTGGCCGTCTTGGCCTTGGATATGCTAGTTGCCTTGGACGGTTTCTGTGCGGTCTCCTTGGGGTTTTGTGAGACGGACGAGCGAGGTGTAGGACGTCCAGAGGGGGTTCTATGGACTGGGATAGTGCGCTGTCGCTTTTGAACTCTTTCCTGCCTTCGGCGGTCTTTTCGCGATGTCTGTGGCTGGCCTCTCCTTGAGGGTTGGTCGAAGTCGCTTCCCAACTGCTTCAATAAGTTGGCGGGAAGGCTGGGCCGCAGAGGCTCCCTGCCTTTAGATGCCATGTGTGTGAACCAAAGCGTGTCGAAATGTTCAGCAAAAGCGGTCTACTGGCACATTCCCCTTGTTGGGAAGACGGTGGGTTTGGGCAGATTCAACGTTCAGAATTACACACGAGAAATCCGTGAAGGATTCCGGAACTTGGAACTTTTCCGCGGGGGTCGGGAGCCCCACTAAAGAGTGCGGGAATGGTATGGTACTTTAGGACCCCGGCGCTGAGATCCGCAGGCTGTGGCCACTGGTCACTGACCACCCACGCCACGGGTGGCCCATGCTCTCTAGATTTCAACTCCACCTAATAAATCCGACTTCACTCAATGCACCCACGCTCATGTAAGCACTCATCCTTCACTCAAAACCCGGTCAATAAGACCGCCACGGTTGTTCCCCAGCTCCCCTGACCAGTGTATAAACCTCCGATGTGTCATTTGAATATCTGAAGAACGATTCTCTTCTCACATCGTGTGGCTCGGCACAGACGCATTGCAGCCGCACCATGCCGGAAGCACGTCTCTCTCACGATGAGGTCTGTTTGCAACCCCAGTGCCCAGGTTCTCGACTTCATCAGCTAACACCTCATCTAGTTCTTCGACAGGCTCGGCCAGCTGTTCACATCCAGCAAGGGCAAAGACCATGGTTCCGTCTTCCTGACCCAAAACCGACGTACGGGGCCCCCTTACCATCTGAAGCCCGCCGCCCACCATTTCCCCTTCTCGGCCAGCCTCTTGAAATGGTTTCGCAGAAGACAAGTGTCTCTGAGATGTGCTGCACATATCTACCACCACATGTGTCCTCTGTACTCGGGAGCAACGTGATGACCCCTATTCTCCAAAACCCTTGCAGCACAGCATTCATGTACTGACCTCACTCCTGATCCAGTCACTCACGGCCAGAGCGCCCCGGTTCCCTCCAAGGAGGACCCGCTCGCAGACGTCTCCGCCGCCCTCGCAGCCGCCGAGACACCATCACAGCCATCTCCTCCCCCCACCTACCCGATCCTGGTCCGCGCCGGCGACGGCAAATCCGGCGACGGCAGAAAGGCCGGGCGGCGCGTGAAGCTGGCGACGGTGGTGAACTCGGACGCGCTGGACGCCTTCTACGCGCGGTACGCCGAGATCTGCAAGGCGGGCATGATGGCGCTCAAGCCCAGGGACCGGAGCAAGCGCAAGACCAAGGGCAAGAAGAAGAAGGGTGGAGCTGCGGCCTAGAAGGGGAGGCGACGAGATGTGCACTTGATGTCACGGTTTGAGGTTCATTTATGGCCTGGCTGCTTTTGGGATGGCGGCGGAGAAGGTCCTCTTGAAGGATACTGGCATCGGCATTCTCGTGCTGCCACGGCGTCAGCAACATGTAGATTGCTAGGCGCTGCCTCCCCGCGAAGCAAGGCTGAGGGTCGGGACGAAAGTCGCTTCTGCTCGGGTTGGCCCAGTCACCGACGAGGGGCTAGCCGGCTATTCAGCCAGAATCTGAAGCCATGTATCCAGCAGAATTAGCCGTGAGGCGTGTACGGAGACAGACACCCCTCATGTCACAATTCCAGAACACGCTTCTTCTGGCGATATCAATCTATTGTTCACTACCGAAGAAAGCAGAGCGCCGATGGGACAAGTCCCCTCGAGCTGTGCACCCTCACGCATCATCCTCCAGGCTCTCCAGAACCTCCCTCACATTTCTGCACTCCTCACACTCGCCCTTCTCGGGCCGCCTCGCCACCCCGACGTACATGACCAGGTTGTCCGGGCACCGCACTTCGGGTTCGAAGCACTCGCAGCTGGCCAGTTTCCTGTGCGCCTCCCACCGCTTGCCGCATGTCGTGCACTTGAGGTAGTGGATCTCGCACATCCTCCTGCTCGTTCCACAGCCAACCACTACCGCCAGCCCTCCCGCTTCCCCTCCCCTCTCCGTCTTATGTGTTGTCTCCTAGCCTAACGCCTCCTTATTGTTCGTGTATCTCTCTACTTGGCAGGAGAAGGTCTTGGGCCGTTGATCCGCTCGCGGAAGGGTGTGTTCTGAGTCGGCGTAGTGCTTCTTATTGCAATATTCCGTCCTCGCCAGTCTGAGTGAAGCTGAGGTCTTGGGAATGTGACCCCCTTTCCGTCCGCACAACTGATCTCTCCGGCAAACAGTAGTAGTAGTAGTAAGTAGTACTGCCGTCTTTGCTCGTCGAAGAGTCAAGTCAATAGTACGAATAGTTGGCCTTCCATGTAGAACAGTTCCTGCGTCAGAAACCATCGGAGAGGGGGAGAGGGTGCAACGTCAGTCTTAATACTCCACGGCAGCGTCCTTCGTGCCCTACTGAGTACGACAAAGGTCGAACGCGCCCACTGCTTCTCCCGTGCAACAGAGAGCTGTCGCACGGGCGCAAACCCCACGATCGTGTCCAATCGCGAACAGGGGCAGGAACAAACCGTTTCGAATACTGGCTGACTGACCATCCAGAGAACTTGTGGCCGGGGCCAGTCATTTTGACCGAAGGGGAGTCGGGCTGAGTCGTGGAAGACAAGAGGGCCGAAGAGGCACAGGAGCACATGGATGGGTTTGCTCAGCAACGGCTCGGGACTTCAGCAGCTTCTTGATGCGAGTAAAGCAGGGTTGGTCACATTGCTCGAATTAGGACGGCTCATGGGGCGCGGAAAGATCCAAGAGGACATGTCGTGGACAACAGAGCCTCGGCACGCGCGTCGGATTGAAGGATCTTAAATTCATCGTGCTGGGTATCATGGAAACAGTTAACTTTTTTGAGGTGGCCGGCAAGTGCCACTGTTTGACGTTCACAAAGCCGTCTGAAGGTTCGCACCTCCAGCGTGCCCAGACCCCTGAAGGCTGCAGCTTTGTTCCCCCTTGCATGAATTCTTGAATGGCATCGTCTCGTCATCGTCAAATCGTCATCGGTACCAAAAGAAACAGACCTCTTGCGCTTGCTCTGGCAACTGACCCAAAGCCATGGCATCGACCAACCTCAGATCCCATTCCGTGGGTCTTGTCGAAGCTATAAGACCCTGTGCGTCCGCCTCATACGCATTCCTACGCAATCATATCACCGTCGTCACCCAGTTCACCGCAATACCACGTCCTGACGCCGGCCCTATCCATGCCTTCGTGTCGAGGATAATCAGATGCTATTCGACAAACTAAAATAGACCACCCCAATCCTCCATTTCCGAATACTTGGTGCAGACGTGCGACGTTTATGCTCGGCCGGATTGCATGCTCGTCTGCCCCCCCGCTGCATTTTCCATTTTTGTGTCGGCCACCCCTTTTTTGTTTTGCGTCTGCTACCGTCCGCTAAGCATCGAAAAGGACGATCGAAGACCAGAGTTGATTTTTCGGATCGATGTGAGCAAGAACGAGTAAAAGACCGCGGAAAGACGACTGATTAAGCAACGTTGGGTTGAACAATGAATGTGAAAGGAATGAAATTCTCGCTGGCCAGACCCAAGAGGACCGTCAGACTTCCGATTGCACCTGTGGATGCTTAGCGGAAGCACTCAGAGCGTGGCTGTAGCGAAAGGGCTACATGATGTCGTTCTGGGTCAGGCCAACGTGGTCGGTTTCCATGGCATCACCTCCAGTGGGCTGGAGGTATCGGACATAGCTGAGTCCCAGCTGCCGGCCACCATACTGATAACCCTGGAACTTGGAGATGGCGGTGTCGGCGGTGTCGGCAGAGTCGAAACGGACGACACCAGTGCCTCGGGAGCGACCGCTTGGCTCGTACTGAATCTCTGCCTGCTTAACGTCGCCTATGGTGCTGAAGAGCTCGACCAGATCCTCGTTGCTAGTTGACCATGGAAGCTGTGCAGTATATTAGCGTAAACCGAGACGAAGCTCTAGGTGTCAACGCCACTCACGTTGCGAACGTAGATGATGTCGCTCCTCTTTCCGTCAGCTGTGGCGAAGTCAGTGAAGGGGTTGGGTGGAGCTGAAGCAGCCGGCTGGTGAACTCCGAAGCCAGGGCCACCGCCTCCTCCACCGTAGCCACCTCGTCCGCCGCCGTAGCCGCCGCCGCCGCCGAAGCCGCCACGACCGCCAAAACCACCGCGGCCTGCGAAACCTCCGCCGAAGCCCCCACGCCCACCAAAGCCTCCGCGGCCGCCGAAACCACCTCCCATGTTGTTTGCGAAGCGATCCACGCGGACCTCGAGAACGCGGCCATTCCAATCATAGCCGTTGAATTGTTGAATGGCATTGCGAGCATCGTCAGGCGTCTCGAACACGACGATACCGGAGCCTTTGGGTCTACCATCAGGTCCGAGGTGAACGTCGGCGCGGATTACTCCGCCGGTGCGGGCTTTATGCGCACGCTTGTCGTCAGCAAAATGGCCGGCCGCATGAATGTATGGGAATGAAGTCACGATCTTACCTGCCTGCCTAAAGAGGTCCTTGAGGTCCTGCCATCCGACGGTGTAGGGTAGCTTTCAAAGAGGTCAGCTGTGCCGCCACCAGATGCTGGCTCGGTCTGAAACGTACGTTGGAGATGTAGAGCTGTCGGTCGTTGCCTCCACCCATGGCGCCACCCCCGTATCCGCCGCCGCCGCCATATCCCATATTGCCGCCGGGGCCACCGAAGCCTCCTCGACCGCCGCCCGGGGCGTTGAAACGTGGCTCGGCTTCTCGATCCTGAGTCTCTCATCAGCACACGTCCTGTAGCCAGAAGCACCGCGGTATTTACCTCTCGGACGTAGACGAGACGGCCCATCAGGTTCTGGTTACTCAATGTCGAGACAGCATTCTGAGCTTGGTCCCTCGTAGCGTATTCCACAATTCTAGGTGAGGAATTAGCGATTGAAGAGGCCCGAGGGGTTGAAGGACATGTGACTTACCCGCATCCCTACAAAATACCGATGGACAACGTCCCAACCCGTCAATCCAACAGTTCCATCAAAAAAAAAAATTTGCCATGAGAGGGGAGAGAATGAAACCAGCCAGAAGCTACGTGTAGAGGCCCACCTTCGACATTCCATTGGGAAGTTGCAAGACATCGGCGTAGAGAACTTCGCCAGCTACAGCCACAGCCAGCCCGTTAGCATCCCGAAACCTTCTCAACTCGCTCTCCCCAGGGAGACCCACCCTGCCTCATGAAATCCTTGAGGTGGTGCCATTTGACGTCGTACGAGAGATTGCCGACATAGACACGTCGGTCTTGCTGCGAGTTGTCCCTGATACTGCTCATCATTTGCTCTCGTGCCTGCGCACGATCTTCGTAGCCCTGGTGTGGCTGCCTGTATCCCTGACCCGTACCTCCCGCTGGGGCGCCTTGGCCGGTCATGGGACTACGAGAACGGCGTTGTCGGGGGCTGCGCGAGCCGCTTCGGGGCGACAGTGAGCGATGGCCACGATTGTTGGAGCGGCCGGGACTCCGTGATCGACGACGCGATCGAGATCTCTCACGCTGCAAGTATTATCAGTACCTCTTCGGAGCATCCCAAGTCGCCAGGAAAAAGAAAAGAGCGCAGCGCGGCCAATGCTGTGCGCCTCATCTACGGTTGCAGCGCGGGAGAGTGCCAGGTGAAGTGCAGGACAAAGGCCAGTCGGGACGCCGCTGAGGAGACAGAGCTCCGAGCTTGAAACGAACCACCCCGCCGGGAGGTATTGTGTTTAACGGCATGGTTCAGCCAACCAGCTGCGTTCATCAATAGCTTCAGGGCACCTTGATGGCCCCGGCGGAACTCATCAGTTTGATCCAAGCCTTACCAATGCTGCGGGTGCGAGAATGGGCCCCAGCACAGCCGTGTACTGTACCAACCCAACGGGGCTAGAAAGACGGCGGGCGCAAAAGCACAGCAACATGAGCAGACAGGGAAATTGAAAGGTGGTGTTGTACTCACAGGACGGTAGGTATCGCCTGAATCTGCTGGAAGGAATATCCAAAGTTAGAAGGGTTCTGAATGAAAACCTCGAAAACCACACCCGGGTAAATAAATTAAAAAAAAAGCAGAACCGCGCCAAAGTGTTTGAGAGGAAGCGAGGTCAGAAGAGGACGGGAGAGGGGCGGAGGGTAGTTGTATGCCGGAGCGTTGGATTTGTAGGCTTGTGGCAATCTGGAAAGGCCAGACTCGTGGTGAGAGAGCGTGGGGAGCAGGTACCACCCGATTAGTGCAGGAAGATCGGGCAACCGAGTATGCACAAAGGGGGGTTGATGCGTGGGTGGTCTCATCACGGCTGTTGCACAAAGAGCTGCACGAAAAGGCGCACTTCCCAACAGCAGGAGCAAGGTGAGACGCGCGGGATGAGGATGCAAAGTGCCCCAACAGGACAGGACCGGACAGGAAGGGACAGGAACGGACAGGAAGGGACAGGAAGGGACAGGACAGGACAGGACAGGACGGGCCGGGCCAGGGCTAGAAAGGTAGTAGTACCCGCACCGCCGCCCATGCAGTCGACAGAAAACGGGCAAGGCGACCCGGGTACAAAGGGTCTTGTAGCGTGATGAGTCCGAGGGAAGGCGACGCCAGCGCAAGCACAAGCATATGGAAATGGAAGCGCAAGTGCACGAGGCTGCATGGGGGGGGGGGCAACTGCGGGATTGCGGATTGCATGGGCAGGACAAAAGATGAGGTGCAGAGCCGGTACGGACCAGTAGGGAGGTGAGGGCAGGGAGTGTGCCAGGTGCCAGGTGCCCAACCCAAGCCCAGCCCGCAGCTACAAGCGCTGAACGCCGGACGCAAGCTGTGCTCTGCTGTGCTGAGCTATGCTATGCTGAGCTGTGCTGTGCTTGTACGTACATACTCGCTATGTCACAAGAGCCACGTCGAGCGAGCAATGCGAGTGTGAACATGCATGTGGGCGGCGGGCAGGACGGTGTCTCACCCTAGGTGTATGTATGGACACATATACACCGTACTCCGATGAGGTGAGGAACAGGCACCTAGCGCGAGGTACACGACGAGATGGGAGCTTATGGGGGCCGAGGAAGGTTTGGCGCCGTCGCCTCAGAGGAGACGCCGGCGAGGCTTGTGTGGTCTGGAAGCAATCGAAGTGGAGGGAAGCCACCTACCCATTATCAGAAGCGCGTCAGACAACGCTGGCCTGGCCGGATCTGGTCTGGTCTGGTTGCTGGTTGGTGAGTCCGACCTGGTGTCGATGGGACCTAGATGAGTTCACCTTCCGAGGAGGATGAGGAGTAGGTCAAAGCCGAGCCGTGTCTACTGGCTGCCGGAGGCGTTCGTCTATCGATGCTTAGGCTGACGAGTCCTTGAGCTGGGTAGAGGGGACCGGTCGATCCTATTGCAGGTGGTAAGCGGAAGCTCCAGCGGTGGGATGAAAGCAGTGACCCCAGGTCTGAGTGTACACATGCCAAGAAGGCGCCTGTGAGTGGCAGGAAGATGATGTTGTGCAGCACGCGATGTCGACAGCGGTAAAGGAAGGCGGGGCGTTGCAACGAGACGTCGTGCGCCGGTCATGCACGTAGTGAGGCTGAGGTCGAGGTCAAGGTGATGTCGGGTTGAAGACGGCGCCGGCGCTTGCTGGTGCTCCTCGGGCCAAACCTCGAAGTCCTGGTGCAGGTTGCGGTGGAAGTGCAAGAGGCCACCCAGGCCCAGTGAAGCCAAACAACCGAGGGACTAGGCAGAGGAACAGGAACTGTGTGTGACATGCAAACCTCCGTACCGAGTACGACAGCGAGAGGTATGGCAAACCACGCCGTGGCTGGCTGACGTCGACAACCCAGCGGCGTCGCGCGGTAAGCAGCCTGTACCGCGTCTCGGGTTGGCCAAGATGGCGTGCAGAGAGATAGTGGATGCTGGCAGGGTAGTCCAGGGTAGTCCAGGACAGGACAGGACAGGACAGGGCGTGCTACAGCAGTGAAGGGGGAGGGATGGGAAGGAGGGAGGGAGGGGGAGGGGATGGCAGACGTGTGACTGAGATGAGGCTGAACAGGGAGGTTGGTGACGACGCTCCACACGAGGACGAGGGGTGGCCTCGGTATGAAGGCGGGAGTCGAACTACCTTTCTGGTTGAGAGCTTCGAGGCTGTACTCGTGCAGGTCGGTCAAATCAGATCAGGTCAGCTCAGATTGGACCAGGCTTGCTCTGGTCTCGTAGGAAGATGGTGTGTCCACTGGGCATGCGAAGACCGAGTGGCGAGGTCGGCTGTTTCGATGTCGTCGGCCTCGAAGAGAGCTGAGCTCAGTGGTGGACAACAAGATGGGTCTCGCGAAGACGACGAGAAGGTCAAGGGCTTCAGCTCCGTTTGCCTGGGCGAGGTACCGTATGTAGCAGATGCAGTCCTCAAAGGAAAAGGGACGAGTTCAGGTGTAGTAGCCGTTTCCGAAGCTTGCTCAATGCCGTCTCTGAACGGTTCGTCGCGTTGTCGCGTGTCTTTGGGGGAGTACCGTTCGGAGTACACGCGAGGAGGTGGAGGGCGATTAGATCCGTAGTACCGTCCGTACACCTTGGGGAGGAATGGCGCCGAGTTTTTTTTCCAAGGAACGGGAGAGCGAGCTTGGGAAAACTGGCTGTGGCTCAGCTCTGGCAGCTTGTCTGACGGAAGTGGGTGAGTGGCACTGGGGTGGGTCGCCTGGCCCCTGCGTCGGCCCCTGGTTGGTCGGTTTGTTCGCTGCAGGGATGTGCAGAAGCGGGGCGCGAACCGCGTTGGTGCCGGGGGGGGTCTCGTCATCCAAATTTCCAATAGGTATGTTTCAGCAGACCACCCGTTCCTTCCAACCTCCAACCCAACGCCTGGTGAAATTTTCAATCCGTACTGGTACAAGTACCCAGGTACTTACATAGGTATCTACACGACGAGATCCGGGCACAAACAAGCACCTGAGCAGTTCTCCACGTGTAGCCTTCAGCAGGTACCCACAACAGGGTTGAGATGATGTTCTCACAGTTTTTGACCAGTACATGAATCTGGCAGGACGCTTAGGGTACTTGGCCAGTGGACACGCAGGCGGCGGAAATGAGAAGTGACCGCCACTAAGCTAGGTAACTATCTACTTGATATGTGTCATTCACGGGAGACTCTCCGGTAAACTACAAAGTATCTGTAGTCTCGGGTGGGATAACCTTTCATAGGACATCCCCGCCATTTCCCGAAGGATTCTCGCGTGGCCTAAGACTTCAATTTGGAAACCCTTCATCTTTGGATGTAATAGAGGGCAACGTTTGTAACGTGCCGGGCCACGGCGATACGAGTGACTATTCCCCCGCTGCCTGACAGCAGGCGACCTCATGGGGAGTCAATGTTCTGGCACTTGGGGTACAGAAAACGAAAGGTACCTACCTATAGCTGTCAACAGCACGTCTTGCTTCGAACATTATCATGTATGCACAAGCCAGCTCGCAGTATATGCAAGCACTACCTAGGTAGTGCTTAGGGAATCAGTAGGGCACATCGGGGAACACCCCAAATACATATTTTATGTTCTGTTGTTGCATTAAACGATGTTCAAGGCTCAAGGCGGATTTTAGGATCTCAGAGGTCTTAGTTTACAACATCAGAAACGGACTAACCCAGTGCGACCAAACACTACCTTAGTACCTAGGTATCTACCTAGGTACCTTGCGGTAGGAATATTGTTCAACCAGGAAAAGCAATTACTTGTAAAGGGATAGCCCGTTCGCAGGCAGGTCTGGTATCAACTTGTGAGCCTGATGCGAGCAATGCATCTGGGGATTATACTTGTTCCTCTACCTGCCGAGGCTCGACGACGGAGGCCCCGTGGACTCTATTGACTGGGGATAGTATAGACTGCTGGAAGTTTGCCTGAAGACCGCGAGGTTGAATGCTTGTATTCCGGTCTCCTCGCTGTGTACGACAACCTTGGAACCCAGTGAGTGCCACTTTTATGCGCAGCAAGCACACTTCATGTTGGGTGACTGGCGGGCAAACTTGAGACGAGAGTCGGTATCTAATGGATGCCAAAGTGGTGCCAGTACCGGGGAGAACATCCTATCAGCCCTTTCTTTGCGATACGTCAATTCTCGCTCGCGCTTCGGCTGTCCCATGGTTCCGTGCATGCTCCAGGATTGTTGAGTTGTTACCTGACGGTTGGCGGCACAACCAGAAGGGCTGACGACCTGCAATTACGCTCACTTGCAAGTTGAACCGGAGTGAAAAAAAACATAACGAGAATGTCTTCTCCTGGTGCAGAAGAAGAGGAGTTCACACTCGACCACATGTGCAGACATCCGGACAGCCGGAACGGCTCGCCGACCAGAGACTGGGCGTTGCAACAGCAGATCACCCTCTTGTACTGAAACTTGGCCAATAGAGGCTGTTGCCTGTCACTGCCAGTCGTACATGTACACGAATACGTGGCATTCCTTCTGGTTGCCTTAGAGGCGGCCCAAGGCGCCTTGTCCAAGGCAAAAGTCCCGAGTGTCACACATCCAGGCCGCGATCCGGGGGCACGCGGGCGGCACTGGAGCGTGGAGTGACATGAGACCAGCGCACAACGATCGCAGCAGAGATTGTGGGTTCCGTGAAAGAAACAGAGGAGAGCAAGTGTGCTCCTCACCGTGCCTGCCGTGACCTCAAGCCCGGCGGCTGGCTTTCAGCCACCATGACAGCTCATCCTAACGGTACCAATGACCAATTAGTGATTTGAAAACAGCGGGCTGCATTCGACACCGCTGCAGATGCTTTTTCGAGGCGCTGAGATAGATGCCTGACCCATGAGCGCCCAGTGAAGTAGTCGGTCGACACTTACCTGTAGGAACCTATAGGACTCAGCAGCTTCCAAGGTAGGGCTCAACAACTCAATCGGATAAGCAGTCTTCCTAAATAGGTTCAGATGGGAGGTAAAGAACAGAGAATGAATACAGCCAATGATTCGAGACATTTACCAACAAGAAGAGAGAGTCTGGTCGGAGTACGGCGTCCTAGAATCGACGCTGATGCAGTGGGCAAGGGTTGTAATGCTCAATGGCCGAAGACCCAGGTAGGATCATGGCCTGGGAGGAGTGCGGATCAGCCCTTTATATGATAACAGCGGCAATACCGAGCCACCTGTGCTGAGTTGTGGAGAATGGACCGCCCAAAGGAGTTGTCCTCGTGGAGCTGCTCTACTGTGGGCTAGATGCAGTCCCAAACAGCTTGTCCTGAGTCTTTCGTGGGGTACTGGAGGTGAGTGGGCACCTCTGCCTTTAATGTTCGGGGCAAATACCTGCGGGACGGGCGTCGTGCTCTTCAAATTCGTGATTGTGGCTTTGTGTACACTGAGGGAACGTAGTCCTTTTAATACGTTGACGCTTCAGCCGTCTGCAGGAGGATTGAGGAGCCCAGAGCAGCCTGACGTTGACAGACGACGTGATTTTTTGCGTGGCCAATGTTTAATAAGCTGCCCAGGTGCACTCACTCCGTCAAAGCCTTGGGAAGTGCATACGGCCACATGGCGAAGGTTTGTATCATCAGCGCGAGATGCCTCCAGCCTACCGGCTGTCTTTGTTGCCCAAGTGCACATGTGATCCCTACAGAGTCCATGATCGCCCAGGGCCTTTCACGAATTCGAATGCAATACCTGGGTACCTGGTAGCTGACATGGAACAGCGGCAGCTTGAAATGATCTATACATCAGCTGGGCCAAAAGGTTGATGATAATCAAGTTGGGCATCGCCAGCCCGGGCGAACACCTTTGAAGACATTCAGATTTGCAATTGGCAAGCGAAAAGGTTACGATACCTAGATGGCATTGATTTTGGAAGTCTTCCAATGCATCTGCACGAATTTCCCACCTCGATATCGAGTATTGAAATAGTGACTACTTAAGCAGGTACTTTACGGAGTCCACCTCCGTGACTCCACTATCGAGTATCATCCGGGGTCTACTAGGTAGTAGATGCCCTCGACCCACCCGGGGGACGCAGGATGCTATCCAAGCACATGAATCTGCATGTGCTCGTTACCCTACCTAGGCACAGGCACCACCACACCTGATCAGTTGATGGCCGAAACCCCTACCCGAACTTTCAACGACACCTCGGCAACATCTAGATATCTGCACGCACGACGACGACGACGGCAGTTCAGTGGGGGAAAATCCACACACGCAGTAGTCCGACATAGATGCTGTGCGGCACGCAAGTACCGAAATGCGGAGGTGCGTATCCGTGCTGCCAGCGCGCTTCTGCAAGACGTACGGCTAAAAAATAAGATCCACCCGGGCATTGCCTTCTGTACCAACATCTACACAGCAACACTCATCGCAGCCAGCCTCCCTAGGTACCCAGAGCTGGCACGACTGCGTTCGACCACGGCAACTTTCATATGTGCGCAATTACATTATGGCAAAACTTCTCACCGGTCTACGCACGCTATCGGAGACCATTTCCAGCGCCCTCGGCCGCATGCCCGGCGGACGCACCCATACAGCTCCAGATTTCCTGCAGAGACCGGGATGTTCCACCGTTGATCTTGCATGAGCCCACGGGAAGGACTGCAGGATCGGGGACAATGCATGCTCTAGACTGGCCTCATTTGGAACTTGGCGACCATCCCGAGGTCAGTCCATCACGGCACTTTTGAGAGACAGAGGCCGCCGGCTTCGAGCACGTCAACCATTGTTCCCCAAGTACTGCAGTTCCCGGCCCGGATCTGTGAGAGCACACTCGCAGTCGGTTCTTGCTGGACAGGAAGCTGTGCAATAGAGAACATCGCTATGGGACGGTGAAAAGTCCTCGGCCGCAAGATCTTGAGATGTTTTCCCATCATTATCTGTTTCAAGAGTCTTTGGATCTCCTGGCGAAACCTTTCGTCGTCAGATCCTACCTAGTTCGGAATGTCCCCAATGAGCTGGTGATACTTGTACCTGGGTAGTATGTACCTTCCAGTGTGCCACCGGTTCGGAAAGCTGACAATCTTCATCCCTGACGGCGTGCTGCAGGACATTCTCCTTACGGCATTGACGATCTTATAGCAAAGATGAGGGGTTGACAAGAGGACATTCTACTCGGCAGCCTGAACCTTGAACGACAAAGCAGATCTTGTACCGATACAAGAGAAACAATCCAATTTTTGGCGCCATGCAACACAACACGGCGGCGCACCAAGAGACAAAGGGTGTCTCACGGCCAGAATAACAATCTAGGCGGTACAGCGTCTCGGACGACTCTGCTCTAGCATGTTCCGCCCTCGTTCTCCAGCGCCAGGTTCCGACAATTTGGACATCCGAACTCGGGCATAGTGTTATACCCGAAATCTTGGACGATTGGTGGAAGCATTTCACTCTCTGATCATGTTTCTAGGGATTGAGTACCGTAGTTGTTGGGGCTCCCACTAGGAGGGAGCGTCTTCGAACCTGTGTCTCGTGGTCTCCGAGCGGATTCCAAAGGCACACAGCCGACGACAGCGCGCAATGAGGCAGGCCACGCTTGGACACATTCTGCGGACCTTCCAAGGTTCACCGGCCTTTCAGCAGCATGGTTTTCTATGGCGTACGTGCGATTGTCAGCGCTTTGCATGCTCGATGGTACACACCTAGGAGACGATGCCACCCTGTTGGTTGCCTTTCGAGCTGATTGGTGGTGCCAGTACAGAAGGCACAGAAACCCACCCTTCAGCTATACCCTCCAACCCGATCGAGCAGAGCCGCCTTGGAGCCTGGGGATCATAATCCTCCCCAGCCTAGCAGTGTCTTTCACTCACTGGGGTTCTCGGACTTGGCTCGTTTGGACTATAGCTTACGATAGCCCGTTTCAAAGTCTGGCATCTATCACCAACAGCATCGCCGCTGAAGGGTCTCGGGGCATCACACCATTACCTACCATGTACTCCGTCGCAGAGCCTTGTCGACGACAGCGAGCCGCCGGAGCAGAACCACCGGTCATGGATGAGAGAGGTCCTGGCCAATCCCGAGCCCTTCTAGACCTGCCGTACGGCGGCACGGCTTGCGCAGCCTGCTTGTGCCGTGCAGAAATCGAGTCAGCAGGTTGTCCGGGCTGCCGGGGAAGACAGGAGCCTGATACGAGATGCAAGCCACTCAGCCAGACAGACACAGCAGGGTTCAGTTTGCGAGGATGGTCGCGGGCCAGCCCGGACTTTGAGTGTGCCCGCGGGCGCGAAAAAGTGGACGCAGCTGTCTGTCTGCTGCACGCTACGATCCCCAAGATGGCCGCACTATCTCAAAGCTTGGAAGCCGTCACAACTGCAACACTACGGACGATAATCTCTTGAACTATTACCTGCCTTAATCGAGATGGAAAGACGTTGTTACGTTGCGGCTGGGCGATCTGCTCCGCCAGCTTGTCCTGAGGAGTTGCACTTTTGTCATGTCCTGACCTCCCCAGAAGGATCGACCGCCACAGGGATGACTGCAGATGATCTGTCATCCACTGAAAATGTTGGAACTGTGTCCAAGACCAGCAAGTACTCACACAGCCAGAGGTCTCTGCAGTCTCTATGCAACGACCTCTCTCTAGCTGTCAGGCCTCAGGGACAAAACTCACTCTGGGCACTTTCTTAGGGGTGCTCTCCTCCACGGAATCGGTCCTTTGATAGAGCCTGCTGTGGGAGGACCATCTGAAGGGTAGTCTCGCATCTCTTGGAAGCAAAGGATGCCGTGAAATGGCTTGTGCTGATTGTCTGGCTGTGCAGGATCAAGCCGACCTGGCGAAGCAAGACGCACTCCAGAGTCCAATGGCAAGCAGCCGGTGCAAGAACTCACCACATCAGTATTCAGGTAGCGAGGGGGCTAGAGACTTCAACACGGCTCAGTTGGCTTCGGCACAATGATGCTGCCACGAGCGGACGGGCGGGACTCCAGCCTACTGGAAGTCAAACGACACGATGCGCAGCAGCCATGACGTTCCCATTACGACACTGCGCAAACGACCCCAGAAGAGGTGATGTATCATCTCTAGGCCGCAGGTCACCGTAGTCTCACGCACTTTGTGTGAAAATGTGCTCGGCCCCTGGCCGGCTAGTGGGTTCTGTTCATGAGAACCGGAACGAATCACCTTGACCTGGGAGCCCAATCAGGCTCTCGTCCTTAGACCTCAAGCCGCTGAGTGCGGATCGTTCTTGTGGTTGCAGAGACCTGGACCAATCAATATTTTACCTTGAGCCTGCTATCTCAAATGTATTCCTGCCCGTCACACCTTTTGTGTGCCCAGTCTCAAGGCACCTCGTGTGCTTTCTTGTCAAGCCAGTCTGTACATACCGTATAGTCGTTGACGGGTCCCAGAATCGACCCGTGTGCAGAGACCATGTAATCGGACAGCAAGACATTCATAAAACAAAGACTACGGTATGCATACGAATGTCAAGTGCCCAAGTACTTGGACCATGCGAGTCCTTCGTCGTGACCATTGGAAGCGTGGGCGGCTGGGCGGTCGTCCCGTCGTCGAAGCATTCCAATACTACAGGGGCGGCCCCTGTACTGTGTGGCGGGACCCTTCCGTCCTTCCCGTTCTCCCTAGCCTCTACGCACTCCCCGTCAGCCCTGTTCTGCTGAAGCTTGTCCACTGTAGTGCTAGCGTGCTACTAAATGTACCAAGGCGGTAGCTTATCAGATGGAGTCTCGTCATTGAAGGGCAGGGGCCAGGTTTTTTTCTTCTTACTTTTGCTTGCCTGCTTGCTCACTCCATGCAGTAGCATGATTGTCGACGCACGCGATGCGTCTCATGATCTACTCTGATTGACGTACAGTACATCGACGAAACAAGCCCCTAGCACTCCACCAAAAGAGGAATCCTCGGCTGCGCAGATCACCTCACCATCATGGCCAGTATGCCCTCCAGACTACCCGCCTGCCGCGCAGCACTGCGCGCGCGCCGGCAGACCCTCCACACTGCGACACCAGCTGCTGCTGCCGCCGCCGCCGCGTATCGAGCTCTCACGACGGCAGCATTCTCAAGCAGACCACCGGCGCAGCAAAGAGCCCGCCCCGGGACGACGCCCGCACGTCGTCCCCAGCTGCATCATTACCACCACCGCCAAACGCCGTCCTCTCCATCCTCCTCGCCCACCCGTCGCTGCTACCACTCCTACGACCACCCCAACTCGGATGCGGCCTTCTCTCCCGCCGAGCGCGCCATTCTCACTGCGGCGTACGCACACATCCCCACGCATGGGTTCTCCCAGGAAACACTGTCGCTGGGCGCGCGGGATGCAGGATATCTGGACATCAGCACGAACCTGCTGCCGGACGGGGTCTTTAGTCTGATCCAGTGGCACTTGGTGTCGCAGCGCGAGGCTCTCGCCGGAAAGGCCGAGAAGCTGTTCGGTGAGAGCGAGCGCAACGGGGAGAGGATGGGTGTCGGGAGGAAAGTGGAAGCCTTGACTTGGGAGCGGTTGATGGGAAACAGGGACATCATCGGGCGGTGGCAGGAGGTAAGCCAGTGACGCAGGGAGCTCTTTGCGACAGACGGTGATGAAGACGAAGTGTTGCTGACTGGACGCTGGATCACGCAGGCCCTTGCCATAATGGCCCAGCCGAGCTACGTCCCCGGGTCTCTCGAGGAGCTCGCCAAGCTGTCGGATGAGATATGGTTCCTGGTGGGCGACACTTCGGTCGACCCGTCTTGGTACACCAAGCGCGCATCCCTGTCGGCCATCTACGCGTCGGCCGAGCTGTTCATGACGACCGACAAATCCCTGGAGTTTGCCGAGACAAGGAAGTTTCTGCGGAGAAGACTAGAGGAGGTGCAGGATATTGGCGGATCAATCAGGTCGTTGGGCCAGTGGGTTGGATTCACGGCCAGTGCAGGCTTGAATGTGCTGCGAAGCAAGGGCATGCGGATATAAAAATCATTGCCTAAGCGTGACCTGCCGAGCCAGACGAGCTTTGGCCCCCTGTGATGATGCCCAATCGCCGGAGACGCTGTGAGCTATTACTCTCGTGGAGATCTTATATTGCTGTGTGTTCCACTCAGACCACTGTCAGATTACCCGCCGCTCCAAGCCAAGAGGCCACCCCCAATATCGTTATCTCGAAAGGTATAGCAAAGCGCCGAAATCGAGCCTTTCGAAACTCCAAGTAGCACATCGTCCATCTGCGGCCGAAACGCCCCCGATCAACTTCAACGAACTAGAATAGCGCATGTTGTGTGAGTAGCTCAAGTTCAAGACGCAGCTACGTAATTTTCCATTCCTTGCTGGCGAGGGTCTCTCATCCTGGAAAAGCAGGTCAGCTTTCAATACGAAGCACTCCATTCAGATACGACGACGCACCTTGTAATTTTCACATCCTTGTCCAATTTGGCGCGTCCCTCGATCGCGTTAGGGGTGATGAGAATGTATTGCCGGCCAACCGAGTTACGTGCCGCCGAGATCTGCAACGTGTTAGCAGCTTCATCCTTCACAAGAATATAGGGACGGGTGTGACCCACGAGCATGTTCGTGCTGATGGCTCGGTTGACGTTGTCCATGAAGACGTCAAACTCATCCAGACAGCGGAGCGGCGAGCCCATGGCTTCCCAGATCGCCAGGAGGAGACAGATGGACGAGAAGGACTTCTCGCCGCCTGATAAGGTCTTGGTGTTGCGGGCTGCCGCGTTCTTGCGGGTCTTGTCCGGCTCGACCTGAACCTCGAGAGTATGCTTCTCGTGGTCCAGTAGCAGCTTACCCCTGAAGTCACGCTCGCTGAGCAGGTACATGAAGTTGGCTCGTGAGTTTGAGGAGATGTAACGCTGGAACGTCCGCCATTTGGCCAGCCGATTGACCAGAACCATTTTCCACTCTCTGTTCTCGATCTGTACCTGGGCGTATGAGGTTTGCAGATCTTCGAGAGTCGACCACGTCTCGTCCATCCGCCGTTTGACCTCCGCGTCTGACACACCCCTCTTTCGTTCCCGCTGTCGCAGCGTATTTTGCAAAGACTCCATTTTCTTCTCGATAGAAGCGTATGTCTCGCCCTCACCAATATAAACTCGGGAACAGACCCGTTCGGCACCATCGATAAAGGCCTGCAGATACGTCCGAAGCTCGTCAAGCTTGCGCTCTTGCCGTCCTTTCTCGTTCTCGGCCACCGTACACTGGTCGTATGCCTCGTTCTTTTGCTGAAGCGTGATTTCACGCGTGTCCACACACCTGTTGACTTTGCCTTCAGCCTTCTTCAACTTCGGCAAGAAGTCGTTCAGTTTCTCCCTCTCTGCTTGCAGTTGAGCGTGCAAGCGCTCACAGAGTTGACCCTGCTCCGCTCTCTTCAATCCCATGTCGCCGTACTGCCTGCCTTCCAAGTCGTATGACTCTTCCACCTTTCTCAGGTCATCCCGGAGCCCGTCCAACCTGCCGTCAACACCCTCAAAGGAGTCAAGGTCAGCTTCGATGTTGCGAATTTGCACTTGGACTTGTCTCGACCTCTGTCTGTTTCTATCCACGGTGCTCTTGATCCCCGCGATTTCCCTTCGACAAGCTTCGATGGTCTTTTGCTGAGCCTGCTTTTGTCTCTGCAAGTCTTTCATCTCTTCTTGAAGATGAGCGAGCATGTCTTTGTGGAAAGAAGTCTCCTGCCGTGAATCACTCTTCAAGCGAGGTTTTTGTTGGGCAGGCGGGGGGCTCTGGGCCGAAGAGCTAACGGTGTTGTTGACGGTCACCCGAACGGTCCATCCATGTCCCTTCTCAGGGTAAAGATAGTAGCAGGCTAATACGTTGCGTGGCGGAGGGGAATCAATCATGATGCTCTCTGCATTGACCTTGTCCGGGAGGAGTATGGTCCTCTCAATGCGCTGATTGATGATGAGTTGGTTGCGGATCAATGGACTGTCGATCTTGAGTATTCGCAAAACAGTGTCGAAGTTCTCATCCGGCTCGAAGGTCGAGGTGTCGATCGGCCTCGGGTTGCCTATCAAGATAGGGCTTCTCGCAATTTTAAGCTGGTTCATCATGTTCTTCAGTCGCTGTTGGTCTTTTTTGCTTGTGACAACGAATCCATTCAAGGTCTCGCCAAACAACCGCTCCAACATTGGTGACCAGATGGGCTTCAAGACCTGGATGTGGGCGCCGATAGGGCCCACGGGCTTCGATTCAAATCCTGCGTCCGCGGCGATCATTCTCAGCAGCTCCGGAATCTGCGTCTCATAGGCATCGTAGACAGAGCCTTGACCCTGTCCAAGGTCCCTGATCCTTTTCTGTGCCGCCAAGACCTCGCTCTTCTTTTGGCTCGTGAGCTGGTCAACTGTGTTCAACTCTGCAGTGGCCTTTTCGATGTCCCCATTGAGGCTCGGAATACGGGCTTCGGAGTCTCTAGATTCCTGCTCAATTTCAGCTTGCCTTCCACGCGCTGCGTCGAGCTCTTGGTTCTTCTGGGTAACTGCATCGCCATTGAGCGCCTGCAACCGCAGCTCTTCCTCCTTGATCTTCTCTTGGTACTCCTCGATGCTCGTCTTGAAATTGGTGAGTTTAGAATGTGAGAGGCGCTCATCCTGGGTGAGCTTCAAAAGCTCGTTCTTGGCATCCTGGTGTTCTTCATTGGCCTTAGCCACGTTTGCTTGAAGACCGGCCTCCTCTTCCTTGACGGCCAAGACAGCTTCTTCGGCTAGGGTGATCTGTCTATCGACAAGCTCCAGTTCCTGGGTCTTCTCGTCAGCAATCCGCCTACGTTCTGCAATCTCTCCATCGCACTGGACGAGTTTCTGTTCCCTTTCCTCAATCTTTCGCTCCAGGTCCACTACTTGAGACCAGGCCAACTTTTGCACCAATAGCTGATGTTCTCGGCGCATATTCTCAGACTCCTGGAATACAGCGAAGTCCCTCTTGGCCTTCTCATAGTCCTCTCTGCAAGCATCGATACTCTCCTCGAGGAGCTGCGTCTTGACCTCAATGGCGTTGACGTATTCCTCAATGAGGCGGTAATCGTCGTCCAGTTGCTGAAGCTGCACGCCCTGGAGGAAGAATTTGTATTTCTGCTTGGCAGACGCCTGGTTGAGAAATTGGCGCGCGTTATCCTGGGACAGGACGTTAAGTGGATTGTCGACCTGCAGACAATAGTACTCGACGATATCCAGAATCTCCTGCTTTTTGTTGCTGATGACTCTGCCACCGGCAGAACAGACCCTGAAGCTCCCGTTGCCTATCCGGTTGAAGCGACGCTCGACGTGAATGAAGTCTCCGTAAATGTCAGGCTGGTAGGCATCATCACCTTCATTCTTGATCTTGACGATCAGTCTGGCCTCCTGCTCGCCCTCCTTGATGAAGGCCTTCATGTTGCCTCCTCGGTTGGTGGAGCTCGCTTTGCCACCAAGGCAGAGCGTGAGGGCAGTAAGAATGGCGCTCTTGCCGCTGCCGTTTTCACCAACGATGAAGTTGAGAAGGGGGCCGAGCTCGACATTCAGACTTCTGTGGCACATGAAGTTGACACAATGAATGCTCAGGAGGATGCCGTTCTCGGCAGCCCGATTGGCAGCTTCTTTGCGAATGTTCTGGGCCTTGCGCTGGATTCTCTGCGTGGCACGTCGGTCGTCCTCATCTGCGTGCTCGAGGTGCCTGAACCCGTCGTCTCGCATAATCTCGTACTGGGTAGCAGGCGGTGCGTCTTCACGGGGAGGGTCTGGCATCTCCTCATCTTCGGCCTCGTCGCTAGATGGTTCGGAAGAGTCATCGTAGGCCACAGCTCGCGCAGGTTGCTTGCCTGCAGAGATTCGGGCGCGTTTCCGACGCTGCAACGGGGCAATTAGCAATTGGTCACTTCGTACTTGGCCAAGACAGCTTGCGAAAGGAGCTACGGAGTGGAAAGAAGATGGAAAGTTCGAGTTCACATACGGACCCGCTCTGCAGCCCAGAACTTGCCTCACGTGTGTCGATGACCTCTTCCTCGTCTTCGTCTTGGTCGTCATCGCGACGACTGCGCTTTCGGGCAGCGCCGCGGCCGATGTTGTTGATTGTGCGCGCAGGCATTTCGACCGAGTGCCGCCTTGCACTTGCGAATGAGCAAGAAACGAAGACGAAGGCGCGCTCAGGATGCTGCACAGAGAACGAAACGCCTGACCGAGGACATTGTCGCGAGCGGTCGCGACGGTTGTGGAGTAACCAAGATGAAGTGACACGCCTAGACAGTAAAAGCAAAAGTCGACGCGCAACGCGTTGCAAGGAACGCGCTAGTGCTGTATGTACTGTACATACTTGCGTAGTAGCGTGCTTAACAGGCGGGAAGGCGCGCCTGTGATTCAACCCCACGTCCCTTACACTTGAGCACTGAGCAGCACTGGACCCCCGTCCACCGTCCCCACTTTCCACTACCACCCCTGTGTGCGCGCTATGTCTGTTGTGCCTTCCCCCAGCCTGCCTGTGTTTTGAACTTACTGTAAGTGCACATGCAACTTTTCGACTGCCGCCCAGAAGAAGACGAAAGTGAATTTCCCTGTCAGGGCCACGATCTCACGACTTAGAGGCATCACAAACTCAGGCCAAGAGGCTCCTCTGGTGAACTCTGGCCACTCAAAAGCTGGTGGTGGCACAAGCCAGACAGAACGTGCTGGCCGCAGACCAGATATTCGAGATTTGCACCACAAAAAGTTGATGAGCCATGGCTGGAGATGATGCTGTGGAGGCGACCACCTCAGAGGGCACTTCAAGAGGGCAGGGTTTCCAGAATTTCGACAGGATCCTGCCTGAGAATTGTGTGGAGTATATGCTCTTCATAATAGACGCAGATGCGCAGACCAAGAAAATACTGTCGGGTCTCGAGGCTGTGAGAAAGCAAGCGACGCACCTGTCGAAGGAACTCGCCAAGGACTACATCTGGCAGCGTGATGAGTTCAGCCTGGCCATCAAGAACGAGGGCGGTATGTATCTTCACCCAGCATGAGTGGCCTGCCCCAGGTTCTCCATACTGACGTGAGCCAGCAGGCCTGCATTATCTCCATGGCGTCACTGATTACGGTGACTCGATTGAAGATGAATGGCTTATCGTCTACATGCTGCGGGAGCTCACCAAGCAGTTCCCTGCCCTTTGGGTGCGAGTCTCCGACAGCGACGGAGAGTTTCTTCTGGTCGAGGCGGCGAACGTCCTCCCCAAATGGTTGAGTCCGGAGAACGACGCCCACAGAGCTTGGATACATGCTGGCAGACTACGACTCATACCTCTTCAATCGGGCCCTGACGACGTCCAAGCCAAGAGCTTATCACTTCTGCGGGCCATTGAACTACTGCAATCCGCATCAGAGCACACAGTCCACTCGACGTTCATCGAAGCAGAGGCCTTCTATCGACTGGAAAAGTACCCAGACCAGATCCAGGGTTCACAGCACCATGCTTTGGTCACAATACCGAGGCGATTGGCATATGTGACACATGAGCTACCCAAGGCGATTGCGCCTGCAGTCGAGGCCTTCTACCTCAGAGATCCAGTGTCGATGAAGCCCCTGGACTCGGCGTCCACGGAACGGCTGACGTTTCCGCCAAGGGATCTCGTCGACGTGAGCATTCGCTTCACAAAAGTCCTCTACGCACAAGTGAAGTCTCAGCAATTCTCGCCTCCCCCAGCGTGGCAGGATTATCTCACCAGATCAGAGCGGGAAGCGGCCACAAACAGTAACGACAACACCCGAAAGAAGCATGCCAGACTCGAACTTGGGATGAAGGTCAGCTGCGGCTTCGAGATGCTCGCAGTTGGCGCAGCTAAGAGCAACAACCGCACGGCAAGGGAATTTGCTCTCCTCGTCGACGATCTGACTGAAGATGGTGACTCGGTCCTCCCTACGGACGCGGACCTCGCTTCGTGGACAGACGCTGGACGTGATGACGACGACTCCTGGATGGACGTCAACTTCGAGGATTTCGAAAAAGAGCTCGACGGCAGAAGAGGCACATCTGCAGGGGACAAGACTTTCGGCGATGCCAACACAGAGGCTGATCTGCGGAAGATCGTCTCCCGCTTTGAAGCTTTCTTGAATGACGAGAAGGCGGGCATCGACGGCGCGGAACTTGACGAGATGGATGACGATGACGACGAGGACGACGAGGATCTTGAAGAAGAAAGTGACAGCGAAGACCGAGACGTCAGTTTTGATGAGGAAGAATTCGCCCGCATGATGCGCGAGATGATGGGCTTACCGGCAGTGAGCATGCCAACGACAAGCGGAGACAAGGGGAAAATGCCAGCATCGGCGTCATTAGACACGCTGGAAGAGGACAGCGAAGATGAAGAGATCAGGAAGCTGTCGGAACAAATGGCGGCTGAGTTGAACGAACACGGGGCGTTGAATCTAGACCCGACACCAACGAAACTCAAGGCTCTCAAGGGTAAGGGCAAGGAAAAGACCGCAGGACCCTCAACGGATGCTGGTGCCGGCGAGATTGAGCAAGAAGTAAGTGATGACGACGAGGTCGACATCGACTACAACCTCGCGAAGAATCTGCTTGAGAGTTTCAAGGGCCAAGCCGGTCTGGTCGGCCCAGTCGGTACCATGCTGGCTGATATGGGAATCCGCCTGCCTCGGGACGAAGATGAAGAGGATGAGACATAAGATGTCTTTCCGGCCTTTTCTCCAGAAAATGAGAGCCAAGTATCCATCAATGAAGGGGATATACGGGTGCCTGATCGCTTTCAATGCGCCACTTTTGATGCAGTCTCGAGCATACATCAACTCCTGAGTGTTGGTTATAAATCTAACAAATCATCGAAACAAAGATTGGCTCTTCCGTGTCTGGGAGATGTCAACCCTTATGACACCCTCACCTAACTTTGTCCTAGCCACCATGACCTGATCACAAATGCTGGGCACTCTCTTGCGTTGCCTTTTTGACATTTGTTTCTAGTTCTTTAGGCCCGGCCCCTCCCTCGCTGGATGACATGCAATGTCCCTTTACCGTACCTAGTAAGTCTTATGGTGGCCTGGGATGCTCTTCAAATCACACCATAACCTGGTCAGTGGCACCTGGGCATCGAAGAAAACAACAGCGCCACCGGGAACGCTTCTCGTGATCATTTAGTGTTGGCCTCGATCTCATTCTCCTTCCTTATTTCTTGCGTTTTGTCAGATTGGGATAAGAAATTACATCGTTTGCGAGACAGACTGGATTTCAATGCTGCGACAGCCTTTCGTAAATTGCATGTGGTGTTGCAGCGTACCTTGAGAACAAGATATATAGGTTACCTATTTCTTAGGTAGTTTCTGTACTTGTTCGAGCGAGTAGTATGGGCATTGGGATTTGGTCAAAGCAAATGACATCTGGATTCCTGGTCTTTGAATCCTCTAGTGACCTGCTTTTGTTCTCCCACCCTCCCCTTTCCCTAAATCGTCTAGAGGGCTCACAATGACTTGTCTGGATGGCAGGTCTAGTATGTAAGCTCAGAAATGCTGCTTACCACCATATGCTCTTGGTGATGTTAACGCAAAACTCTAGGTTGCAATAGAAGATTTCATTTCAACTCTTTTTCACAATTTACAACGTCCCGAGGTCCACAGTGGCTATGTGTTGAACCAGTAGGCCTGTTGAGGGGCTTGAATGTACTGTTGGGCTACAGGGTTAGGGGTACAGACCCCCAGTTTACCACTACTACTACCCGTACCATAGCCTTCCCCTAGCTAGCTATTTTCTCTCTCTTATACAATACTACACACTGAATTGAGAACGGCTGAATTATATATAATTAATCGTCCTTTGGTTCCTTGTGTATATGTTTCTACGATCGTTTAACGTTATATAGTAGCTACGCTTGTTTTTTCTTTTGTTTTCACAATTAAATGACACTAATTTTAAGATCCCCTTTATAGCCCGCTGCGAAAAGCGTCTATCGCAACCCTTATTATAACCCCTTAAAATATCTATAAGCTAGGCATTGTAGGTTTAGTTGACTGGTAATTTAAATAACGCGCGGCTGGGGATCTATTTTAATGAGTCTTTTAAACTGTAGTTTAGATTTGAACAATTTCTGCGCTCTAAAGCTCTGCTTAAAAGCATTAATCCGTTGTTGACTAGCGTATGGAATATATAACGTTAGCCCTTGCAATTGCCAGTTGCAAAAATCACCCTTAATTTAATTGTCAACATTTTTATCAATAACCTTATGCTTAAAAAGAAGAAGGCCGCTTTGTTAGAGCGCTATTGCGATCCTATTACTAGAAAGTTTGCCCGACGACCATTGCCGAAGCCTTAGACACTATACCTTAAATCTTTAATAAAAATTACTCCTAAAAATCCCCCTTTTATAGCTTTCGCTGAGCGCAAGTTAATAAATCAGAAAGCTTCTGCTATTGTTGGCCTTTTGGTAGCCGCTTTTGCTAATATAAACCCCTCTTTGGCACTAGTTATACCTGCTTTGCTAGCCTTTTTAGCTTATTAATGGCTTTGCAGTTTTTAAGTCTAGCCGACCGCTAAACGCAGGGAAGCTGGGACTTGTTTTCTAAACCTGTTAACAGAGCTTGTTTAAGCCTTAGACTTATAACAATACTGGGAATAAAATTCTATGAGTAACGCTAATAACTTAAATAATTTAAGCCTGGTTTGATTCCTAGAGTTGGATACTTATGTGCCTCTTATTACCCAATATTACAGTGACTCTTAGGCTTGTTTTTCCTTTTTAGCCTTTTTATCTAGCTGGCACTCTAACTTTAATAGCTTGTGGCTAGGTAATTAGAACTAAGAATCAAGCTTTGAATCAGCCTTAGTCAAACTTTTACAACGTAAACTATTCTCTCCTTTAGATTTTAAACTCTTTTTTAAACGTTTTGTAAATATTAGCAAGATAGACTAGCTAGGCTTTGACCGCGGTGATTGCCAAGACTTAGAATAAGCGCATTAGCTTAGATAATTAAGCTAGCTAAAGCAGCTAGAGCGGCCTGAGTGTCCCTAGACTCTACCTTAACTGCCAGCTTATTAGCCCTTTTACTTATATGCAGACTTTTTTTGTAATGTAGCTGTTGTTTATATTGTTAAGCAGAATATAAGCCTTGGTATATTCCTAGAGCTAGCCCCTTTAATAAACTATGTTATCGCTAGATAGGTTTAGAACGTTATATCTAGATTTGGAGAAATAGAGTAAAATAAGCGTTTACTTTATGCTTAATATTGGCTAGAAGAAAATCTCGCAGTAATGGCTGATTTTAAGCAATTTTGCCAACTTTTTAAACGCTTTTAGCGAAAACTAACATATAATTTCTTTAACCGCTATTAGAGAAATACCCTTTTATTAAACTTAAAGTTTAGCAAATTTTGTTTTGCTCTCTAACGTAGCAATAACGCTTGTATATTATAAAATTGCCTTAGAGATAATTTGCGAAATTGCGTAAAGCCTTTTAAAGGCTTAGGAGACGCTTAATGCAATGAGGTTGGAGGCGGCCCTCTTTAAAACTAATATGAATTTTAATGTAAAAAAACCCAAAGCTATTTTCTTTAAATTTAAGATAGTATTTGTATAAAATTTAACTAAGATAAGCTAAAACTTAAGCCTAAGTATTTTAACTTTAATAAAAAAAGAGTAAATTTGTTTATTGCTTAAATTAAGTACTATACCTAATAGGCGAAACCTAACGCAGTTTTAAATAATCTCTTAATTGGGATTATAGCTAATTAAGAGAGCGAAGAAGCTTGTTGGTATATATTCCTTATTGATAATAAGCGAAACTATATGAGCTTAGATCTTACTTTGTGGCTAAATAAATTGTATGCTTGTTTTAATTTTAATTGTAGCGATATGATAGCGTATGCTAACGAGCTTAAACATAGTTTTAAGGACAAGGATAAACTAACACTCTACGCCTACATTGACGACAAGATCTACTTTTATAATAAGGCGGGCAAACGCAACAAAGACGCTGTTGTATACTATATCTATTAAAAGCTAGACCCTAACCTTTGAGCTGCTATTACTTTATAGATATATAGAAATACCCTAGAAGACTTTAAAAGCATAATTGGGCAAATAAAATTTAATATCTATCAATAATAGCGTAAGCGATAAAAGGCTTAGATAAATTTATTAAATAAAGTCTGCAAACTTTATAAACAAATGTTTCTATAACAAAGCCTAGTTAATTGCGGCAATTGCTTTAACAATGAGTGTTAATATAATAATTATAATCGCTAGTATTCTAACGGCTATAGCTACTGCGATCAAACCTGTAATCGTTTTAATAGCTATGCTGCAAACTTTTATAACTAGCGCGATTAATATGCTGACAACTAATAAGGCAATATAAGCAAAGGGTTTCTAGCTAAACCCAGGGCATTAGACGCTGCCCCTGCTTAAAATAAACTTAGTAAAAAACTAAGATACAAAGGCAAGTTTACTAGGCAAAACTAGTATTAATATAAGGATGATTGTGTAGGTTGCGGGAATTACTGTAAAGGTTATTGTGGCGGAAACTACGAAAGCTATTGCATAAGAGATTAAAGTAGTTCTAAGCAGAATACCTATATTGGATAATAAGTTAAGGCTTTTATTACGCACTTTAAAGGTAATAATAAGGAAAACATTGACTTTGATTTGCTGGGGAATATCGCTGGCTATTATTAATTTGACTGTGACGTTTACGATTATAATAAGGATGTAAATAATGTCTAAGACGGCATTAACGATAACTTTGATGGTTTTGTTAAGATAGAAAAATAATTAAGTAGACGACCTAGGGAATGTCTCTGCCGTTTAATTAACCGTCCCTTAATCCTGCGCTTATCTTTAGTATAGCAGCAATTATTAACTTTGATTTTGTGTATTATGATAACTTAAATATTTTAAAGGTTAATTTTGTTGAGAGTTTTGAATTTAGAGTGCTATTTTAGCGTAGTATGGCTAAATTAGCGGGTGGTTTTCGCTTTAAACAAAAAAGCTTAAAAAAATGTTATTTTTACGCTAAAACTTAAGCAGACTATCTTTATTTAGATATTATGCCTGCTATTAACTAGGCTGAAATTACTGTGCCATTGGCTATTTAGGTTTGGATTACTTATAATTAATAATATATATTATTACCGCGCTAACCTTTTACCGAGGATAAGCTCTTTTATTATTAACATTTTTTTTTCTTTTAACCTTTATAAGTTATTCTTTAATCGCTAGCCGCAGACTTATTTTTTAGCGTTCTGGACACAGTGGCCAGCTTTAGCATTATCTCTTAAAAAGTCTTATTTAAATATTTTTTATATATTTCTTTTGTTTAGCTGGAAAAACTTATTCTGCTAAAGGGTATTGGATAAGGGCTTATGCTTATACACTAAGTTTCACTGCTAATAGATATTTTTAATAAGCAGAAATACTTTTAAAAGGCTATAGAGACGGCATATGTTGTTAATGACTTGGATTGCGGCCTGCTACTTGGTTTTATTTTTCTTAAGCATAATTAACTGTATATTTGCTGGGGAACTAAAGACTAAAATAAAACCATCTAGGTTAGTAATATTAGTTAGGAGATCTGGGCAATTTGCTGCTTTGGTTTCTTTGCAAAGAGATAGATAGCTATTATTTGCTTAGTATAAGATATATATATTTTGCCTGGCAAAGGCTGCAATATATTAATGCAATATTATCCACTGTTAGTTTTTGCAAATAGCTATTTTATTGCTTTATAGCTTATTTTTAATCTAGTTAAACTTATCTATAAATCTCTTATAAATGCTATTATTAGTAGATAAAATAGCTGTCTTTAATTTGCAAACCTTAGCGATGTGCCTATCTTTATACACAAAAGACAAATGCTTAGCGTTTTAAAATAAGTTATTGTTACAAACGATATTAAGGCTTTTATTATAACCAAAGACTCTACAACGGCAATTTTGCTTTTATGGCTCTTTAGAGATAAGTCTTTAAATAAAGACAAGGGTAGGTACCTAGATAGCTACCCTTTTAATTTGCCAGTGCTTAACCCAGAGATTAATATTAGCAACGCTGATATTTTCAACTGCTAGGATAACGATACCTAGCAGAAAATTAAGAACTTTATCTTTTAGCACGCTTATCTCTTCTGCCCTTAACTTAGCTGTTTTAATAACGGCATTTAATAAAAGATACCTTTTAAGCTAAACGCAGACTTGGACAACCTAATCTAGCGACCATACAACCTTTCACAAAGAGATTGTCAGGCATTTAACCATATTGTTAATCTATTAGTAAATATAGGCATTATTAAAAATATGCCACTAGGTAATATCTGCCTTATTATATTGCCTGCCTTTATTGTCTAAAGAAACGATAAACCCTGCATTGTTGTTAACCTTAGATGGGTTAATACCAAGCTTATTAAGCATAAGTATGCTATGCCTTGCTAAAAAGATATCCTTGGGTTAATGGGCGGCTATATAGTATTTTCTATTATAAACTTATTGAAAAATTTCTTTTAGCAAGGCCTAGCTAAGAAAAATAAATAAAAGACTACGTTTGTTACTCTGCACCGCAGACTATAACGAATAATAGTCAGCTTTATAAGCTTAGCGACTTTTCCTGCGTTTTTCCAATAGTAAATAAAGTAATTATTTAGACGATATTTGTGGCAATTTGTCTTAGTTTATGTAAATAATGTTATTATATTCTCTCAAAACATTAATAAGCATTTAAACTATCTTAATATCACTTTTACCTTGCTGGAAAATTTAGATTATACTATATTATTAGGCAAGTGCCATTTTGCCCAGCAAAGATTAAAAGCATTAAGCTATTATGTCTTTTATCTTAGACTGTTTACTATTAAGAAAAAGACTGAGGCTATTTAAAATCTTAATATACTAAAGAACCTATAAATCTTTAAATTAAAACTTAGTCTAATAGGGTATTATTGTGAATTTATATTAGATTTTGCTATAATAATAAAACCCCTTTATTAACTAAAAACCCTTAGATTTAAGAATAGCCTGCTAAAGAAGCCTTAATGCGTTACGTTTGCTTGTAAGGTTACTTTTCTACCTTAACCTATGGCTTTACTATTAAACGCTAACCTATAGTAATTGGCTGCATTTGAGAAAAGGAAGAATTATTGCAAGAAATTATAGGCAGACGCTAAGAAAGCGTAGGAGACACTAAAAATAATATTTATTAACGCTGTTAATCTAGCGTTTCTAGATTATAATAAGCCTTTTATCCTTTATATAGATATAAGCGCTAAAGGCATTAGCGTTAGTTTATATTAAGTTTAGTTTAATAAAAAGAGTAGACTTATATTATTTTTATTAAAAATGCTAAGCTTTGCTAAGAAAAACTATTTTGCTCTAGAGCTTAAAGCCTTAGGCCTAGTTTAAATATTGGAATATTATGCATACTACCTTAACTATAGTGACATTTTTGTAATTATAAACTATAAGTTTATTAAAAATGCATTTAAAATAGTTAACTAATTGCTGCACAACGTTAAACACATTATTAAATAGAAGCTATTTTTATCTAAGTATATACACTAACTAAAGATTATATATAAACTTGGTAAGACTTATATAAACGCCGACGCCCTATTTTAGCTGCCTAAAAAAGTGGACAAGCATGCTTTTATTTAAATAGTAGCTAAACGTAACGTAGGGGCATATATTGTTGTTAATAGTCAACAGTAAATATAAGAACTATTAGTGTAATTATATATTGTTATAAAACAATAGGCTTGCTATATACCTAAGCCCCCTAAAAACCCCAAACTCTTACTAAAGTAACTGCTGAAGACTATAGATACCGAGATCCCCAAGAGCTTAAAACTAGCCTAAGAGCTCCTACCTTAGGATAAAAGCCTAGGATATAACCTAATAGCAGCAGATAATGTTTTAGTGACATTAGATAGCATAGATATCCCTTTAGCAGAGATATAAATAAAGGAAATTGATAAATGTGTTGTTGCTATCTTATAAATGTTTGCAACTTAGAAACGCAAGGTTGTTAAAGCGCTGAAAACTAATAAAACCTTTGGATCTATATATTAACAAATCTGCGCCTAAGTAGACGATATAGCAAACGATAAAAACAATCCTAAACTTAGCATATATAAATTCTAGCTAAACTTAGACAATAGGCTGTTATATATTGTCTATAAAGATAAAAAGGCAAAGTTAGTTATTTTATTAAAGATAATCAACTATATACTATAAATAGCGTACGACGACTGCGCTTATATTAGCATTTATTAAACTTACTATTTTCTTTAAGATTTTGTTTTTTTTTTTAATATATATTGCTTTGTTGAAAAGCACTATATAGCGTATCTAGTGTACGCTTTCTCTAACCTACCGCAGCATATACTCTACGGCAATCTATAATTATTAAAAACACTTTTTCTCCCTTTCTTTATACTTTGCTTAAATTTTATTATTAGTTTTTTAACATTATAACAAGAAAATAACACCATCTTGCTAATTATTTGCAAAATGTTAAAATTTATTATTAGCATTTTAGGCAAAATTACCTAAATTATAAAAAAATAGGCTTAAATATTTATAAAATAAGTTTACCCAATTTAAAAAATGCCAAACGTCTTAGTTTTAGATATAAATTTAATATTTATTAGTGCCCTGTAGAAGGAATTATTCTAAGCGGCGGGCACTAATATTAGGATATTTACTGCTTACCACCCTTTGGTAAATAAACAAGCCAAATATACTGTGCAAATAATAACCTTAGCTTTGATTGCGTTTGTTAAAATATTGCTAAACCCTAGTTGCTGGTAGGATAGATTACCTTATATACTATTTATCTTAAATATTTTGATTTCTGCTACTATTAAACAAACCCCTGTAGTTGTTTTATATAAACGTTAACTTTAAAAACTATTTCCATTTGTAGGCAAACCTAGATATAACTTTGCTTATTAACGATAGCTGGCATAGAAGGAAGCTGCCAAAGCTGTTGCGATAGCTTAAGCTTAATAAAAAATTTATTATAACAATAAGCATAATAAGCTACTAGCACTTAACATGGGAGATTATATATATGTCTGCTTTGCAAAACTAAGGCATTGTAGTTATTATTTAAACTACTAAACTAAGCTTACCTTTGGCAAAATAAGCCTATTTAAAATTATTTGCAAAATATTCCTACTATGTTTTAAGCTAAAACTGCTAAGCTAGCTAAAATAGAACTTGGAAATTTCCGTTAAGCATTTAATCCCCGCGTCGCCAGCCTAAATCAACGCTATACAGCCCTCGCTAAGCGCTCTTATAGTTAAAAGAAAAGAGAAATACATTATTAAAAAAATCATTAGTCACAGCCTCCGTCTCTAGCCCAATTATAATGTTAAAACCCTATACTATAAGGTTAAGTGGTTAAAATATAACGGTACCTTTTAGGAGCTATATAATAACTTAATCTAAGATATGCTTTAACTAATTAAAAAATATTATTAAAATAGTAAGTTATTTATGCAGCTAAAACCTTTATCCTTTTAATTATTAACCTAATAAGCTTATTATTAATCCTAACCTAAACTATCTAATTATAAAGTCTTTTATAAGCAGCTTTAGCCTTAACAAACAGTTTCCAGCAATCCTTTATTGCTGCCTGTCTAAAATACCCCAAGAGCAGAGCCAAAAAAACCCCATTCATTATAATATATATTTTATTAGATAGTGATATATATAGATAAAACGGTAATAGTAGATTAAAGCATTGATTGCAGCATTAGCGCGCATAAATGCGTTTAGAATTTATTAGATTTTTTTAGTTAAAATAAACAAATAAAGTCTGCTGTGTAAAAATAAGTGATAAAAGTTTTATAATCGCAAACGTTGCTATTAAACGCATACTAGGCAATTAAACAATAAACCTTAATATCTATCTTTTAAAAACCTTAATCTATAACCTTTTAAACCTTAACTATAACCTTTTAAACTTTAACTATAATCTTATACTTTTCTATTATATATATTTGTTTCTATTCGCCACCTTTATAAACTATCTTACAGCACCTTTCTTTATTCAATAATCTATTTTGCGCTCTCTTTATTATTTATTTATTATATATACTTTTACTTTCTTTTTTAAGATATTTTTAACTTTACTTTAACCTTTAATTAACCGCACAAAGCTGCAAACCTTTTAAAACTGTGGCTAAAATGTTAAAGTGCATTTGGCCTGCTAACTTGCTTATAGCGATGCGCAGTGCTAAGTACGTTTAAAAGAGCTTTATTGACTAATATTACTTTATTTTAATAGAATAGTCTAAGGCAAAGTAATTAAAGCTTTAGACTTTTGGTAAAAATATAAACGGCACTAACTGCGAAAACCTATCTATAAATTCCTTTGACTAGCTTAAGCAGCATACTAATGCATTTTATAGCGACAGCAATGCCAATGTAAATATTATTAATATGCGCTCTAAGCTTAACTATTGCATTAAAGTTTTTAAAGCAAAGTATAAGACTAGTCTTTGCAGTATTTGCAAGGTGACTAATAATTAGCGACGCAAGCTAGCGCATAAGTTTTTTAAGCAATACCTTAAGCGCAACCTGCCTAACTACCCTAATAGCGATATAAAGTCTAAAGCGTTGTTTATTTTAGACGCAACTTTTATAGCCTTAAGCACTTTTTTTCTAAAGATTAAAGGCTTTCGTCTTTATAACTATACCAATGTTGTTGACTTTGTAATAGACATTGGCATTGTAGCTAATAAGCATAGTGACTATGTAATCCTAAACGTTCTTTATTAAACGCTAACCGCTAACTATAATAATATAGGCTGCTTATAGTTTAAGTAATTAGCGCTAAAGATATATTATTAAATGCTTAAGAAGATTTATATTATATTATGCTAAATTTGGGACGCTAAGCTATTGGAATTATTTGCTGCATGGCGTTTAGCGCACCTTAACGTACGCAAAGACCCCGTTGAAAAGCCTTATAAACGATGCGCCCTAACCTAGTTAAGAAATAACCCAGCTATTAAAGACCTTAAAGGCAATCTTTCTAAAAACCGCAAACGTTTCTTAACCGCGGGACTTAATATTTTCAGCAATAATAAAAACCTTTTATAAAAGGCAAAAGATAGTTGATACTTTTGTTATAATAACAAAAAGGGCTTTCCAATGTATAAAACCCGCTATATTAATTCTTATAGTATAGTATCTGCTGCGCAAAAAGTTTCTACCTTTAAAACTAAAGCTAATTTTATAGGTTTATATGCTTTGCAGCAATTTATCAGCAAAAAGATTGCAAATAAAGCGGATATTAAGGATAAGTTATTTTTTAAAGCAGATAATACTATAGTAAAGGAAATTAACGCCGCTAGAAATAACGTCTACGTAGGCAAATCTTACCCTTATAGATGCATTATTTTTTATAAGATAAAAAAAGCTACCTTTTACCGCAATAAGACTCTTAAAGAGCTTGGCAATAATGACGAAGCATTAGTAAGCATAGTTATTTATTTCTACTCGCAGCTATACTCCTAGCTATTTATTATAATTAAGTATTTAGCCTTGCTGCGAAAAGCATAGTACTTATTTATCAAGGTAACTATATTTATAAATATCATTACTAAGACGCCTTATGTCTGTAAAGTAAACTTTACCACTATTTGTAAATATATGCGCAAATTATAGCTCTATGACAAATAAGTATAAAATGCGTTGATAGTTGCCTTTAATGCTGTACCAGCGCATATTTAAGTATAGAATGTAGGCTATAATCAGAGATAGCTTATTAGAGTTAGAATGCTGGACTTCTCTTACTTAATTTAGCATATTAACAACTAGTATGCTGAAAAATCTGTCCTTTTCTAAGTTTTTATCCTAGTTGCGTGGAAAAACTTCTCCTTTTGGGGCATAATCTTTAGCATGCTGTATATAAAGTTGATAAAGGACCTGCTCGCTGACATTTGCGCTGGTCTAATAAATAAAAACATTGTTAAACCAAAGAATCTTAATATAACCCTTTTTAAGAATATAATAAAATTGTTACCTGTAGCAGCATTCAACTTGATCAAAGATATATTAATTATTCTTTCTAATAATATCTCTTAAAAAGCATAGTATCAATGCTAGCTTTTATAAAAACTAGCATAAAAACACATTAAGATTCTTTTTTAACTACAAAGCAAAGTTTGCATAAAAATACTAAACCTCTGCAATAACTCTAAAACCATTACTATACCTAAAATTTAATACGCTGCAGTTATTGCCTTTGCTAATTAACGCTGTTTTTTTAAGCTATGCTTATTACTAGGCTCCCCTATCTTTTTGCAAATTAAGATAGACATTGTGGCCGTTTAGCAAGAAATCTGGGAACTTATTAATAATAAAAAATATAAGATTATTAGCGGTTAGATTTACAACGCTTTATCTAATGCTAAGGGATAGCTAATATTTAAGTATAAGGCTAAAAAGCTACTAAAAGACCTTGATAAGGAGAAACTAGACAAACAATGTTAGTAGTAAAAAGAGAGGCGTTTTAAATTTATATAAGCTATGCAAATAACCAATGCTATTGCTTAGATTACCCTATTCATTTGTATTATAAAGGTTAATAGCTGTTAAAACCCCTATAAAGTCCTTAAATAGAAAAAGAACCTTGTTTTAAAGCTTGCTAAATATTTCTAATAAGCTTTTAAGCATAGCTTAAATGGTAAGCTGATTAAGGAAAAAGATAGAAATTAGCAAAAGCGTATTATTAAACGCTGCGCCAATATGCTGAGCATCTTAGTTTTATTACTATTGGCTTAAAAGACAGCTTTAGTTTAGATTAGCATTGTCTTTAACGTTGATGGCCCTTTATGCAAACTTAGAAATGTCCACTTTTTGCTTAGATTACCTATAGTTTTAAACTAGGATAAAAAAAACGGCCAAGCTTCCTATATCTTCCTTAAACTTTCTGCACTGCTAAAGTATACTGGAACCTTAGATTAATATGTTATAAGCCTTATATAAATTTAAAAAAACGCATTACTAAAGGCGGTTATTATTTATATAGTTGATAAGTATACGCTGTTAAAATGCCTTAAGAGGTTAAAAAAACTGCAAAATTAAAAGAATCAGCTTAGCGTGCGATGGATAGCAACTTATCAAGGCAATCTTTATACTGCTGACTTATTTTGCATAATACTAATGCTAGATTATATTTACTTTTATCTCTTTAATATAAAAACGGCGCAAAAGTATAACTTAAATGAAATTATATCTAACAATGACTTTTAATATAGCAAAGAGCAATTTGTTAATAGCGAGCCTAACTTAGTTACTATTAAAAAATAATAAAAAAACTATAATATCTCTTTAAAAAACTATATTTAATAGGCGGCAATATTTAATTATAATTAACGCCAGGCGTTCTTTAACTTTAACAAAGCCTCCTTTAGCTAAGTTTACTTTTAAAGCTACCTAGGCAGTAATAAGTTAAACATTGCAGATTTTTTAGCAAGCGTTATTTAAAACTTTTACTTAGTTATCGTAGATCTTATATCTTTGTTTATATTTTATATTCTAAAGCTTGTTAATAATACAATGCTGTAACGCTGTAATCTAAATCTAGCTTTTCTTTTTAATATAGAGGGCGATATATAGTAAGTTTTTAATAAGCTTTCTATATAGACAGGCGCCCTAGCTTATTTTAAAGATAATGTTGTTAAAGTTAAGTAGGATATTAAATAAAAACCTATGGTTAGTGTAGATGCCCTGTTGTTTATATCCTTTTTACTGCTTAAGAATGGTTTATTATAGCAGCAAGTAACTAAAATTGCTTTTTAATATAATGCTAATAACTCTCTTATAGAAGAAGACCGTTTTGAGAAGATTTTAAACAATGTTTGCAACATTTATAAAAAAAACCTATATTAAAACTTATCTTAATAGCTAATATAAAACTTTGACACTGCCTTTTATAGTAAATTTACAGCGCCTAAATCGTTTTATACTAATATTACTAATATGCTGCTTAACGAGCGTATAAAGCATTACTTTTACTTGCTTAAGTTTAATAAGTTTTGTTTCTAAAGGCGCAATACTGCTTACTTTAAGCAGTAGACTTAATCTATGAAAACTATCTTTATTTATATTTTAGAAGAAGAACGTTAAGATAAACTAAGCTATAAGCTATCGGCTATAGCTAAGCGCCTAAGGCAAATTAATCTTAAGTCTACCGTTAATAAAACTAATATTAAGTTTATTATTAATAAAGCTAAATTAAAGTTTACTATTAATATAGTTAAACTAGACATAGCATTTAATGAGGACGTTACTTAGATTAAAATTATATTTGCTAACAATGCTAAACCAATGTTATTTAAAGATATTGCTGTCTTTGTTAGCAAATTTAACTTTAAAGATAATGTAGTGTAAACTGCCCCTATTTAGGTTATAAGCGCTAGGTATATAGTCATCGTTTAGCGCAACGAACATGCAGAGTGAGTTATACTAGACTATTAAAGGCAAATTAAAACTATAAACCCTAAGCAAAAGCAAATTATTATTAAGGTTAATAATATTATGCTAAAATAATAGAAAATGGTTTGCAATATTTATAGCATAGATCTTTAAATCTTTATAAAAGATACTAAGATTTTAGTAGCAGATTAGCTTACTATAGGTCTTAGCATAAAAAACGCTAATGATTTTAGCACTAACGCTGGCTAGTTTACTAGGAAATTGTCTAGAGAAGCCTTTACTTTAAACGCCATTGTTTAACTTATGCTATATTATAGAAAAGCACTAGCGCTTTAAGCTTTGCTAAATGACAAAGCAAACCTTAATGTTCCTGATAATAAGGACTAAGCAAAGGAAATTGTTAAGCGCTTAAAGGAATTATATCGCCGTATATTTAATAGTACTGACTGCGTTATTTGCATGCTAGTTGTAGCTTTGAAACTTAGCGATACAAAGATATTTAACTTAGCCATTATTATATTTAATAAAGCTGGCATAATGCTTAAAGTAGATTTGTTTTTGGTAATGTAATAATTTTTTTATTGCTAATACTTTATTTTCGCAGGTGACTATATATAAGGCAGTTATGTTGCATTTAATAATAATATTTGCTAATACCGCAAACTAGTTTCTGCCTTATATAGAATGCCTAAGAATGGTAAAGAATAAAAGACCATAGCCTATTATAAAACTAAGTTTGAGATTAAAGGCTTTAGAAACCTTTTTGTGCTATAATACTAAACCTCTACGCTATACTGCATAAACCTAGGCGCTTATAAGCATACCTTATAACTAATAATTAATTATTGTTAGAAAGGCAAACTTAAACAAATAGCTAGTATAGCTGCGTATAAAGGTTAAATAAAAGCTTTTGCAGATGTTTGAGATATAATTAGAATAATTGCTAAGCTGTACTAATTCCTAAATGTCTATATTTTTGGCTATAACCTAAACTTTAACTTTAATTATAGTAACGGCATATGCGTTATAGTTTATATAAAAGGCAACCTAGCATAGCAGGGCATAAGCTAAACTAATGATGCTTAATATAATTAAGCCTTAGACTTTACTGCATAAATTCACTAAGCTGATATTGCTAATAACTTAGGGGAATTAGTGTTAATCTTTATCTCCACGCTATATGCATAAGCTATTAAAGCTTGTAAACGCGTATTTAATAAAATGTTTCTATAGGAAATTTGCAAATCCTGCGTGCAAATTTGCATAATTAACAACTTTTAAGGCGCAAAGGTAGATGTAACCATTACTTTATTTATTATAGGCAATTATAGTGGCTTTCTATGGCAATAAAGCTAATTTATTGTAGCTTGGACTCGCGCATAATATGCAGTTATTAATATTATAAACCAAGCTTTAATTAATAAGCCAGTAGCTTAGTAGGCTTATTTCTATACATATAGCATAATATAAAAAAACTTCTATGTTATAACCTTTAACAACTGTAACTAAGCCAACTTTAATACCGCTATTTATATACTATAGACGAAGAAGCCTACCTGAGCTAAAATCTTATTCTACGCAAACTGCCGTTTAATAAAACATTACCTATGCAACTGTTAAAAGACGCAGAGCTAAGGTTTGTTGCTTATTGCCAAGGCTAACTTATGTTAACTAGTTAAACGTAAGCGAATAAGCTATATTGATAACTTTAACATTATATTGTTTGCTTAGCAAAAGAATACCCTGCTTAATAAACGCGAAAAGTCTTTTGCCAAAACCTTAAGAGACATTAAGGTTGATAAAATTAATATAAATAACCTTATTAAATCTATTATTGCTATAAATCCTAATGCAAAATTATATAAGTATTAGGGCGGTGAAATGTTAGCAGATAAAGAAGACCCTTAAGCTTAGCAGAGCGATTAGAGCCCTTTGAGCAATAACTTTAACGATAGCGACAAAATGACTATAGACTTTTATAGCATTATTAAGACTGTTAAACTATTTAAGTTAGCCGCAAAGAAAATCTGCAACCAACGACGCAAAGCTTATAAAAACAATCCTAAGGTTTAAGCCATCTATAACTAGGACCCCAGTATATTTATAGACACCTGGACCAACCTAGCTAAGGAAAACCTACCTAATACTGTACTTAAGGATATTACCGTTAAGGAACAAACCCTTATAGAAACTAAGACTGCGTAGGCAGATAAAGTAGATATTTTATTAAACGACGAGCAGCAGAACAATAACTTCTAGGCTGCTTTAGACTTTAGCATATAGGCCTCCGCCCTTAGTGACGCCCTAACTTTTGAATGGGACGGTTAACTAGCCTAAGCCTCGTCTTCTAGATGGGATCAACTAGCCCAAGCTTTATTGTGGGATTAACCAGCCTAAGCTTCCTCCTTTAGATGGGATAATTAGCCAGCCTAGGCTTTATTTTTTAGATGGGCTAATGAGCAATGGCACAACGTTTAGCTTTTTAACGTTTATATGATAGCTTAGGATTACGAGGGAGTAATTAAGAATAAAGAGGATGCTTTTACTTTTGACGGTTAAGGCATTAAGATGGATTTAAGTTGGTTAGAAAATGCATAAAGAAATTAGGTTAATTTTATTAATTATTATACTATTATAAACGCATAAGGATATGCGTATTTTTTTTTTAACGGGGGCATGTTGGGCTATAGGGTTAGGGGTATAGACCCCTAGTTTACCACTACTACTATCTATACCATAGCCTTCCCCTAGCTAGCTATTTTCTCTCTCTTATACAATACTATACACTGAATTGAGAACGGCTGAATTATATACAATTGATCGTCCTCTGGTTCCTCGTGTGTGTGTCTCTATGATCGTCTAACGTTACATATACCGATTGCCATGCACAATTCTCGCAAATAATCCGAGTCTAGTTACAGTCTGCTAGTTACATACATTATTCAAGATGTAGAGCACTTGAGCGTAATCACGCAACCATGACCAACTCAGCCTTATACACGTTTCACCAGAAGCTCTCGATTTCCAAGCTCTGGAGATTATGGCAGCTGGCATGAAGTGCTCCAGCAATATCCTGCGACTTCACGACATGACTCAAGTCTGAAAAGCGACCGTATTGGGCGGGATAGTGGACCATCTACATCAATGTTCCATTGTGCAGCTGGCCATACGTCTGCGACTGTAGGTTGATAGCTATAGCAATAGCCCGGTCCGCCTCGGACCGGAGGCATACGGCCACCAGAAGGAACCAGCTGGCCAAATGGCTAGCTGGGCCAAATCGGCCCAACGGCAATTAGAAGAGACCGTACGCGTATACGCCTAATCCCTTTAGCGTACGACGATAGTTTCCCTTCCGTTTCTTTTGCAAGATATTATCATTAATAATAATAGTAAATACACTCGTTTTCACCTCTTTATTCAAACCTCTTTATATATAGAAATTAACTTACTAACACTAATTAATAGTTAAATAGTCAACTATAAACAATAAGGTAAAAAAGACAAATCTTGCCTTGAAAACCGCTGCAATGTTTTTTAAAAGAAGTATACTATTTATAATAATAAGCTTTGTGCTTTTAGCAAAAAACAATAAACGGCTTGCAAAAAAACTTTAATAAAATTATCACTAGCAAAAGGCTATTCTTTTTAACTATTAAAGATAGCTAAGAAACTTTAGCAAAAGTTATCACTAGCAACCCTTTTAATATATTTATAACGTAAAACAATATACAAACAACTTAAAAACCTTTCTATAAATGCTAGCAGCTTATCTAATGCTATACTATACTCTTAAAAAAACAATTAATTTTATATAAAAATACTAAGACCTTTTATAAGATTATAACAGCAAGCAACTAATTAGTAAACCTCTTTATTAAGTGCTTTTGCCTTTATAAAAATCTTATAATCTTTTCTATCTTTATTATATAATAAAGACACTAACAGCGCATATATATATAAATACATTGGCAACTCTAAAGCACCTTACACTATGTTTTAACTCTTTTCCTGTTTATTTTTACTTTATTTTTAAGCGTATATATATATGCATAATAACCTAATTTCCCCCTTGCTTTTTACCTCTTATATCTTATTACTATGCTACATTTATCTCTAGAATTTTTATCCCTTAAATTAAGCAATCTAAATTAAACTAATATAGCTAATCCTAGCAATTTAAATAACCTCTTAGTTAAAAAAACAAAAACCCTAGTATTTAACTAGCTTTACAATACTTAGCAGCCTATTTTAATATTAAGCAACCTTTTAGCAAAAACCAAAATCTCCTAAGCAATATAACCTTTGCTTAACGCCTGCCTCTAATATAAAAAAGTATAGCTAAGCGTTAGTTAAATATATCTAAATATAATAATTGCTAAGGCAATTGCTATCTACCCTAAATAATATAATAACAACCTTTTCTACTATTTTTATAAAGATTTTAATAAATAAACTACTAATATATTTAATGCTATCCCCTTTAACCTATGCTGTAATCTTAAGCAAGTCTTTTATTAAAATAAAATTTATACTAAGTAAAATAATGCTTTTATTAAACTATATTTAATAGTTTTTGCTGCTTATAAAAAACCTCTTAAGTAAAACCTAATTAAGCTTTAAAATTAAAAACTTAACCCAAAGTTACGCGCTTATAAATAGCAATAAAGCATCTTGCTACTAAAACCTCTTTAACCTTTATAATAAGAAAAAGCGCTTTAATAAAAGCCTTAGATTTGTTAAGAGAAACCTTAGCAAAAACAACCAAACAATATATAATAAACTATTAAAAAACCCTTAGCATACTCTTAAATTAAAAAAGCTCTAAAGAGTAGCCTGCAACAAAGCCCCTTGCTATTATTACCTTTGTTATAACTATAATAAAACCCCTTGCAACCACTATCCCTATTATATATACAACAAACTATATAACGCTTGCAATAAAATCCCTTAAAAGTGCCCTTTTAGTTATATTTGCAATAAAACCCCTTAAGATTGCCTTTAAAACAAAGCCCCTCTACGTTAATTCCAGTAAACTATACAATAAGACTATAATCATTGCCCCTTAACTATCTACATATACTATATAACACCTTATTCCTAATATTAAAACTATTTATATACCATTACAATCCCTAGCAGTATAACCTATATAAAACCCTTCCTTTACTTAAGTATCCAAATAACTATATTAACATTTAAACCTTAACTAGCTTTATAAAAATATACAGCTTAGATTAAAAGTATATAGGCAAGCTATACAACCTATTAGATAATAAGCTTAAAACCTTTTTTAGTCTTTGCTAGCATACTTAAATCAAGCCTAGCTAATTTTACGCCATTTTTCTAAGGATTTTAACCAACCGCGCTTAACGATTCTATAAAAGCTATATTACCTATTCTAATACATTTACAAAAGCCTACACTAAAATCAAATAGCATTTTAACACAAAAGTCAACTATTTTTACTATTATACAAACTAAACCTTAATAACCTTTAATAAAGTTAAACAGCAAAACAAAGGGAAAAACCTCTATAAAATTCTTAAAATCTTGCTTAATAAGCTATAATTATGCTAACGTGCTTTAAAACCAAATTACACAAGCAAACAAGCACTTAAAACCATAGTAATCAAAGCCTGCTATAAAGTATATAAACTTAAATACGCTCTTTTTAAGCCCGCCATTACTTATAAAGAGCTATTTTTCAACCTATACTCTTTAATCAAAACCTACCTTACCTATAGTCTATAATAGCAATTAACCGCTAATAAAGCAAATAACTAATATTATTTAAACCGCTATTATAATAATAATTATAACAAAGGTAAAAGCTTCCACAGCAGCCCTTATAGCAGCTTTCATTTGCATAACAGCTTCCAAGGCTATAATAGCAACTATTACAACAACTACCCTTCTTAGCAATATACGCCTTAAAAGAAAAAGTGCTATATATATAGCAAAAAAGATTATTAGTCAACAAAACACTCCTAAGAGAAACGCAACTAATTATACAACTAGTTTATTGCCAACTGCTAATTTAACAATAATAACCCTAACAGCTTTAAAATATATCTAGCAAATTACAAAGGTAATAAAGCAAACTAAATATAGCTAAAAAACAAAGTTAATAATAACAACAAAAACCACAAAAAAAAGACCAAAGCCTCTATTTAGCTTACAAACCAAGGCTTTCTACACTGCTTTACTAGCAATAACGTTTATTTTACTAATAACTCTAATATAAACGCCACGCAATTCCTTATCAAAAACCGCTATACCTAATTATAATTCTAAAGCATATTACCTAATATAAGTGCTGCAAAAGTATCTATAGCTAAAAAAAAGCAATTCCTTGCCCTATAATAAAAGAACCTTTCTATTAAGCTTAATAAATTAATAGTAAAATAAGCCTTAATTAAATTTAGCAAAGGATTAATAATAAACTTAATTAAAACTATCGCTATTAACACTTTAATCAAGCATATCAACTTTTATATGCTAAATGCTCTAACGCCCTTTTTACTTTGCTTTGTAAATATAAACTGCCTATATATTTAATTTAACAATCTAATAAACTAACTTATTTATAACAATAAAACCATCTTTATTATATGTAAATAAAGCTATTTATGATTCTTTTTAAGTAAGGAAAAATAAGCAAACGTCTTTTTTATAAAAACAAAGCTATAATACCTTTATTATCGCTTTAGCTACTTAGCAATATATCAACTTTACTAGCTGCTTAAAAAGACTAGTTATAATAATGTTAATAAAGATATATTATAGTTAATTAAAAAGTTTTATTACTATTGCTAATTATATAGCAACGCTCCCCAGCGCTTTAAATTTACCTTAAAAGATAATTGCAAGTTTAATTACAAGATTTTTACAAACGTTATATATCTTAAAAGTCACCCTATTTTTTACATTCTAAACTCCTCAATAGCTTTCCACAGCGGCCGTTTTTTTCTATCTCTATTAGCTAAAAATACTTAGGAAGCCTTATGCCTACTATAGATTAATATTTATTAAAAACCTTCCAATATAATTATATATAACGCCGACACTAATTTTGCCTCTATAAAGTTTAAATTAAAAGCTAAGCTAATAAAAATTATATATAAACAAATCTCTATTAAAGCTTACTAGTTAATTAGCAAGCTAAAACAATATTATACTCTACTTTAATAAATCTTTGATATCTTATATAATAAGCTTTATAATATAATATTTAATAAAACAATCTTGCAAATAGCCCTTAAAGCTGTTAATAATACTATTAAACCCTATAAGCTTATTTCTACCCTTTTTATTTTTAGCGTATACCCTTATATAATAATTAATTTAGCCCTATTGCTATTAACTATTAAAAAAGCTAAAGTAGTATAAAAGGCTATAAAAATATTATATAAAACAGCAGCTAAGCGCTAAGTAAAAAGCACTTTTAATACTTAAAATAAACCATCTACTGCAAATATATTTAAGCTTCTACTTTAAAGTAAAATATAAGTTTAGCAAGAGAAAAACAGCTAACAAAGACTCTATAAAATCGCAGCTATTAATAGTTACAATATTATCTTTAAGATGCCTAATAAGCCTGCTACCTTTAAATCAACCATTCTTTAACCTTACTATTATAACCATAATACCTTTATTTCTTTTCTTCCCCTAGCAACCATTTATTGCAATTTTAATATTAATGCTTCTCTTTTTCTCTTAGCAATTAACGATAAAAACTACTAGCTTTTTAATAATATTGCTAATGCTATTAGTGCCATTGATAATATAATTATAATTGCTATAAAGCTTAAGCAAAAGAGATAATCTTTTAGTTTAAAAAATAAGCCGGCTAATGCCTTTTTAACAAAGAAAAAAAAAGATAATTATAACTTTGCTATTAAATTAAAAAACAATAGCATTATAATAACCCTAGGCAAACTATTTAAAGTGTTTAATGCCTAAAAAATAAATAACTTTGTTAGCTATAGCATCTTTAGCTTTAAATGCTATAGCAAAGCTAAGCATAATAGCTACTATATTTTTAAAGCTTATATAATATAAAAAGTCAAAGGCAAAACCACTAAACCCTATAAAAAGTCATACTTAATTATATAAAGCTATAATAATAAAAAGAAAGCGTCTATTTTAATGCAATCCCCTATAATTTAATGTGCTAGCTAATAGTTAATTTTAGCCTTTGCATTGTTATTATTGCAAGGCAATATAATATTATCGTTACGCAACATTACCTAAGCGTACTTATAGTTACAAATTAAACTTATATATACTATATTAGCTGCTATTTTAGCTATTTTATAGACCAAATACCCTTAAAACACTATTATTAAAGTAATTAAGCTACTTTACAGCATTGCCAAAGCAGGCGTTCACTAGTTTGCTATATACTAAAGCTATTATTAAAAAAAGCTTAATATATTAACCTTAACCTATAACCCATGCTTTTTAATTATTAATAAACCTTTAAAGACTTTTAGCCTTATTAGTATATAAACTAATAATACTTTTATCTTAGCTACGTTAGCTTTTTTAGCACTAAAAGACCAAAAATTGCAAAAGGCCTAATTTAAAGCTAAGCCTAAAACCTTCCTTTCTTCTAATATTACTTTAAATTTTAACAGCGCTATATTAATAATAAACAAGGCTAAGCTAAACTTAAAGCAAAAGGGTTAAGGCACTAAAATCATTTCTATTAATCCCAAGTTAGCTAACTAAGCCTAATAATATATAGAATAATATGCTTATAGTGCTTATATTGCCTTAATTTGCTAATTAAAAGCTTTTTTTAACTTATCTATTGCTGCTTAAATTTAAAACCTTAATAAAAGCAATTATATAAAGCTTAATGATTGCCTATAATAGCAACTTAGTAACTTATTAAAAAGGCTACAATATATCCCCCTTAATCTAGCGATAGCTAAGCTTTTTACATTTGCCAACAGCTCTTTAGCCAGCAATAAAAATTTAAGCTCTTAGATTAGGTTTATTCTAGCAATTGGAAATAAAACCAATACCAATAGTCAATTTACATTAATAAAAAACCTTATATATTAGAGTTTTACCAAGTGTAAAAGGGTTACTTAAAGCTCTTTAGCGTTAGAGATTTATAAGACTATTAATGCTTTTAATATCGGTCTCTTAATAAAAACAATGCTTTGCCTAATAACTAATAAACTTAGCCTTTTTACAATGCCTTTAATTATTTATATAAACTTATATTTTTTATATAAATGCCTAGTTAAATTAAGTATAATTAGGGAAAAAAGGCTAATAATTAATATAATAGCTTTACGTTAATTATACAAACAGCATAAGATTACAAAAGTATAATAGGTTAATAATAATAATAACTCCGCTAACGCTATAATAAAAGCTATACTAAATAAAGCGCTAAAACGCTTAGTCAACAACAACAAGTTAACAATACAAGTAAAGAGTTTTATTTAAAGGCTTATAAACTAAGCAATAAATATATTTCCTTTATATAATATAATTATTACTTGTTTCTTTCCTATTTAAGCAATTAATTGCCTATAGCTTAAGTTTTAAACTAATCTTTTAAAGCGTATAATAAGGGGTTATAAGCTAATATAAAAGACTGCTAGTGTAGGTTAATAGCTATAGCAATAGCCTAGTCCGCCTTAGACCAGAGGCATATAGCCACTAGAAGAAACCAGCTGGCCAAATGGCTAGCTAGGCCGAATTGGCCCAACGGCAATTAAAAGAAACTGTACGCGTGTATGCCTAATCCCTTTAGCGTACGACGATAGTTTCCCTTTTATTCCTTCTGCGAGATATTATTATCAACAACAATAGCAAATACACTCGTTTTCATCCCCCCATTCAGACCTCTTCGTATACGGAGATTGACTTACCAACAGCGACAGCAGATCAGCGCTGCGGAGGCAGATTTGCAGTGGTTGACGTGACCTAGGCTGGGAGCCATCACAGGGACGGGAACCCACGAATCTTGCGCAGCAGAGGCCAGACTGCTCTGGAACAGGCTCTTTGCTTCCAATCCTCAATTTGTCAACATGACGTCTATTCGCTGATGCAAACGTGAAAGTACACGTGCTCGTGTCCGAAGCACCAACCTGCCGTTCACCCTATAATATGCTTTTACCATCCCGCACCGTCTTCGGCCTCTTCGACGGCGACATCTCGCCGCTCGGTCTCACATGACCTCTCTTGGGATGGGTTTCCACGTCCTCCAACCGAGCCAGCACCCCGTTGAGCCTCTTCCTCGCCGCAAACTCCCTGCTCGTGCTGTCGCTGCGCGGTCGGTAGAACTCCTTCACGACGGTCACCGTGGCGTGGTAACACTGGTACAGCAAGAGGCGGATATGTGCCTCCTCCGGGCATTCAACAACGTCTCCGTAAACAAATTTGGGGTCAAGATCTTCGTCATCCTCTGGGTCGTGGCCGGTCCGCATCCGTGGTCGACCGCTGAAGCCGAGCAAGAACTCTCTCGTCGGTTTGTCGCCAAAGACCATCGCCATCAAAGGATCGCCGAAGATGCAGTTGCTCCAGTCCCGCAGGCCCTTCACTCGGATCCCTACCGAAAGGTCCCAGTCAGGCGGTGTCTCGCTCGTCTCTCTTCCGTCTGGATGCTCCCGGCCCGTGAGGAGATCTGCTGGAATTGGCTTCGCCTGTGTCCTGACATCGTGATTAGGGCTTATCCTTTCAGCTATGATGTTCCAGTCGTGAGCAGCATCAAGTATGACTAATCTTGGCAGGGTGATCCCGTCGAGGCAGTGACGCAGCCTTCGAAAATGCCGGCGAATTATTTGATATGGGATCGTCAATGCCATATCCTCCGCATCACGAAGAACCCCTTCGATCATGACGTGGAACGCTAGAGACCAGCTCTTGACTCCTGCGGGATCTTTTGACCCCACAGCCGCCGGGCTGAGTACCGAGATGGCCGGCCCAAAGGTCTTGGATGGTGAATGCAGATGAGCAATCCGACGTAACAACCCCCCGGCCTGAAAGTCAATGTGTCTGCGCTCTGAGATGGTGAGGTGTTTGGGCAATGATGAGTGTGACAAGCCGTGGAGGTACGCCGAGATTGTATGCGCTGAGCCAAGGTCCTTGGGCGGATGATTATGGTTGAAGAAGGCAGGGAGAGCCTTCAGCAAATCGACTTCGCTCAGAAGCTCGTCGTTCAGTCGGCGGGGGGATTCTTCACAGGCCGGACATCCATTGCCACGATCCAAGCCGACGCTCTTGCCATGGCCACCAGCAAGAAGCACGTTTCGGATCCATTTGATGACGACAGCTTCTGATTTGACTATCCACCGCTCTGATCTCAGCAGTCTGAGCATGGAAGGTCGGGCCAAGATCAAGACCAGTATCTCATGCATGTCGGAGGCACCGTCCCATGATGGAGGACGTTCAAGGTCGTGCATCAGCTGCAGGACAGGTATAGATGCCACATGCGGATCGTCCGGCGTCGATTGGGGCCAAGTTGGATTTAATGGTGACCGTATGTCGAGGAGCGACCCGAGACCAGTAATACCAGACACTGGGATATCGTGTCTTGGTCGCGCAATCGCGGGCGCCGTTCCGCCGCTGTCACCAGGAGCAAGTCCACAGGGACCGCTTTCAGGTCGGACGGGCAGCCCTTGGGCAACCGAGTCTGTGTAGCTGTCCCGTGTGAGACTTGAGAGGTGTGAAGAGTCATGACTGGCGAGAAGTTGGCGGCATCCATCGGCTGAAGTATGTGATCTGAGGTGATTCCTCTGGTCGCTTGACCGGTCGTTCGTTGTAAGCGAGACATGGGTAGTCAAAGAGACATGTAGGCGAGAAGAAATAGAGGGCGCATTTGGGAGTACTTGCAGCGACGGGGCTTCAGTGACGCAGGACGTCTCGTCTTCGTTGGTGTTCTGAACTAATCTCCTCGAAATAGCAGAACGGATGCTATTCTTCTTGGTCTCCATCGTGCGGCCTGTACCGGCCATGATACCGGTGACAGTAGGCTTGTTGCACGCTGGGAAATCTGCCATAATTTCACCGGCGCATTTTTCATTCTGTCCTGAAGATGCCGGCAGCAGGTGTTGTCTCGGCTCGCTTCCAGTTCGGAGATAAAGGAGAAACAGGGGCGCAAGCTGCCTAGAAATTGATGTGCAGAGTGGCTTTTGGTCCCTGAGAAGCCGAGATCGGATGATACGGGTGTGCAGCAACGCAAAGATGAAGCAAACGGGGAGAAGCAACGACAGAAGAAGAATTTCAAAGCTATAGGAGGAAGGGAGGTACAGTGTACTGCGGCGGCTGTAGAACGATTTGACCCCATCCACGACCACCTTTCTGGACTGGGGACGGTCGTGTATCGTGGGCTGGAGTGACGAGTGAGATGCTCCAGTGAGACAAACCTGCTTGACCCTGCAACTGAGACTGACAGAAGGAGCAGCAAGTTGAAGACATCGACATTGGCAACCAAGGTCCATATATGGGACTTACGGAATGAGTGTCTCGACACGAAGGGGTTTGGAAAAGCAGTGAGCTTACGCATCGCGTCGCCATCTTGGTCGGCTGACACATGACGCGTTTCCTCAAGCGAAAGGAAGGTTTAAGACCGGGAAACGGCCGCTTATGTGTGCCCGGCATCAAGGTACTAAGTTGGGTCGCGAGCTGACACGGGATTGGGATGCTCATCTCACGCGTTTGCTCCAAGATGGCAGCGTGACGATTTGGAAACGCAGACCCTGAATCAGGAATGTACCACCTACAGGGAGTACAGGGAGGATCAGGCAGCTGTCCTCGATTTCCGCACTGGCGGCCTGCCAATGGTACCTACCAACCTTTGTCATGCCTGGGACGCCATCACACCGTGACCGTTTGCAAATTTACCACTCTCCTGGTGAGTGGACGATGTCGAGGCGCAGAGGAGGTAGTGTTGGAAGGGGAGTAGTACAAGAGCTACTTCAGCCCCCGGTGAGCAGTCCGTGACCCTTGGGTAGCCGAGTTGTTGTACAAGAATGACTCTAGTGTTGCGATTCTCCATCGTCGTGCCTGGTCGCAAAACCGTCACTGCGAGATCATTGTGCAGACCAGAACCATTCTGTCTAGGTTGGGGTGCCCAATTGAATTGCCCCGCCCAATGCCGTGTGGGAGTTTGTCTTTAATGTGTGCATACTGGCGCACACTGCGTCCTTGACACAGCTTCGCCCTACCGTGGTGTAGCCTCGGCGTGAAGCACTCAGGTCGCTGCAACGGAGAATTGAAGGCCACTGCAGGGTGTTTAACAAGACGTTGAGGTCGCCGGTCACAGCTTGGACAAGGGGGCCTCATTCCCCGTAAAGACTGGGCAGGCCGGATCGCAATTGGTCGTTGGCAAGCGAACTCACATTAATGAGGCACCAGGGGCACACTCAGGCTGGCGGCTCAATCCACTGCTTGCGAGCGAGACCACGAGCATGCGAGGGCCGATGTACCTTCGAGAAAGCGGTGGGCCGAGGGCATCAAACTTCAGCTTCTGCATGCGATAAAAATTGGGTTGTCTAGTCCACGTGGCCTGTGACAACCTCGACATAGCTGAGCGAATTGCACGTGGGGCGCACGGGCGAGGCTGGGTAGTGAAGCAGGCTGCAGCTCACAGGTTGATGGCGTTCCATTGATGGTGCCGGCGGGCAGATACGTAACCAGCATAGGCACTTGCAGGCGAGTCAAGTGATGAGAAGAGGCTTTACAGCCTCGTTGTGGCTCACTGTACGGCCAGGATGCAACTGTCGCCATGATTGGACCGCAATGAGGGTTGAAGCGAGCCTCCTTCTGCCTTGGTATCGGATCATGCGGGTCCCGGCGATTGGTCACTCGTCAAAATATGCTCAGTGTCGTCCAACGTACTTTTATTAGCCACCTTGTCCGCCGCAGCCCTGTGGCGCCTCTCCGTCGGAGGCTTTTCATATGCTTTGAAGTGTCGCACATGTGTTCAGACTTAGAAAGAAGCATCAGAAGCTTCCATCGGCTCAGGCTCGATCAGCGCAGTGACGTTTGCCATGCGCCGGTTGTCTCGCCAAATTTATGGTAATAGGGTATGGCGTAACGCCTCGGCAATGGTCCTTGAAAAGTAAGAAGTCGGGGCTTGTCCAATGCCCTCCAACCTCCAAATATGTGTGGTTGCGCTTGCGTGCATACCCAGACATGGACTGGTGAGAACCGATCTGCAGGTAGCCAGCCACGTAAAAGTGACTGCTCTTCCGTGATATTGGCTGCTGCAGATGCACTCCACCTCTTGGGGCATGACAGCCCAACGACTCAGTCGGCAGCCTCGGCCGCGGCTGCAGGATTGCTTTGGTCGCTCTTTTCTCCCTTTTCGACGAGGGCCATTTTGGCATCGCCGTCTGCGCCCTTGCTGCCCGAACTCGCTTGCTTGTAAAGCTCGGTCAAGTTGTATTTCTTGAGAGCGTCCCAATCTCCAGGAACGACGCTCAGCCCGCAGATTGTCTACGCAAGATGTCAATAAGCGCTCGGCTGTACGTAGGCCATCCTTCGTTTGAACTGACTTGGTAGATATCCACCAAAATGACCTTGTCCGGGGCTCCGAGGTTGACCTTGTGCTGTGGATCGACCATATTGGCGATGCGCTTGATGACGTCGTCTCTCTTCAAGGTGTTGTGGCTGCGAATCGAGGGCCGAATGGCGTACTGCGGCGAGCATTGTCAGTATGTTCCTAGGTAAGAGAGTAAATCGAGTCCTACCGTAGCTGGCTGCACATTTTCCCCGGCTTGGCCATCTCCCCCCGCAGGATCGGCGGCTGCGCCCGAGTCCTTTGTCTTGAGTCTGAAATGATTGCCAAGAGCCTGTCGAACGCCCTCTTCGAGACCTCCTTCTGAGGCCTTTGTGATGACGCTCAAAGGTGTCAACCTGTTCAGGTATCGAGCTTGCGCACCGCCATGACCAACCGTGGCAGCATCCTGGCATATGCGCCGTGAGAACCCGACAGGTTCTATCGGTTCCTTGCAGCGCATGAAGAGCAGACACTCCTGGTTGATGCGCACTTCGGTGAAGATACGATTCGAGTCACGAGCCGAGGCAGCCTTCCTCTTGTCCTTCAAGGAGCCGACCTCCTTTTGGATAGCTGCCTCAATGTCAACCTCATCCTCATCTGAGCCGTCGGCGGGTTCGTCTTCCGACTTGATCCCGTACATCTTCTCGGCGTACTGAAAAAGTCAGTACGTGCGTTTAGAGCGGCCATAGATATCACACACATCGTCGAAAAGTAACTCCATCTCCCGGGCCGCCTTCCCCTTCATGTGAAGGGGGCAGGTCACCCAGATGCCCACGTCACCAGGCTCGATGGCGTTGGCCTTGGGCCGGGTCGATCCCTCGTGCTTGGGTACCTGCCATTTGCCACTGTTGCCCTTCTGAAATCGGAGTCAGTACGTCAATGCCATGATGGAGCATCGTAAAAGTCGCGGTGCGTGGAGCGAGAACGCCAGAGGTGTTCTTGTCATGACCGTGAGCCGACTTACCTTCTTCTTCTTCCTGAATGAGCCATCACCCTCCGCACCCCGAGCGGCCTTGCGCTTTGATGAGTCAGCCATTTAATGACTGTGAGATTGTTCTGGTAGCAGTCTGGATTCCAGCTGGGTGGATGGGATGTTGATCGTTCAAGAATGGAGGTCATTGACTCTGAATTTTGGAGCGGCCCCAGATCCCTGCAGCCGAAAATAGCATGTCACGTGGATCCCTCCTGGAACACCCTGGGGGTAAGAAAACGAGGTTTTCGTGTTGAAAGAGGCAAATGGCCAGATTCATATTGCCAAGCTATTCTTGTGATACAGATTGATCCATTACTTTTTCCTATATCGGAAGCCCATAAAGGGCATGTTGCCGATTTTATGGGCGGCACCCCTCAACCGCCAAAAGATGAAAAGAACAAGATGAAAGATACACTAATTAGGTATTACAAGTGCCCGGACGAAGAGAAGTATATACAAGGGAGGGTGCAGCCAGACGGCAAGCCACTCCTATGTAAGGAGATTTGCAAATCGCACAAAGATTGAAAGCTCTAAAGATCCCATGAGATCTTGGACGGAGCTTTTTGCCAACACCGCTCTGCCGTTGTCATCTGATTTATCTTGAATTAAGACAGGACAGGATGAAACCAGGATTAAACAACTTTTCGTACGTATCCAACCTTGAATAATGACAGGATATGCCCAGGAACCTCAGGCATCCAGCACAGTTCTTTGTAAGCTGCTAGTATTCACAATCCTTGAGTCTACAAGCAGAAGAGAGACAGCATTCTTGTCGACTCTCGCCCCTGCTCACTACTCTGATTTTGCGTTATTTCTGACGGCCGCTTCTGCGATCAACCTCAACGGCCCTGGCGCATCCATCTTCGGCATGTGCAGCTCAACAAACTGCAAACCCTTCGCGTCCTGAAATTCAGCATCATTCAACAATTCATCCAACTCGTCTTTCGTTCTGGCCACAAACGTCCTCACTTCTCCCTCCTTGGCCTCAAAGGCAGCCGGCAAGTCTTTGAATCTCCATTGAACTATATCGTTATACGCCTCATCCGCTCCATGGATGAACCGCTCGATGGTGTACCCCTCGTTGCAGATGACAAACAGCGTCACCCTCAGACTATGCCTGCTCATAGTGCTGCCCTCCTGCGCAGTAAGCTGGAACGACCCGTCGCCCACAAACAGGACCGTCCGCCTCTCGTCGCCCGCGTCCCGCGTCGCGAGGGCAGCGCCCTGACACGCTCCCACAGACCACCCGATCGAGCCCCACAGGTTTTGATTCAGGGCCGTGACGCCCCCGGGGAACTTGGTCTCCCAGATGCCCAAGTTGGCGGTCCCGGTCTCGGTCACGACGATGTCGTCCTCGCGGAGGTATTGGCCGACGCGAGGCCAGAGCCACGCTTGTGTGATGGTCTGAGACCCGTCGTTTCTGGCCGACGGCTCATTCTCGACCGGGGATGAGGGCCCCACGGAGACCTGCGAGCAGTCGATGCGGTCGATGAGCTTGCGGAGGACACCGCGCATGGCTACGCCCGGATACTCGGAGTAGCGAACCGTGCAGAGTGTGCTGTGCAGGTCAATGGTGTTGAGCTGAGAGAGGCGATATGTAAACCCTGCTGTGTTGAAGTCACTCTATGAGATGTGTGTTAGTAGCCGTGCCTCTACAGTGAGTGTATACAGAGTACATGTAAGTGATTACCTTGAGAGCGCCAATAGAGAGCACCAGGTCTGCAGCCTCCACAGCCGCTGCCACATTCGGATGCGAGGCACTACCTGCATAGACGCCTCCATAATTAGGCTTTTGCTCGTTCACGGCGCCCTTACCCGTTGGAGCTACAAAGACGGGGAGGTTTGTTTTCTCGAGCAAGCTGTTGACCTCGTGCAAACATCGGTGACGGATGGCGCAGGCGTCGACCAGAAGGATTGGGTTCCTCGCCGCGTAAAGATACTTCAATATGACATCAACTACGTAGTCTTCCTTTTCCGGATCATTTGGTGGCTCTGATAGATCGACGGGCGTCTTCAGCCTCGCTCCCTCAATCTTCTTCGTAACCATGTCCGATGGCACCATGACGTACACAGGTCTGCTGCGGGTCCAACACTCGCGGATCGCATGATCAATCTCATCAACGGTCTCGTTGATTCTGTCGAGTTTGGTCACATAGCATGAGACCCGTGCGGACATGTTCCTGAACACATTGAAGTTGCCGTTGCCCAGCGTGTGATGAAGAAGCAGCCCATCCCTCTCAGACGTGGTAGACGGACATCCCACGACATGAATTAGGGGCACTTGTTCAGCGTATGCTCCGGCGATTCCGTTGAGGGCACTGAGTTCTCCGACGCCGAAAGTGGTGACCAGGGTAGAAATACCCTTGACACGAGCGTAGCCATCCGCGGCGTAGGCTGAGATCTTGTCAGTGAGAAAAGACGTGAGGGTGTGCGAAGATTGGAGCCGCTGATACTGACCAGCATTGAGTTCATTCACATTGCCAACCCACTTAAGGCCAGCTGTTGGCAAGCAGGTTATAGTCGCCCGGAAGTCCATGCACTGACCTGATGCCGACCTCGTAAAATCGCCTGAAGAGATACTCGACGACATCCACAGGGTCCTGGAGCTTTTCAAGCCTATAGTCAACAGGACCCATAGCTTTGGCCGGTAGTGGTATTCGAAGTGGATGATGCCTATTCAGTGAATATCGAAGATACAGGGCGTCAATATAGCTGGATGAGCAGTTTCGATATCAAATACTGTATGTTATGGAGCCTGTCAAGCTTGTCAACTTTGATTTACAGTTCGAGTGTGGTGGTGTATGGGCAGTGCCTGTCCGCGGCGTGCTGTGTTTGATGAGTGCCCGCAATCGCTCACAACGTGTCTTGATGAAGCCCTCTTATAGGGAGACACTCATGTGCGTGGGGGACCTGTGACTTCAGAAGAGAGCGGCTAGCAGCGGCGACCGGATGAAGCATTCAGGAACGACAGTATCCCACGTCTGGGGTCCAGCACCGGCGGTAACATGCACATCAGGCCACAAGAGCGGGCCGACTTCGAGGAACTAGACTGACACCTGGACATGATGCCTTGGACTGGTTGCCTCGTGCTTGCATCATCCATGACTGAGCATACGATGCGGACTGCCATCGAATCTACAGTCAGCGTGGAATCAAACGAACCCAGCTTGAAATCAGTGTGGAATCGAATCACCCAGTCTCGGGAGTCGGCACAGAAGGACCCAATTTTCCCGCGGCGCATCCTCTGCGGACGTCAGCCTCGCTTGTCCTCGGGGTTGCCTTCCGACGGGCTTGGATTGCCTCGCAGTCCAAAGTCTCGGGGCGAACAGAATCGCGCCAGATATTGCCAGCCAGCGGGGAAGGGACCGTTTCTTTTCAGAGTTGAGTCGATTCTTCAAGATAGCTGTAAATGAGCAGTGATGCTTCCTGCACGTGACACATCCTTCTCCGAACGCCATGAAAATGCTGCATGAACTCGCTCCGTCGCTCCGTCATCGCTTCATACCCAATGTCGCAGACGGTGACGCGACATGCGGTCGAGCGAGGTTCTCTAACGCGCGCGCCGCTCAATCACACCTCCCGTCCTTCCACCCGGTTCTCCATCTCTCCTCCCACTTGGAACAGTCAAACACGGGCTTTCCAAGCTTCTTGTTGACATCGTTGTGGGCATCGCACAGCCACTTGCCGAACTCGCCTCTGCCGCCCGCCTTGACCGGGTCCTTGCGAATGTAGGTCTGGAAATCCTCGGCGCACACCCAACACGGGTATAGCCTGGAGAAGAGCTTCACGAAGCCCACGACGTCGTCCTGCTGCGAAGGGGTCGGAGAGGTAGGGTATGTCGCGGCAATGGAGTGGAGCAGTGTCCACGAGTTTCGGCCGAGAGTCTCGACGTCGGCTGGGCAGTCCGTTGCGGTCGCGGGAGGCGCTGGTCTCGGTGTGTTGGTTTTGGGGGCTGTCATGCCTTTTGCCTGCGCTGCCCATGCGGAAAAGGCGCTCTTCGATGTGCAAGACCGGCAGCTGCCCAGGATCGTCAGCAACAAGAGGCAAAAGGAGAACACCAGCTTGAGTACTCACGGCTTTCCGTCAGGACCCAGGACGACACCAGGCGGCAGAGGCTTTGAAGGCCCACTGGCCGACGTCCCTGGTGCCGCCACAGGAGAGTCTGTCTGCGAATCTCTCGAGTCTTCAGCCATGGCTGTGTTGTCTTGTTGAGTCTTGGAAGCCCCCGTTGTGTCAGCTCGTCGAGATTAAATACATTCTTTTGTCAAGTTTATCGGTCACTCACCGGCGGCGGTCGAAAGACGCGCTCCCAAGAAGACATCGTAGCGCGATGTAATAACAAATCCAGCAGCCGCATATCCGGTGACATCAGCGCCTAGAACTCTCTAGACGCACTAAGACGGAGCTCGCCAGAGCTGCAGGGACCCCTGTGAAATGTTTAGCTCAGGAATCGACCGCACACCCAACACGTGCCTAGGTAGCAGAAAGCGGCCCCCGCCGGCCACGAGCCTCGAATCGTGCGAACGACTTGCTGCATTGGCTCGAATTCTTGGTTGTTACTGTGACACCCTTGGCCTGGCCCGATTATCAGTTTTCAAAATGCCCTCCGCAGCAGGTTGTCCAGGACCAGACAAGATACCAGTGTTGCTCCTCAAGACCAAATCACCAGCTGGAGATGGCTACGAAGACATCTTTTCACAACCACACGATGGACTCTCCTTCGCACCTTATTTCGTCCCGGTGCTGGAGCACACACTTGACCGAGATGGAATGAACAAGGTCGACTCACTTCTCAAATCTCAAGCCATCAGCAGAGACGCTGTGGCTGCGTACGGTGGTCTAATCTTCACGTCCCAGAGAGCGGTTGAGGCCTTCACCAAGACCGTGCAAGAAGGACAGGGTGGGTGTGGTAGTCTCAGTACTGCTAAGGCCTATCTGTGATGTTGCTGACAATGCAAATCAGATGCATTGAATGACAGCGGATGGCCGCATGTCAAAGATGTGCCGGTATACAGCGTCGGCCCTGCCACAACCCGAGCTCTGAAAGCCGTCCCGTCGGAGCCAGCACTTCAAGTATTTGGGGAGCACACAGGAAATGGCGATAACTTGGCCCAGTTTATCCTGCAGCACTATGACGACTGGTACTCGGACCGTCCGGATGGAAACCCAGCGTTATTGTTTCTCGTCGGGGAGCAGAGGAGGGACATCATCCCGAAGACTCTCATGGACCCGCAACTACCCGAAGATAAGAGGATCAGGGTAGACGAGATCGTCACGTACGGCCAGGGAGTCATGGACTCATTCGCAGACGACTTTAGAAGGTGCCTCGAGGAGACCAAAGATTCAAAGACGGTCTGGATCGTGGTCTTCTCCCCAACGGGTTGCGATGCCATGCTCAAAGGTCTGGGAATACTAGACGACGCAACGGGAAAAGCAAGACTCAAGGACCCGAATAGGACGACATTCGTTGCCACCATTGGGCCTACGACACGGAATTATCTCAAGAGGACTTTTGACTACGAGCCGGATGTGTGTTCAGAAAAGCCAAGTCCAGAGGGTGTTGTACAGGGGATCAAGCAATTCATGTCACAAGTATAATTTTCACGACTAGTTGCTCACGTTGATGACTCCATCGCTGACTGCGGCTGAGGGGGACTCTTGGGATGATCATAAAGCTAACGTGGATGGACGCCCTACACTATGGACCGGGATAAAGCCATCCCCGGTGCTCCTCTGGCTTCGTGAAAGGTTCATGCGCAATATACGCATGGCCTCGTCAGTAAGTACCGCTGACATGAGTGCACCCGATGGCGTCCTCGTCGGCTTTCAAGTACCAGGGGTACGCGACTACAACCTTTACAATCTTGTAATTCGCACGCGTACCGTTTACACGGACGATCCAGTCTGCTGTCCTCAGCAGGATATTGTTGATGTCGTCGAGGATGGGCTCCAGACCAGACGATGCCTACAGCGGTGGTGCCCCGAGACCTGTCAGCGAGTGTCTCACGGCTCTCGAGCCTGTTGCTCGAGGGCCTCCCGCCCGATGTCATCGTTCTGAGTCGACTCTTGACGAGTACTGTCCTGCTATGCTGATAACGTCGTCCGCGTGTCTGTGCAGAGCGGACTGTCTCTCCGGCGTAGACCATATCGAGTAGCTCGCAGCTTGGTCTCAATCCCCATTTCCAGCCAAGTTCTTCAAGATTGGTCGCAGATGTCTCCGGATGTGGCGAGGTTCACACCGTTGACCTGTTTGTCGCTTGCTCCAACAGAAACGAGAAGTCTCACCCCTGCATCTGAGACACGAGCCGCCCGATCATCCAAACACACTCCTGATCAGCGGTTCTGACGGCTCAGTCTCCACCCACTTCTCTTCGACCCAGACTTTGCGCGGCCCCGGGTTGTAGTCACGGGGCAGTTGCACCACCTCGAGTGACAGGCAGGCGTGCGAAGTGAAAGACCACGCCATCTCCGTAGATGCGCCGAGCATGTTGTGTGCTGCTGTTTGTCCCTTCATAGACCAGGAGCAGTCGTCGCCCAGGCTGTCGCGGTACTCTTTCGCGAACAGCAGCAGCACGTGCTCGTTGGCCGCGGGTACGGAGGAGTAGACTTCGACGACGGCGGTCCCGGCTTCCTCGCGTGGGTCGGTCTTGCACACAATAAAGACTTGATCTTCGGTGGAGGGTGCGTCTGAGGACTTGAAGAGGCCGCGGACCATGCCCACGTTGTTGATGAGCTCCCCCGGATACTTTGCTCTAGCGCTCATCCAGCGCTGCTTCCATGCGGTGTCGAGATACTCTTCCTTGACCTCGATGCCTCTTCCTTGAGGGGTGAGACCCTGACCGTTGGTGGACATGGTGGATTAAGTGTACAGATCCACGGTGAGTGGATGACCTCTGCTGTAGATCGGCCTCAAAGGAGATAAGCTAGGGATATGAATCTCAGAAGTCCTTTTTGCAGCAAAATTGCACTTCGGGACGTTTCCAGCCGGCCCGGAGCGGCCCTTAGCACGCCTAGCTACTATGTGTTGTACAGTACAAATTGGGAGTTTCCATCCCCCTTGGGCACGCACTGGCACGATAGAACGTCATAGGTGCCAGGTCGTCAAACAGGCCAGGATCAAGCCTGGAACAAGAGAAACTTCGGGGGCGGCCACTGCAGCTGACTGTGCTGATGCTCCACCAATTTACCGCTGTGGGCCCAGTTTAGATACATTTCGATAAACCTCCAACTGTGAAGTGTTCCATTCTCCTCGTCCGCCCGACACGACACGACACGCAACAGACACATTACACACGTACAGTCAAGCACCTCGTCTGGTTCTCGGCCTTGAATTTTATGTTTGCCTCTCAGGCTTCCCAGACTTCTCAGAGCCTGGGTTGCGCCTTCGTGTACCCCGAATTGCTACTCGACGTGACATGAGAGCCTCTTGACTCTGTCAAGCCACCTTGGTTGTTCATTGTCCTTCAGTCTCAGCCGTTGAAATCCACACGAACCCACTCTCACCTGCTGCTGTGACACTTTGTCCCTGAATTGGCTCACGGCCCACCCACGACAGGACGCCCGACCTGAAGACTCCCCCGCCCACGAGCGATCTGTGAGATCAGACAAGAACAGCAACGCCAATCATGGCTTACCACGACCACGACCGACCCACCCGCCAACATGGGCACCTCTCGGACGAGTACTCGCCCTCCACCTCGGGCGCCGCCACTCCCAACACCAACCCAGGAGCCGGCCCCTCCTACCTGCACTCCTCCATCACCGGTCTCGCCGCTGGCTTCGGAGGTCTCGTGCGCCGCTTCAGTGACATGACAGCAGCCGGACAGCAGCAGCACAAGGACGGAATGCCACAACAGCCATCACACGGCCTGTCCTGGCCGCATCCCCTGGGCAACGGTGTCAACGGCGTCTACACGCCCCCCATGCACCGCTCGGCCTCGCCCATGAGGCCGCCCCCGCTGGAGCCGCTCGAGCTGAAGGGATTCAGGGACGACACCACACAGTCAGCGAGGTTGCTCACGCCTGCGGTCGCCGAGGAGATCCGGATTATGGTTCCGGAACGCCAGCGTATCGAGGACGAGTGGAACTTGGTCTACAGCTTGGACGAGGATGGATCTAGTCTGGGCACATTATACCAGAAGTGCAGCTACTACGAAGGGCAAAGGGCCAGCTTTGTGCTGGTCGTGAAAGATACTGAAGGAGGCGTGAGTACCCTCCTTGTGGTCACCCAAACTTGTTCGGGACAGGAGATAGCTAACACTATATTCTTTTGCAGCTTTTCGGCGCCTACCTATCCGATCCGCCACGGCCACGGGCCCACTACTTCGGCAATGGTGAATGCTTCCTCTGGCGAGCCTCCGTTCTCGCCGCCCTCCCTCCGCCCCCTTCAGAAGACACGTCGAACCTCGCCGCATCCCGCGTGACCACCATTCGAAGCCCAGCACGCTCCTCCTTCCCGCGGTCTCAACCACCACCCCCGCCTCCGCCAGAACCAGAAGAAGACCTTCTAATCGACCTCTCCGATGATCCTGCGCCCGCACAACAACAATCACCACCACCCCCCGCCCCTCCCTCCAGACCACTCTTCTCCAGCCCACCGCCACCACCAATAGGTGCACACTTCTCCGCGCCCCCCAGAACAGCCAGCCCAGCGCTGTCCCTCGGCCCGTCCATACGGTTCAAGGCGTTCCCGTACAGCGGCGAGAACGAGTTCTACATCTACTGCGAGCACGGGTGGCTGTCGGTGGGCGGCGGCGACGGGCACTACGGCCTGTGGCTGAACGACTCGCTCGAGAAAGGCGTGAGCTCGCGGTGCCTGACGTTCGGGAACGAGCCCCTCAGCGACGAGGGGGAGAAGTTCCGCATTCTGGGCGTCGAGGTGTGGCTGATAGGCCGTGGCGGGGGCGTGCGATGAGGTCCTTCTTTTCAATATGCTGCTTTTGAACGGGTAGATGGTTTGGCTACCTGATTCGAACTGGAGCTCGGAGGTGTTGAATCCTGCCTCCTCCGATCCCTGCGGAGGCCTGACATTTTATGTGGCGTGGTAACAACACAAACAGACACTGCCTCGCTGCCCTCCTCGTAGTAAGAAGAAGAAGCCCTAAGGCGGGCTCCGAGTGCGTGCCCAGCGCGCTTAGGTTGATTTGTGCTCACGCCTCCACATAAACCCTACTCTCCTGGAGGACAGCCCTAGCATCGGCGCCAGGAGGACGAGGTTGAACACCGCGAACGACGAGAAGATCAGCTCGAGAAGCATCGTGTCGGGCGCGTTGTGGACGGGTTCGGCAAAGGGGGAAATTCTCATGCCAGGAGTGCATAGAAGTGTGAGATAGAGAGATGAGATTGTCTGACTGCCTTTTTGGAAAGTAGCAGCCTCAGCAGCATCAAATAGCACAGCCTCGTCGTTGTTTCTCTGCGCGATGCGATCAAAAGATACCCAATTGAACTTGAGCTGTAGTTAGCAACAATAAGAACCTCGGTGAAAAGTGATGCAATAGGCGAGGAAAAGCCGACAAGTATTGTATATGATTGTGTTTGTTTGTTTGTGTGTGCGTACGTGTTTATATGCATTACCACAGCTCCGGAGGACCCCGCACAACACCAACAAAAGTAAACGTAAAAAAAGTCAATACGTCAGGTGGCCCCGACTGTCAGATCATCGATGGCCTGACGATTGGGTTTGGCTCATCAGGGAGGGTCCCATCGGGCGGCGTCGTGTCGTACGAAAGTATTGTACAGAACACAACACATCACTGGCCAGCCGAGCATGAATTGGGACCCCTTCGCTCTGCGGACGGTTGTGTGGTAAGCGTAGCAGGTGGAAACTTAGTTTCCAGATTCCATGGAGCCTCTCTCGTCTGGCATGATGGCATCCCAGGTGGACTTATGAATGGGAGGAAAAATTGCGGACTTGCTTTCCATTTCCATACTGCTTTACCGACAGAATCAACTAGCCGGCACGAAGCGTGAGAGTACTCGAGCTTCAAACGAAGCTACGGAAATCGTTAGAATTCACCTGTTGAGACCAGCGCAGGTTGCGTGTGGCCTTCGACGTGAAGAGTAATCCGGTATATTTATTCAACCCAAACCAATGCTCTCAAACATGGCCCTGTTCTGTCTCTCATCTCTTCCATGTCCGACATAAGAAGTGCGTAGCAGCAAGCCCCCCACTAGCCATCCCAATGCATCTGATCCTACATTTGTCCAAACGTCGTATATCCAGTTTGTCGCCATGGTATAGAGTCAAGGTTCGTCCATCTCGTCCATCAATCCGTCTGCAGATGCCCACCCTTTTGGTTTCCTGACGACAACGCGACGCAACGCAACGCAACAGACTTCTCTTCCGACGCCATTCGCCAGCCGCACAATGCTCTACTCGAAAAGTCATTACCGCATGATCTCCTGGTAGATCAATTGCTTCAGCTGCTCCTTGCTCAGGTTGTCCTTGTGCTTGTCGAAGTCGAAGAACTCTTCGGGAATTGGGGGAGCGGTGGGCTCATCATCGGGGTCGTGGTACGGCTCCAGGTAGGGGTGCTTCAGCGCCTCCTCCACCGTGATGCGCTTGACGGGGTTGAACGCCAACAGCTTCTCGAGCAGGTCCAACGCCAGCTCGGAGGTCTTGGGGAACAGAGTCTTGAAGGGGACCTTCTTCTTAAAGGGCAGCGATCGGATGTACTCGCGAGCGCGGCGGGACTTGATACCGTAGTAGTCCTCCATGGTCGGAGTGCCAAGAACGTCCAGGATGAGGGTCAATTGGTGGTGGTCTGGATCGTGTTAGCTATCTCAGGCTCCCCTGATATCGCCACTTCCGCTGCTGAGAACTCACAGTCCTTGCCAGGGAACAAAGGCTTGCCGCTGAGCATCTCCGCCAAGATGCAGCCCACAGACCACACATCGATAGCCTTGGTGTACTCCTTGAACGTCAACATGATCTCGGGTGCTCTGTACCAACGTGTTGCGACGTATTCCGTCATGAAGCCAGAGTTGTCCTCTTGCGAGGCAGCAGAACGGGCCAGACCAAAGTCGCACACCTTCAGGTCGCAGTTAGCGTTGAGGAGGAGGTTGGAGGGCTTCAGATCTCGGTGGAGGACGTTGGCGGAGTGCATGGCCTTCAATGCCCGCAGGGTCTGGTAGATGAAGTATTGGCAGTGGTCGTCGGAGAGATCTTGGGTACGAATGACACGGTGCATGTCGGTCTCCATCAGCTCCTGAACGATGTTAGACGTTTGGTTAGCGCCAGTCTTAGCCGCAACGGTGTACATTCCCCGCGACGTACCTGAATTAGGTAGACTTCATTGAAAGTCTCATAGCTTCTTGGCTTCTGGATGTCGAGAATGCTAATAATGTTCTCGTGGTTGAAGTAGCGCAAGAGCTTCATCTCACGGAGTGTTCGTAGGCAGAACATGGAGTGGTCAAAGGGCGTGATCTTCTTGATGGCGACCTTCTGGCCAGAGGGCTTATGTATCGCAGAGCTAGGCAGCTGGTCAGCTATGGCGACACCAGAACATCAACCGAGCTCCGGACTCACCAGACAACACCGTAGGCACCTTCGCCGACAACGTCTTGAATATCATACTGCTCGCTGACGTTGAAGGAGATCTTGCGGGAACCCGCAGGGTTCGGAGCTTGGGATCGAGACATTTCGACTGTTGAGTCGCCTTTGCGAATGGTTCCCGAGCGGATGATCAATTAGACTGAATTAGGAAAGGGTCGAGTCAACAGATCAACTGCTGTATGTTGAACTTTGTGTGGCAGATTGTAATGGGAACTTTGTGCCACGGAGATCGCGAGGTTGCAGTCCGAAGTCGTGACCAGCCAGGTCCGGACGAAGCGTAGTCGAGACGAAGGAGAGTGAAGTGAAGCGGCGAGTCGAGGTAGGAGTTATGTTGTCTGCGATGAGATGCACGACGGACGGTGAATGTCGTCGGTCTTTTCGTCGCAGGCAACTCGCTCAGTGGTGGGATGAGAGCTGGCTGACGGGCAGGAACAGCAGCAGGAGTAGGAGTAGGAGCAGGACTTGGTCTAGGTCTAAGTCCAGGTCCGAGGGAAGAGGTGAGGAGGCGGAGAGGAGTCCGAATCAGCTCGACGAAGTGTACACGGGCAGTAGTGGTGGATGCGATGGTCTGAGCTGACGGCACCGGACAGAGAGTACGCAATGAGCTGGCGCTGTCGGAAGAGAGTTGAGTGCTGGGAGTGTGCGGTGCGCAGCGCTGTCGAAGCGCAGGTCGGGGGGGGGGGAACAGGAAGATGCTTGCTTCAGACGAGTCGTCGACAAGGAAGTGGTAGGGAAGCAGTCGAGCAGTCGAGAGAGGACGGCGGACCTGAGGCGGGACGGGGAGGGTTTGGTTTTGGGTCAAGCAGAAAGTGGGGTCTGAATGGCTTAGCCAGGAACAGAAGGTGGGGTGGGGCTCCAGTTGTGTTGGTGGCAGGTAAGAGCGGTTTCTGGCGTCTGACTTGTCGGCCTAGGTTCCAGCTTTTGGGGGAGGGGGGGTTTGTTGGTGAGAGTGGGCTCGTCCACGGGGTCGTTCGTCAGTCAACGTTGTTTTTGGTAGCGCGGGCCCCGGGAGGACGGACGATGATCTGCGCTCTGTGAGGGAGATCCGGAGTGTCAGCAACGATCCGTCTAATTTTGGGTGCGCGATGATGATGACAAGTCAAACACAGCTCAAGGCAGGGCAAGGCAAGACGAGGCAAGGCGAGGCAAGGAGCTCTCCAAGATCTCTGCAGGTCAAGGAACAGAAGAAGCCAGTAGCCGGGAGCATCCAGTCGAGAGCGGATGGCGCGAGAAATCTTGGTGAGCGCCATGCTGAAACAGTAGACAGGGGGCAGCTAGGCGGGCGCTGAGCATTGAACCCCCAGTGCATATGCCGCTTGGGCCTTGGGCCTCGACGCCGTCGGAGGAGAGGTAAGGGCAGACTGCCGGGCAGTACATGTAATAGTACGGGGAGGGGAGCGACAGAGGACGGAGCTATCGCGAGGCATACATACGGTAGGTTCCCGGGAGATCAGAGAGGGATGTGAGGAAGAAGAGGTAGATCTATCGAAACAGTCAGGACTCAGAAGAACTTCTAGAAAGATTCAGGTATGCGAGGTGATGGAAGAGGAAGAGGTTGGGGCTGAGGTTGAGGTCGAGGTCGAGGTCGAGTTCGAAAGCGAGCGAGGCTGATTGCAGCACGTATTGTACTGTGTCTCTTGGCTGCGTACAGTACAATAGTACCCTTTTGCTGCAAGACTGGTCCTATGAGGTGCAGGTGGCCGCACTGGGCTTCACTGTGATCAAGTCCTTGGAACCGCAAGCAAGTCCCGAGACGAACTGGGGCCTTGTATCAGAGCTGCGGGCCGGGAGGAGACTTTCTTTCGTCTGATACTGTCCGCAGCGGATAATTCCCCCAGAGGAGGTGACGGCACAGTGGAGCAGCGGAGCACGAGCACTGGAGCCCTGGATGCACCGGAGCCACCAACCTTCTCAAGCAGAACTTCGGCCGCAAGAAACCCGCGCCTGGATATGGGACGGAATCTGCACCCGGCCTCGGAAATCGGGAAGCTTTTATGGCTGTGTGTGATGGTGATAGGGATCGGGAAGTGAAAGAGAGGTTCAATGTTTAGCAAGAGAAGAAAAGGACGAACCTGTGGAGCGCGAGGGCGTCTATTGGGGTTTTCGAGAGAACAAACTTCAGGTCGGGAACACGCAGAAACAAGGTGTCGCGAAGACAAGTTTTCCTTGCCGTTGTAATTGTCACAGAAGTGATACTCTGAAAAGAGAGGAAAAAAGGCAGCAAGAAGTAGACAAGGAGAGAAAAGAAAGGGAGGGGTAATGCCTGATCAAGGGTCTCAACAGATGCAGGTGTGCAGGTGAGGAGGATGTGAAGGTCCAATGATGTGGCACACAAACAACTTGCAGACGCAGACGCAGACGCGGATGCAGACGCAGACGCAGGGTGCGGTTGCAGGTGAGGTAGAGGCAGAAGAGGTGAGGACAAGGGAATACGGGATGGTGGCAGAAGCCCTAATAAGACCCATCAGAGTTGCTCGCCCGCTCTGCTTCGAAGTTGTACCTTGCATGCCTCTTTCCTGTTCCTGGCGAGGGTCTCATACGGCGCATTTCCCAAAATGTAGCTGGCCTGGCGCCCCCAGTTGGCCTGTCCAGCCTTGTCTGATTGTCTCCCCCCCCCCCCCCTCTCTCTACTCATATCATATCATCCGCCTCCTTTGCTTCCTCAGGCCAAAGACACGGTGGAAATAGCCTGCGGTGCGGACGTGAGATTGGGGCCGACCTACTAGCGACCACGCCGCTATTTCAGGACACAAAGAGGCCACGCCATAGGGCTGACCGACCTGGTCCACACTTCTCTGCCCTCTTTGTCATCGTTCCCATCTTCGTCTCATCAGTTGTCCGATTCGACTTCTGACTGTCAAGTCCTGCGTGACAGCAAGAAGGAGGGCGACTGACCGACGCCTCTGCGCCGTCGGATGAGCCGATGAGATGAGATGCGACGCCCAAACGAACATGATATCTTCATACTGATGTACTATGCCGGGTAGTCCTCCGTATCAGTACCAGTCCTGCCCTCCATGCGGACAGGCCATCTCGGATGGATGCACCCTTGCTTACCACCACTTCACTGGCGACAACCTTGGAACGCAGGAGGGATGTTCAATCAACCCGCGTCGGCGCCTCTGCCTGTGCTCTTCCTCCTTCCAGCCAACCAGAACCTGTCGGCATGGAAGAGCGCTCTTCTTGTCCTCATCAGCTTGTATACTACATACAATCCCGCGACATCCCCTAGCCGGGTCGCAAGCAATGCAATATGCTGCTGCTGCTGCGAACCATCAGTCAGCCAGTCAGCCAGTCAGTCGCTGCAAGCAGACTTCAAAGATGTGACCAGCACCTCCATCCCCCGTTATGACCCAACCAGCGTTCGTCCTAGGCGCCCAGCCCGTTCGGCGCAGCTGTTTCACCCAGCCTTTGGGCCTTCCACGGACTGGCCGTCTGTTTCATCCGCCCCGCCCGTACAGAATTCCAGAACGGCCCCCAGCCAGGTGTACTAGTACATACCACTAGCAGCTACATACATCCTACGCCAGGGCTGTGCTTCCCATGCGCCCAATAAAGGACGGACCCAACGGCTTGGGAGAGGCAGCAGAAAATCGACCAAAAGAAGGAACAAAAATAGACACCCCCGGTCGAACGTGATCCATTTGATTCGCTCGATCAACCCGGCGTGCCTGGTCCTGTGGGAGGTCCGGTAGCTGCAGGTCTCTGATCTGACGCCTGCCACGGATACCACAATGGGCCGCGGCTCCTCCACATGACCTCATTCAAGATGTCTGAGATCCTGTGAGCTGTTTAATGCCGGTGCAGGGAGCCCGAGCACCGCCTGAGAGGAGGCCAGCACAGGTTTGGACGACGAGGTTCGTTACAGTAATATCTCCTCGTACTGCCGCGTTTACCTATACTTGTGTGCTCAGGTGTGATGCATCCGACGATGCGGGCCAGGCCGTCATTATGTACTTATCTTAGTGCGTCTTGTTTCGGACAAAGGTCAAACAGCCGTGACCCGTTGGTGAAAGTGCCACCTGTTGCGACTGGAGGAATATAGCAAGGATTCGGGACTTCCCGAAGCCATCCCATTTGGTCCTTTTACATCACACGGGATGTTTGTTATTTTTCAGTTAATCTTGAGAGAATGTGCATTGCCGCCCGGCACATGCATGTCCCTGGGCCACGAGCTCATTCCCACATCGAGGCCCCATGGTTCCAAGGCTCTGAGATTGAGCCACACTGGTCTGCCAGGCACGGAAGAAGTAAGAGGTCTCTTCACATTGCGAGCCCTCGCAGGCGAACTTGTCCCAGAACGACCACGGATCAAATTGAGATAAACAAAGTGTAGGTGGCTCTTTAGCCACACCCCGTGGAAACAACTCGTTATCAACTGGAAATGGTGGTCTCAGGACTCATCAGGCGCATCTCAGGGCAGCAGTGAACTCGGCACTCCCAAGTCAAATTACATAATCCATAGACCACATGCATGAATGTACTCACCAAGTGTCAAGCAGATCATCCGAAGTAAGACCATCCCAGAGAAGGCCATCTCAGGAGACTCAAGCTAGAGGACATCTATGAGACAGCAAACCGCAGAAGAGCAGGTCGTACGATTCGTGACGTGCGCATACAACCAGGACGTGCACTAGCCATGAACATGTATACTTACTCTCTACCTCTCTGGGACCGATCACTTGTCCATGAAAAAGCAAGCAAGAGCCGCCGTTCGGCCGAGAGAACAAGACGAGCCTGATCCCGGGCTGTACTAAACCCTGGGCGGACGGACCATGACGCAACGTGGGCACTGCCCAGCCGAGGCCATTCTGTGTTGGCCCCCGGGGGTCATCGAGACGGCGGTGGACTTTGGGGGGCACACCGGGTCGGTGCGTAGACACCTCTCGGGCAAAGGCCCGCCGAGGTCACCGCACAACCCGAGGGCCCGGGCCCGACTAAGATTTGCCCTGTTTCTAATGTAACAAGCCTACCCAGCAAATGGTCGGTCCAGGCCGTCGGGCGTGACTAGCCAGCAGCAAGTGCAGGACACACAGTCCACGCTGTAGAAGCAGTGCCCAGCCCTCTTCATTAGCATGGGCCGAAACATAGGCCACTTTGGATAGCTCATTCAAGAAACAGAAACAGTCAGGGTTGAGGCGCCGCATTTCCCTGCCAACAGATTCATGCTCACGAGCCGAGGTCAAGCCAGGCCAAGTTGCCCTTGAAAGCACATCAAGTACATGAGTATTCCGGTCTCACCATTATCTGCGCTGATCGATTGACGTTTTGATGTCTATACAATTAACGTGGCTACTTAATCATGCTGCGTACACCTGACTGGATTACTGGACGACCTGGAGAGCGGAGACCGATATTAGCATTGTGTCGTCAAGACTTGAGAGCGGGGCCGGGGTGATCAGACATATACCTTTTCCCTCAGCACACCCATCCACTGCGCAAAGCTCATGCCCTGGTCCGCCCGGTCCTCCACCAGCAGAGTCTGCGCCCACAGCTTCAAGCTCGGCTCGCCGTCCTCACGCACAATGTACAGGTGCGGCAGAACGATGCTCCCCACGCCCTTGGATCTGTAGTCCCTGCTCTTGGAGATGACCGCGCGGATGCGCTCATTGAAATCGTTGTCCAGCTCGGCCACGGTGCCCTTACCCACGTGGAGCTGCGTCCGGTCCGCCACGCCGAAGACGTCCTGCAGAAGGGCCGGGACCGTATCGCGGCCCACCCAGAGAAACTGGGTCTGCCCATCGTCGATGAGGTACAGACCATACGAGACGAATCGCTCCGAAGACAGGTTCAGCGGTGGCGGCATGACGATCTGGCTGGTCTCCGGGTCGGGCGTGCCGGCAATGTCAGGCATATCGTGAAGTGAGTAAAGCTTGGGGTAGATGTACTGCATGAGCAGCGGCAGAGGCAACGTAGACAGCAGGCACAGTGCTGCGGATCTAAGATCCGACGGGATCTGAGCCGACTTGCGCAGACCCACGTGCTTTATCAGACCGAGAAAAAGAGCTGGCAGGCCCCGCATGTTGGCTGGGAATTGGAGGCCACCGCCCATGCTGCCGCCAGCCAGCTCTTTCCTGAACGTTGAAAGCAGCTCGACGAGCTTGGTCTGCAATGAGTCCCTGGCCGCGTCGAGGCCGCCGCCAAGGGCCTTCTCCACGGCCTTGTGGCTGAAGTAGGTAGTGATGGCGCACTGGTCAGCGGAGGCGTACACATCCGCCAGACTTTGCGTTGTGGGGAGAGCCAGAGTCATGACGCGGATCCGTCGCTCGCCATTGCAGGTAGTGTGAAGGACAGCTGTCTGCATGCAGATCATGCTCTTAGACAAGGTCTCATCAATTGCAACTTCCACCACATAACACTGGTCGCGAGGGAAGGCAGGAAAAGCGCAGAGATCGGAACTCCGGTTGAAGAAGTTGCCGTAGAATGTGTTCATTCTTAGACCTGTTGTCGCGCGCACTCTCAGCACAGCTTCCAACCCGATCTCCGATGACAGGAAGTCACTGAACTCCGAAGCAAACTTGATGGCATCCTCGGGCCGTCCAGCATTCCAGCCAGGATAGAACCATGTCTGGCCTCCGGTATATCGCGGGAGATTGCTCAAAGAGGCCACATCTTGGTATTGCGAAGAGAAGAGGAACATGTCGATCGAGACCTGGTTCTTTGAGCACTCCACAGCAAAGCTCTTGTAAAAGCCATTGGCCGTCTGAAGTAGGCCACTCTCCTTGGATGTGCCCAAGAGCTTCTTGTCCTCTCTCATGTCGAGCTTGCCGTAGCCCATGTTCGGTAATGATGCGCTCAAAACTACAATCTTTCCTCCAACAGGAGAGATGAGCTTGTGACCAGCTCTTAGGGCGGAGCCCATGCAAGATCCATTGTTCTGGTTGTTGATGAACATGTCCGGAAGCTTTGTCAAGAAATTCTCGATGCTCTGGCGACACTCGCTCAAGGGCACCAGAAGCTCCGTAGGCACTGGCAGAAAGGGCTCGTCAAGATCGCTGATAACAAGCATGTTGGTCTCTCCGTTTTCGTCGGTGTCCTTGGGTATAGAGAAGTAGTGCAGGCTCGAGTCCACGGCAATGAAACCAAGGCGAGTGCGCCGATCCGCATTGGGTATCCTGTTGAGACTATCCAGAATCGTTCGCGCGCTCGTCGCCAAGAGACCGGTCGAAACAGCCGCGTAGCTCACGTCGAAGAGGAAGAGGTAGACGAGGGGCTGAGGTGGGCGCACCATGTATTCCTGGGGAGCCACAAATTCCACCACGGAGTGATTGAGCTCAGCTCGCTGCCACCTGTCGATGCTTTTCTGAGCCGCGGCATCCCAGTCAAAAGCCTGCGGAACGTCGTTCGAAAGATTACACATGTTGCATCGCCATCTGTGTCCGTGGTCGAGGAAAGTCACGTATGGGTTGATATAGGACCTGCACCGCCGACACCGGGAGATAACCTGATCCTGAACGACAGGAACAGGGTCGTCCATGTCATGTAGCGAGGCATATGGCTGAATGACGAGCGCGAAGGGGAGCTTCGACTTCTTGAGGAGGGAATACGTCGTCGGGACAGCGTTGAGAGTAGATCGCACGTATTTGGGTGGGCAGTTCGCATCCTCGGAGGGGGTACAGCTTGACTGTAGTCGGATTAGTTACGGGCACCACAGCCACAAGGATTCTCTGCAGACTCACGTTTGGGGGAAGGATGATGGGCGGTGGAGGGAGGTCCAGCTCGGAGACGTTGAAGGGTTGGTTGAGCAGGTCTGTCGGATACAGCTGGTTCAGCGGTCCCACGCGCGCCGGAGCCTGCTGCTGCGCTGCCGGCTGCGCGCCTCCCATCTGCATGTTCGACATGCCCTGGGTAATATCAGGAACGCCAGGTGTAGGCCCCACGCCGTACCCGGGTTGTGGGTATCCAGGGCCACCAGCGGGCGTAAACGGTTGAGCCCCAGGATATCCGGCGGTGGCGGCAGCAGCAGCCTGTTGATCTTGACCTGGATAGCCACCGTACCCTGGCGTCATAGGTTGAGGAGGAGCGCCAAACTGTCCTCCTCCTGGCAGTTGGCCTCCTACGGCCGCATTGCCGCCGGTTCCCACATCGAATGCGCCGGCAGCGTAAGCTCTCTTCTTCTTCTTCCCTCCAGCATCCGCAGGCTGTTGGACCGCCTGAGGCGGAGGCGAGCCAGCGGGGTTATCGTAGGCCTGTCCATCGTATTGTGGTTGGAAGCCAGGCTGGCCTTGGCCGTAATCGTTGGGTGCAGACATGGTGTCGCGAGGAGAGGCGATGGGCCGCCACGCTCAGCTCGAACTAGATTGTTGGAGCCTTATTCGATAGTCTGCGGGCCCAGGGACTCAAGAGAATGATCGACAGTGCGAGGGCGTTATGTGCGCACGCGAGGGACCGGAAGGGTTGGCTGGTCGCGATGGTTGACGTGGGAGGTTGAGGGAGACGAGGGAGCGCGAGTGGAGCTCTTGGTACGTTGGACGCTGGCAGGCCAAACGGAGCCTGCTTTTGGGGGGCGATGACAAGCTGGCCTTGCGATCTGACACTCTGCAGTGAAGGAAGCAGGCTGACCAATGGTCGACAGGAGAGCACACTGCCGAAGAGGACAATTGAATTCCGTCCAAGAATGAACAGAAAAGAACAAATCAGCTCGTCTGGCTCGCACTTGACCTCACCTTGGAGCTCGAACAGGTCGCGACTTCTAACTGGACACCTAGGACGGAGTAACCTCGCGGTGGCCTTGGCTGGCAGTTTCGTCATCTTCCCAACGGCAGCTCCAGCCTCGCATGGACCATCAAACCCGACCAGCTGGCAGCGATGTCTGGCTGGGGGGTCGACTCACGTGATAATGTGGAGCCGTCAGCTGAACCGCCACCCCCCCCCCTGCTCTCTCTCTTCTCCAGGCAAAGGGAAGGCCGCCTGCCCTTTACGGAGTGTACTGTTGCGCGGTCTGCGGAGGATTCAATCCTACGCGTACAACGGAAGCAACATCTAGTCTTGAATCTCTTCTCCCGAACACTTTGGTTACCACAACCACTTGTCTCTACACACAGGGCACCTTGGAAACAAAGTGTCATACAGTTCACTCTCTGAGTTCAGGCAGCCCTGGCATTAGTCTTAAGAAGCCTCCAGGAAGTATTGAGATACGATGTGTGAGGTCTTGCTTGTGCCCTGTCGTGGTGAGTTCCAGGCCGTTGACGCGGGCCATAGCGGGGCAGCGGCCCCTGAACGAGGAGGCTGACACTAGCACTGGGACGGTGCCCTGTGTCTGTGCCTGTGTCTTGCAGCCCAAACTAGTAGGTATACAGTAGGATCTTAAGTCAGCCACCCAACGGTTCAGCCCAGCCGAGGCTAGCCCATCGGTCAGCTCAGCTCTGTTCGGTTCAGATTGGAGACGGGGGAATCCTTCTTTGTTACCTAGGCGACTTCACATGTTCCTTCGCGACAACCACTTGCCCTCTCTTCCTCGATCTTCAAGATCGTCTTCCCAAGTGCCACCATCACACTCTCCGGTGGATCCGTTGCACGACAGCATCAGTGGACCTTTCTCTTATCTCGCGAGCTTCTCTTCGGCTGACTCGGTGGACCTGTGGCCCCTCCTCAACCCTGCGCATCGGTCAATCGCACCCAAGCAGCGCCTTGCCTTGCTTCTGAAGATCCCTCGACTGGGCCACCCCCGGCAGCGCTGACCAGTCCCGAGTCAAGATGGCCTGGGCAAAGGCAAAGCCTCAACCCACTCTTCTCAGGTACAATGCCATGTCCTGCCCTGCCCTGCCATGCCCAAACTGCCCCAACCTTGAACTACCTGCTCAGCAATTGTGCACCTTGGCTAACAAAGCACGCGTCTACCACCCACAGTCAACTCCTGCCCCTGGTCGTTCTCTTCGCCGTCATCGCCGGCGCCGCATGGGTCGGCTACCAGATCTATCTCAGCGTCACCCAGATGCGGGGCAACGTCTCCCAGCGCATGGGCAAGAAGAACGTCGTCCTCACTAAGGATGGGCTCAGGGTCGGCGTCAAGCAGGTCAAGCACGAGAACGAAGTCGACGCTACCCAGAAATACTTTGTGAATGCCTGGAACCTGAGCTCCAACAAGGACGCCAAGAAGAGCAAGTGATACCAGCGGTAATTTGGGCGTTTCGGTCCGGTCTTTCTCTCTTTTTGTATTGGCGCAATCTGGCTGCCGGGGCGCTGCTCCATTACCAAATCTCACGGCCGCTTTGGTTTCATTCTCGGTGTGCATTAGACGATACCCGGTTGATGTTCTCTTCAAGGGGACGAGCAAGGCCTGGCCTGGCCTCTCCGGGCCGCTCTTCGCCCCCCCACGACACGACGAGTCTGCACGAAAACGTTCAATACACAAGAACAATCCTCTTTTCTCGCTTGCAAGTGCTTATAGCTCCATTACAAGAGACCACTTCGCCCGTGCGGCGCCGCTGCGTGAGAACGAGCGCGCGAACTCCACATCTTCTACGATACCTGAGCGCGTGACAATGGAGTATCACATGTCTGACAAGAACACCATTTTCATGATGACGGCAAATGTCTCACGCCCAAGTAGGGCAAAGGGGCAGGACCTGCTTAGTCAATATTCAACTATTAGCATCCAACAATACGGGGGTCTTTAAGGTACTAGCGAAACGCTGGCAGTACCGATGCGGAGTGAGTGCACTCTGAATATCGTCGTAGGGAGAAGCTTGATATTACTCCCAATCAACTTGTTGCCCATGTCATTAACGATGTGGAGAGATTATTCCTTAAATATGCCCATTTGAGTTGAAGCAATGTCGAGAGAACAACAGAATATACGACGCACGTCCTACAGGTCAGTGAGGAATCTGACTAGCCTACCTTTCGGGCCCGGAGTATACGTGAGGACCTCCTATGTTGTGGTGACTAAGTTGCTCGCTAGGGCTCGTGGAGGAGAGTCATTCTGACTGAGGAAACATCATGGTTCCACCTCATGAAGCCTCCAAGCAGCTTGATAGTGATACGAGCAAGCATTACTTTGATCCAGCATACCCATTCCAAGCAAGATCTTACTTGAATTGAAGGAAGTAGGCCTCAGCACCCGGTACGAGTCGTGCCAAACTCCAAGCCGACTTACACCCCATCTCTATTATTGCTTCCACTATTCAGGACTTCATCCGACCGAGCATCTCGTTATAGAGGACAGTCCCAGAGCAAGCCGCCCCGAGACAGAACATGCCAGAGCAGGTTTGGTATTTCAAGGCGTGTCATGCTCCGGGAGATCATCATGCAACCTGCCGAACTTGCCCCGCAGAGTTATTTCCCGAGATCGAGTATTGCAAAAGCGTGCTCTCAAGGGGGCTTACTCCACAACGAGTCAACCTACGCCCGCCTGTGATCCACCCCCACGACGGGAGGTACCTGTCGGTCGTCAAGCAGAAGACCTGAAGTTGGGGATCAAGAATTTGGCATTCTCTCAAGCTTTTCAACCTCGTTCGTGCGAGGGAAAGGACCGACTATCCGAACCTCGGACTCCGCCCTAGATGCTAACACGATACCCAGCAGGCTCGTCCGTTCCCCTTTAACCTATGGCTAGCTCAGACACCCCGATAGCATTTTCTGGAGTGTCGTATGCCCCGGTTCTCCTGGAACGAGGCACATCATCCCTTTGAATCCGCCCAAAAAAAAAAATCAGATATGCCTCCCCCAACCAGCTGCTCTGTCGCAACGCCCAAATGAAGAACTCTAACCCAGCCGGTCCTGACGACACGTCCAACGACTTTCAGGACCACTTTTCCCTTGACCAGAAGGAGTGAAAGAAAGACAGACAAACGCCGAGCCATCCTTCAAACCGTCCTTGAATTCATCCATCTCCTTCCATGTGCCGGGAAATAATCAATAGCTCTGGTGACCAAATCAAACACTCAGCCAGCTCTTGGCCACATACTCGACACCCGGTCCGGCGTTATTGGAGGCCTTCTGCAGGAGCTCCGTCCGCTTGTTGTCGAACTGCTCCTTCAGCATCGCCTCGCGCTGCTGCAGCGGGTTCATCGTATAGCCGACTGTAGGCGGTGCAGAGCGTGCCGACATCAATTTGACGAAGTTGTGGGACACGGGATATGGCTGCGCCATCAGCCCGTCCCTGCGGATGAGCATAGAGGGGATGCGCACGTTGAGCTGGTGGCACTCCTGTCAGCAAACCGGTAAAAAAAAAAAAAAAAATTTGGCAAGATGAACAGCCCGTCGTCAGAAGGGGGCGCGGCTCACCTGGCACAAAATATGCGCGTACTTCACGCCCAACTCATCCGCGATATACTTCAGCCTGCCCTTGATCCAACTCCTCTGCGCGTCTGTGGTGTAGTCCTGGCTCTGGATGCAGCCCAACGGCCACGTCAGAAAGTACCCGGCCAGCCCCTTCAGCGAGTCCTCCTCGCCACACGCGAATCCGCTCAGTTGCTTCTCCAAAAGATGCCTCCTCTCCGGCTTTAGGTGCCAGCCCAGGTGGTATGGCACGCTGGCGATGATATCCGTAATGGTATCGACACACGTCCTCGCCGCCGTCGCGTACTCGGGCGTCGTCCGGTAGTCCACGGGGGAGCACACCCACGCGGCGCAGCGCACGATAACGCTGGCCAGGATGAGGCGGGACACGCGCACCATGTTCCAGACGCTGGCGATGTAGAAGTCGCGGTACACGTCGACGCGGCCCGGGAACACCTCGGCCCGGCTGAAGTCGCCGCTGGGCACGCTGTCCTCCCACGCGACGCTCTTCCACTTCCAGCTGTCGGGCACCTTCTTCATCCACCGGACGCACTCGGCGTCGACCGTCTGCGCCCGCCGGATGAGCGCCAGCATGAGCTCGATGTTCTCCGGGGTCCGCGCCACCGTCGTCATGAGCCGGGTGATCTCGGCGCGCAGCTCCGACGTCTTGATGTTGATGCGCTGGCACTCGGCCGCGGACTCGTCCTTGACCGCGTCCGAGATCCACCAGTCGACGCCCATGATCGGGGCCTTGCCCGTCGTCAGCGTGTGGATGATCATCTGCGTGCGCACGGCGATGAAGAGCAGGAGGCCCGTCTTGGTGCGGAGTTGCTTCCGGCCGCGGGACTTGACGAGCGAGATGGCGCCTTCGATGTGTGAGCCCCAGGAGAAGACGCCCATCTCCTTGGCGGTGATGTTCTGGGGGACAGGGGGTCAGCACGGCACATGACACACGAAAGACCCAACACAAGACAGGGGCGTCAAAGCGTCGGGCATGGATTGACTCACTTCGTATAGCCCAAGCAACAACACAGCCGCCAGCGTCCCGTCCGTCTTGGACAGCTCCGGATCCTGCAGTGCGGTGTGTGTCGCCGCGAGAGCCATTGTGTACTCGGATAATGCCTTGTTCGGGATGTCCTCCTGGTTGCTTCTGACCCTGTTTCCCAAGTGCGCAAGCGAGCATGCGTTGAAGGCATGCTGGAGGTGACTATTCGACGACTCGCTCTTCATGAGCGGCAACAGATAGTCCATAAACCCCCTCGTGGAACCCTGACGCGGGACGAGGATGAAGTTGGAGAAAAAGTGGCACGACGCCAACTGCTCGGTCGGGATGCTGAGCAGCGGCGAGATGGTGCTCTCCCCGGAGGGCGAGCGGATGAACTCCTTGGCGATGGGCGACAGCGCCGTGTCGAGCGAGGACGGGGTGCTCGCAGCGCTGCTGCTGCCCGCCTCCACGGACGACCTGCTGTCCACCGAGCCCTTGCGGACGCCGTTCTTCTGCGCGCGCCGCTCCGTCGCCTTGGTCTCGTTGCGGAAGACGAGGTCGAACTCGTCCTTGTAGCCCGGGCATGTCCGCCGCGCCTTGGCGCACTGGTTGCATGTCGGCTTGGTCTCGTCGCACTTTGTGCGCGGAGGAGGGAGATGGGTCAGTTTCGCTCTTTGCCTGCTAGGTGTGGGATCGTTCCGGTGCGTCCGGAAGGGGGGGGGGTATCAGGACTCACCTTTATCCTCCGCGTCCTACACATCTGACACCCCCTCGAGGGCTTCCCGCAGTACACCATGGTGGCGGGATGGAAAAGACCCTTCGCTAATTGATTTGGTTCAAGAAAGGAGAAAGGCAAGATGAACGGCCTTGAAGTGCGACTTGGTCCGATCGAATCGGATATGAACTTCCGAGAACTTCCTGCCTACCAACCCCTGAGACAGCGTTTAGGGTGCGTATATGATTATAGATGGGTGTGCGTCCTTCTCTCGTCGCTAATACTCTCTCGATTCAGAGTTGAGGGGCGGGAGATATGTCAAGAAGGGTCCTAACCATGGGCCAGGAACTGTAGTTCTCTTGGTCCTCTGGTCATGCAACGGCGAATGCAAGATCGTCGGGTATGGATGCAGGTGAGTGGTTCTCGAGGTGAGTTTGCAAAGTTCCGGGACGGCGAGATTCCTTATGACGGCGGAAACATGGGATGGCCAAACCTGATAATACCTTCTCGAGGGCTCTGCAGGCTGTGGAGCTCAGTGCAGCCAAGGTCTCGTGCGTGGCACACCGATGGGCCGTGACAACAGGGACGTGAATTCCAGGGAATCTTTCTGGAAACAGAGATGGGGAGGACCAGGCCAATGGTAGCCTGAGGTCGGCGAGAAAGAATGCTGTGCTGATAATCGACGCTCTGGAGCAAGTAAGGATAGTTCCTGCCCGGTGGATGTGATTGCGTGGTTGTTTCGGTGACTCTAAAGATCGGACCAGATGGCAGAAGGGGGAGCGGCCGGCCAGAGATAAAGTGATGATCAATGCGGTCCTGGTTGGCGGGGCGTACTTGTACGCAGATGAGGCCGGCGGAGGGAGGTGACAGACAGATCCGATCTTGTGGTTCTTTGTAGGGCAGAACCAACGGCCGTGCTGCACATGGCAGCTGAGGCGCAAGACTGGGACTCGCAAGTCTGGGATTCGACGTCTGAGGCACGCAGCCGAGCCGTAAACAGAGCTCCCAAGCGAGCTCGGGAAAGTCTAGTGTCGGACGGGGAGGGAGACTAGTCGAGACTGGGTGGGAGCGTACGGCCCATCAATGCAGGCGAAGCAGGGGAGGTCTTGGGGACCGAAGGAGCTCTTGTTGTCGCCGCCGCCGCCGCCGCCGCCGCTGCTGCTGCTGCTGCTGCTGCTGCTGCTGCTGCCGAACACAATGGAGGACGATGTGCTGTCTGTGTGGGATGGCTTCTGGGGATGGATCAGACAGAACTGTATCAGAACGACGGCTGAAACGGTCGAGGGAATCTCAAGGGAATATGTACGGTGGTAGCATTGACTTAGCCTCGAGGGGTGAGCCCTCGAGAGCTGGGATGCTCCCAGCTCACGACGAGGCCCTGCCCGTTTCTCGCGAAGCTACCGTGATAGCGCAACTCTCTGCTACAGTACTCTTGTAGAGTGCCAGAAGGGCCGCCGCGCCACGCCACCACCAGGGCCATGCGACCCACCCTACTATGTACAACACAGGCCCGGGCGTCAATGATGTGTGGACGAAGGCCCCTTCTCATTTCAACGGCAACTCCACCTCACATGATGGACGGGCTGCTCGCCTCAGCGCAGAAGAAAGGTTCGACCCACCTCACAGACGTTGGTTCATCTGCGCGAACATGTGTGTGCCCCGTCACCGCAGTTTGGGGCGAGTCACTCAAGGGTTGCAGTATGGTGACCTGCCCTGCCAACTGTGACGACGGCCCGAGCTCCATGAATGGGGGGCATGGACCCAAGCCGGGGGGGGGGGGCGAGTGAGTGAGCAGATCAAGGGCGGGGGAGAGCACATACCTAGGCAGTATGCTACGCCAGCTAGGTCTGCCTTTGTCTGCTCAACCTTGGCGGGATCCGGGTCGGCTTGACCTCTGAGGTGAGCAGAGGATCGCCGAGACGGGGGTGCTACCCATACTCAATGCCAAATGCCGGATGAAGCGAACCATAGCTGGGCTGGAGTATTCATCCTCCACTACGACACGAACCGCTCTGAGACCAGCAGGTGTGTGGGGGGGGGGGGGGAACTATGATGAAAGAAAGAAGTCGAAACTCGAAACATCTCACAAGCCGCCAAGCGTCGCCGTCCGGACCTGGCGGTAAGTAACAAGGTCGCATTAGGTAAACCCTCATGAAAGCAAGCATGATAGCGCCCTCACGAGGGGTTCGGCTGGCTGCTCAGCTGCTGCAGTGCCAAAAACCGTTGAGCGAACCCCCAAAGGGACCAGATGATTGATTGATGAGAGCGTCCGCCTGAAATCTGTGGTAGCGAAAATGGAGGCAGCACGTGGCGAGCGGTGAGCGATCGGGATAAGGGTGCAAACCCCGAGCTAGTTTGTACATAGTTGCCTAATCAGGCGGACAGTCTAGCTTCAGGCCCCACCTGGACACAGGGCAACCAAAGTCTGCTCCAAGGCCTCCTCTGGAGTCTGTAGATCTCGGTTCCCGCTCGCTTCCTCGCGGCTCCCTGAGGACAGGTTAACAGGCCCGGCCGGGCGGCCGGTTTGTGGAGCCATCGGGGATTTTTGTGCTCGTGGCAATCTCTGCCGAGATCTTGAATGCTTGTCAAGACCAGGACAGGAGCCATTGTTTCCTTGATCCCTAGCCGAATCTACGAGATCGACGTCGGCGATCGAGTGCCGTGAGCGAGGCTATCGCCGGCCAGGGGGGAAAACCGCAACGTGCCGCTGACGACACGGACGAAGAATTGCATGAAATACATACCTACTATGATATTATACAATCCTTTTATTAGATGGACGAGACCCAACAATAGCCGGGGAGGTGGCGAGTCGCCCTCTTGGGCCGAGGCAGCTCGTGTTCGTATTCCGAAACCCAGAACAATAGTTTCCCCAACACCCGAATGGCACGGCTATATAATCGGTTCAAGACATGTCTCTGGGCGGGCTGACGGGGAAGGGTTCCAGCTGCAGAATTATATCAATTACCTCAAGTTCCAAACATGGACAGAGCCGCATAAGCGCATAAGCGAAGCGTGCCGTGCCCTACAACCGCCCGCACATCATTTGGACGTTGACCGATCGCGTGCTGCTCCCCCGGCAAGCGCCCGCCAAGGTTTTCACAACCCCCCCCCCCGCCGCAAGCTCGCATCGTTTTTGGAAAGGTTCTTTGCGGGCCTGGCTGGCAGCCTTTCGTGCGGTAAGAAAATGATCCTTCGCTTCTACCCGGGGGAATGACGAACAGGATCTGCCCAAGGAGTTTGGTGTTCGTTTTTTCTAGAAGCCACACACACACACACACACACACACACACACCCGCGCGCTGCTAATTGCTTAAATTTCAACAGTGGCCATCTTTGGCGGCCCCCCAGATCTGCGACGTCTGCGGCTGCCACGCGCCTTGTTACCCAACCGTGTCTCCAAATCTGCGAGTCTCTGTGCGGAGCTCTTGGCCCTTGAGCGTTCGATCCTCGATGGGCTTGCAGCAGCGATCCGGGTCCGCCCGGATCGAAGCGCGCTGATGGGGCCCAGTAACATGTGGCGTCGGTAGGAGAAAAAGAGAAGTCACAAGATCTAGCCTCGAGGTAGGGGCCTAAGGAGGTATCTCCCGTGAAAGAATAACCTCTTCTGATGGAACGCCGGTCGGAACCATCACCCAGGTAACGCTCCAGTCAGCTCCTGCGTTTAAAAGCCCTTTTCAAAATATCTCCGTTCAGTTGGGTTCCGGGTTGGACGACACCTGCTCTGGGCGTCGTATCACTCGAGGCAAGATTGCCATATGAGCAAGACTTGCATGCTAATCGAGACCTGTGTGAGTAGGCCAATGAGGTCACGTGGACGGAAAGCCGCGACACTACGAGGCGAAAAGAAACGGCACGAAGTGCTCAGAGTGAAAGTTGAACGACCAGTCAACTACCCTACGGTCTACAAGCAAAAACTTTCTGAGTGGGTATTCCCATGCCTGATGTTAAGAAATGTCTCCGCGGCCGAGAAATAAGCCTCCGAAGATCGACACCCTGACACCGCTTGCACCTGTGATCGATGATCCACGTGCCATCGAGTCTAATAGCACACGCATGATGTTAAAAAGGAGAGATCACCCGGTCGTCGATATTTTCTAGCCGTCGAACAGCCCAGCGACTCCTGAGAGATCCGGAGATTTGCGTCCGTGTTCATGCTGTCCATTTGTCGGGGGAGCTGTCATGAACTCTTGCTGCATCTTGCTGCGCGTCGCGGCCTTCTTCCTGGCGCTCGCAAATTCAGAATCTTTCTGAACTTTGCCCATTTCCGCGATGCTCACACCCTTCAGATCCTTGAGCAGATCAAGAATGTGGGCGCGCTGTTGACGCTGGTTTGTCGAAGCGCGCGTGATATTAATGAGGCATGCATCAACATCCTCTTGGCCCATATTCGGCAGTGATGACAGGACCATACGGGGGGTCGGTGTCAGTTGGCCGTAATTCGCTATGATGGCAGCCAGGACGTTACCCAGCTCCCTCTGCAGGTCGACAAAATGGTGCTCGTGGAGAGACGAGATACAGGCCTCGAGGACGTCTTTGCATATGTACTCTTGTACAGCCTTCGACGTCTCTTCGGAGATCATGAAGTTGTCTAGTGGAGGTGCGTGTTTGGCCGGCTCAACGGGTGGCAGTCTCTGATTGTTCGCATCGAATCCGCGGAACTCGGGAATGATAGAGCGGAATACCTTGAGCACCACACCGCAGCATCTGCTGTCGTGCATGCGAATCGCATGTGTCATGAAGAGCAGGAGGGGCTCGATGACGGATGAGTTCATCAAGCAGAACTTGCGTAGAGAGGGATAGCGTGGCAGTACGTCCAGATCATCGCCCTTGACCGGTGCATCTGGGAAAGAGTCAGCCTTTCGATTCGAGGCGCCGGGGAGAACGTAACGTACCTGTCCGCTGAGGATCCAAGAAGTCGGCTAGCATGATGACAGCCGAGTAAGTCAACTGGCGTAAGACACTCTCAGCCTTCATTTCCTCCGTCAACTCGTCTGCAGCAGCTTGTCTTTCCTGGGCCAGATCCAGCTTGTCCCACTCCGACTTGATCTTGCCGTCCATCTGCTGGAAGCAAGCTTGCAATATCGGAGGCAAAAAATGATGACGAAGCTCAACAGGACAGACATCAACCAAGAGCCGGACCAGATTAAGCAAGGCAATGAGTTGATGTGACGATAGGTAGTGGCAGTCGGTGAACAAGGCGTTCGCGAGAGGATTCGGAAGGTCTGCCATTCCGTAAAATTGCTGCTCTAGACAGCTCATGCAGAAGATGATCGAGTAGCAGAATTCGCGGACGTATCGGATGGACCCGCGTATTGAGGACGCCAGGCCTTCCAGGGTGTTCTTCTTGTTGATGACCCTGGAGTAAAAGTCATCTTTGCTGCCTTCCGAGATTCCAGCCTGCCAAAAGCGATCCGTGAGCACTCGGCCAACGATAGACTCCATCTCGGAGGGAAGAAGCGACCAATTGCTCGGATTTGCGCAAGCATGCGCGTGACTAATTTCGTTGTTAGCAGGCGAGAACCCATTGCTCTAGAGTACGCACCAACTCACGCAAGGAACTTCAGCAGCTGAGGCAGGATGACTGGAAAACTATCCTGCCACAAAGCGCAAGATGCCTGGTACGCTGGGGTCGACTTCTCCAGTTTGTCCACGGAGTAATTCAGGAAAGTCTTAGTCGCCCGGAGTGGGAGAAGCTGTTGGACATCATTAGACACAGAACTCTTGAAAAGCATCCGATTTGGCACAAACCTGCTGTCGCTCTTCTAATTCGGCTTGCAAGGCAGAACCTTCAGCATCGAGCTCGACCGCGCCCCAATCGGCTATCTGGTGCACACCGCGATTGGCGAGGTATCTCTGAGCCTTGTCCAGACCGATCATCTCGCAGAAACCCTGGTAAGATCCCAGGGCACTCTCTAGATTCTGATCCCTCCACTGAGTCTTCACGGGTTCAACGAACATCTGGAGCCTCTGTATACGAAGGGCCTGGTCAATATTGGTGGCACGATGGATGATGATGAAAAGGAAGCTCTTGTAGTTGACCAATCGCCTCTCGTCTAGAGTGCCAGAGGCAGTCATCTCTTGGATCTTGTGGTCCAGCTGATCGTAGACAGCGAGGAGGTTATCGGGCATCTTGAAGGCCAGGCGTTGCAGCTCATTGATGCTCTCTGCCTGCAAATCCTTGATTGCTTCGTTGAACAGTTTGTGTTCAGGCTGGGCTGCTGGCCAGGTCATCAAGATGTGCTCAAGGACCTTGAGCATGAAACCGTTGTTCTTCTTCAAGGCGGTAGTCGAAAAAGCGACCAGCAGCTGCAAGACGCGTTTCCGAATCAGCGGGTCGTCAAACTTCATCTCGATGAGACGGTTGCACCAGGCCTCGAGATGCTCCTCTAATTGTGCCCGCTGAGCATCAATCTGCTCTTGGCTTACGCCCTTGAGTGGTCTTGACCTCACGTAACCCTTGAGCGCGGACTCGATGACAGTGAACTGAGCGTCCACTCGTAGGTATGGCATCGAGTTCTTGACGTACCCTGCCGGGTTGAATGGTGATTGTCCGTCGTAGAGGTGTCGAAGCACACTCTCTGTCTGTCCGAGAATGTAATCAATGGCATCGGATAGGGTCAGTTCTACAATACTCTCTATGACCTGAGAGCTGTAACGCCTGTAGTTGCCCAAAAAGGCATGTCGCTCTGGAATTGTGTCCGTATCTTCCATGAGCAGCATGAGTGTGGGGTCTTGGGTGTCTTCCGGCAAGTTTTCATATCGGACCAGTCTGGAACTGCAGACTTCCAAAAGGGAGGCCACCAGCGGAGATTTCGCTATCGACGGTCCCAACGCACGGTTGTTGAGGAGCCGAGTCCAAGTGACGAGGACTGGGATGGAGACAACTAGGCTCTGGCTTTGAACAACCTCGATGAGGAATTGGAAGAAGGGCTGGATATCAGCTTCGGGAGGGAGCATGAGGAATTTGCGATCCAGGTAGTTGCCCAGATGAGACATAGTCTGTGACAGTCAGTATCTGATGCTATGCTCCAAGCAGACATGTCCTTACCTCTGAAAATTTCTTTGCGAAGAGATACTTGTCATCGTCGATGTCGTCGGCGTCCACCTTCGACCAGGTAAATAGTTGGGAGAAACGGTCCACGCATGACTTGTCGTACATGGGCGCCACGAGAGCCAGAAATTGCTCGTCGCCAAAGCCGCTGCGAGAGTAAAGAGCATGTAGAGCCTCAAGCGAAGCCTGCAGCGATTGATCAGCACAACGTCGTTCCGCAGGCGGCGTAGGTCATACCTTTTGAACGGCCATGTGAGGTGCCACAAGGCCCTCGTAAATGTATCTAACGGTACTGGTCTGTATGACTGCCTTTGGAAACGCCCAAGGCAAGACCACAGCGAGCACTGACAGAGCCCTGACGGCGCACGACTGCACGTCCTCATTCTGTACGTCTGATCCGAGGCACTCGCCCAAGAGCACGATGGCACGTTGAAGCCAGCCTTCCGAACCGTAACGTACGGGCGCGCCTGGTTCGCGGTTAGGGAAGTCCTCAGTTATGACGGATGCGGGCATGAAGATGTCGACGACTGCCTTGTCCAAGATGCTCTCGCGCATTGCGACGATCGGGTCATCTCCGCCGATGACCTCCTCGGACAAGGAGCCGAGGACAGTCAGAACAAGCTCCTTGTGGACGGTGAAGCCGGGCAGCTGCCAAAGTTCCACAAGCATAGCATCCATGTCCATCCACTCGGCACCCCAACATCTTTTGGCAACCTCGACCCATAGCTGCGCGATCTTGTTCCTGATATAGAGCAGGTCTTCGGGGCCCTTGGACACGCGCTTGGCCAGCTCGAGAACCCAGTCCCTCAAGCAAGCAGCTTCCTCATCTCCATATTCAGACCACTTGTGTGTTATGGCGTACTCGAGGAGGGAGAGACCATAGTATCGTGCGAAGGGGGACTGCGCTTTGTTGGAGGCGAGAGTGAAGCCGTAGGACGGGCCTTCCTTGAGAGGCTTGACGCTTTCGAGGAATTGTTGAGCTTCCAGACGAGCCTGGTTGGTCGACTTGCCGTAGACGATCTCGAGGGCACCGAGGATTCGAGGGAGAATGTCGTCGTTGGTAAGGTTGCCAGCCCCGTTTGTTCCACCAAAGGCGAAGCCGCCGTTTGCAGGCAGAGTCGCCATGTCGATCTGCTTGAGCGCGCAAATCCGAGGAGGATGATGGCCTCTTGAAATTGCGCAAATACTTGGACAGGGTGTGAAGAAGCTAGGCCATAGCAGAAGGAAGGGTGAGAAGAGTGTGAGAGTGCCGATGAGGCGAGGCGAGGCGAGGTGATGTCAAAGGCTCTTTTTTTATTGCAACAACGAACAAAAGAGAGACAGGGAGGCTGTTTGGGAATGCTGTATCTTGGGTGATGCCTCGGGGGGAAATTGAAGAATGCAAGGTAAACGTGACGAGAGAAAGCGCCTCAATCTGGCAGGTAAGAGTGGTGGCGATATATGTCTGGTCGTTTGTGGCGGAGGGAAAGGAAGGTATCGTGATATGGTCACTTCAGGCTGCAGGTCGCAAGTTCAGGTCCGGATCCAAGTCGTGGGTTGGTGATGCTTGGGGTGCAAGTCCGTTGTTGGTTCAGCTACCACGCAGTAAATTTTGGGCGCGCGCCGAAAGCGTGTCTTACCTGGGTACATCCGTACAGCAACCCCCAGGCACCCAGGGCACTACTTGACGTGAGCTCTTTGCAGGGGTGCAGGGATCAGGGGTAGGCCTGCCGCCAACCCCACCATGGTTGGCTCACTGAACTGAGACCTGCCTTTGCCTGTCAGGCCCTGTCAACTTTCGACGTCAGTCTTTATTGTGGCTCAACAAAGGAAGTGCTCAGAATCCCCGAGGCATCATGTTGGAATTTTCACACTCGCTGCTGGATGCGAGTCATCCCAGACAGAAACTAGAGATATGATAGATCCACTCTCTGTCTTTTGCTTTATGTCAGTTGTTCGTTGTCTTCTTTGGGGAAGTGCGTTGCCAATGTCAGCCTCATCAAATGCACTCTTCAAAATTCTCGTGCTGTCATGCATAGATAATCTGCTTCTTGGGCTTGTTTTATAAACAGATCACAGTTCTCTTCTCAGTTTCTGGGAGTACAAATTGTCCGCCTACTTGTCAAGTTCCAGCGGGCTCTTGGGAACACCCTTGTTGCCCTGAAGGCCACGGGCAGTTCTGCTGTTGCAAAACATAATCTTTAACCACAAGCTCATTACTAACAATCAGCAGGTTGCCATGAATTTTGATATACTCAAAACTATTCCAATGCAGGATGTAAGTGAGCTGATACCCATAAAGAGATGTGCTCGCTGATGTGCCACGAGGATTGACATGCTAAAACGTTCCTCATCTCGTCTAATCACTGAAAGAGACAACTCATGATTTGACGGGTCACCTCTCACCTCCAATGTGTAAGGCACATAGTCTCAAGGTAGACTCTTTCTTCAAGGGACGTCAGTACATTCGCAAGGCTCTCCGAACCAAAACTTCTGAAGGTATTGGAAGGGGATGAGACCAATGCCTGTTCCAACGAGATAGGACAAGTGATTGTTGACCCTTTACTTCTTGACACAAAGTTTCCTTTCTCTTATTAGCACCTTTTGCAAATGTAGGGAGTTGCTAGTGAAGCCGATACAGATGTTTCACCGTTTCTCCCGGAATCAACAAGAATGTCAATGCATCAGTCCATTCCAAAGTTGCTGATGCGGATGTTCTGAACACAGATGTTTCAGGAACACTGCCTCTTGTGATGCATTGTCCTAATACAGACGTATAAGATGTTATCATATGTTGCAGTATGGCCAACATTGAAGCTCTGGGAGGGTGGAAGCAAATCGGACCAATTTGTACCTACCTAGGTATGCCATGCAATTTAATGGGGACGCGGGGGCTGTGGTCAAGGTCTTCATATAATTTCAGAGCTTCTTTGCATTCCTCGCGGAACAGTGGCAAGGGGTACAGATGTCATTCGGCTTCCAAGGTTGCTTCAAGCCCTGGACACCCCGTACCGCACATATGACGGCAGACATGCACAAATCGTGCTTGATACCTGCCCTTACCTTCGTGTAGGCTCTTTCTGGAACGTCGCTTCGGATATGCATTTTCCTATGACTTGCTCAGCAACTTGCTCAGCAACCCTTACGATCAGAAATATAATCATGTCCCATGGCTGGTCCACTGCAACAACCGGACGCCACCGAGCGATATATAGGAAGTTGAACGAGCAGGTAGCCTTGGCAGAAGGATGGAGACACATTCGAAGATCTCAAGAAAATGGGTTCCGCAGATATTTGACAGGTCGGTATTCAATTGAGCCGCAAAAAAAATCAGAAGTGTTGTGCATGTGATGAATGGGCACCAGATTGCTTGAGCGGGTTGAGCCTCACTGGACTATCTTGCCCGTGCTGTTGCTTTAGACGCTGGAAAGCAGCGCCTGCGGCCCAGGTGCAGCAGCTTGACTCTCTGCCGGCCCGCCTAAAAATTTCTAGCCCGGGCGCCACGAAAACTGGACAACAACCTCTAGGAGCAGTGCCATTCACCGCAGACGCCTTCGCCTCAAGACAGACGTCGAATCATTCGAGCAAAAACAAGAACAATTGTGCCAGATCTCAGCTACCGACTGTTGAAAAATGAGCGACAAGCAAGAAAAGGGGCAGATGAGCGACGCAGAGGTCTCCGCGGCCTTCACCTCGTACTACCTCCAGCGCGCCACCAAGGAATTTGCCGAAGACCTCGACAAGGTCCGCAACGCAGACGACTTCAGAAACGATGCGATCCCCATTCTCATCAACGCCCTGTCTCAGGGCACGTCGATGTTCTCGCCAGCAGACCAGCGCAGAATCGTCGCGGCCGAGGGATCGGTAAAGAAGTCAGATTGAGGCATCACGGGACACCCGGGTCGCCTACTGTGAGAAGGCGCGTTGGAGGGATCACGCTGCCCGGGTGGGGCTTGGTATATGGAGAGCAAATGATGCGATCGAAACAAACATTCGATCATCTGGAACCAAACGACGCGTACTTGACTCCTGTGCTGTAGTTGGGTCACGCCTCTTGTCTGCAAAGGGGGCCAGCATCGCAGCCGGCGGGGTGCAACCCACACGGGCATCAGGAGAAGACACCACGGGCGAGTTCCTCATTCCATTCACCCCATTGCGCTACGTTGTCGGGGTTGTTTTAAGGAGTCAAGACTTCAGAGAACAGTGTGGTGAACACAGCCAATGCGAAATGAAAAAAAACTCAGACGAGCAGACAACCCCCCCAAGGACAGATAGGAGGCCGGCAGTGTTGCGACGGCGCTTAACGCCAGACTTAGTCAACATGATTTCACCGATTTCCATGTCAAACCGGCACTATGGCAGAGCGGTCTAATGCGTCAGACTTGAAAACCCAATTCAAATCTTTCGAGCTATCTGATCTCTTCGGAGGCCCAGGTTCGAACCCTGGTGGTGTCGTTTTTGTTTTTGTTTTTGTCTGCCATACTCGTGCGACAACGGCGACTCAATACACATCGGTATCCCATTTCTTTGAGAGAAGCACTTGGCAGCTTGAATCGCTCCTCGTTGCGCCGATGAGGCCAAATCGCTCCGGTATGTGGCGCCTTCGGAGGGTGTGGAGGTTGATTCAGTTTCGGGTTTGGTGCGGTACCTGCGTGGGGGCAAATGCACAACCTTGAATGCTCTGTAAGGTGAGTCTGGGCCCTACACACAGAACTATGATAATAAATCTCGACAAACAGGTATGTACCTAGATAGGTATATGTTTCTCTCACGCCGCAACCTCAGCACCTTGGCCGGTTCCATCGATTTGGCCTTGTTCTCAAGCGAATCCTTCACAGCACTAGGGATGACCACAGTACAAATACACGTACTGTATTTACTGTATTTGAAATAACGAATACGTATACTCATTTGACCCCGTACAGTACGGCTTTTTAGCCCCTGCAATTTGATTGCCCGATTAGGCCAAAAGTAAGGCTATCACCAAGCCCATCAGCCCTCTAATCTCAACATATTTAATACAAAACCTAACCCTAACCCTAACCCTCAATCTTTCAGTCGCAGTAGGCTAAGCCTAAAACAAAAGATAGCATAGCACGCGGGGCTTATTTCAGTACAGTTTATATTTGTACTATATTAATTAAAAGTACAAAATACAGTATTTATAGGCCCCGTACAGTATTTTGGTCATCCCTACACAGCACCACCTGGTGTTGGGTGTCTGGGTGCCCCAATTCTTTGGGCCGGGACGCGGCTATGGTAAGCGGCCCGCCCCCACTAGCGCTGTAGCAGTTCGGGACGCGGCTATGGTAAGCGGCCCGCCCCCACTAGCGCTGTAGCAGTTCTGGCCAACCGCACAACACCGTCCGGGCAGGGGTCTCGGAGAGCCTCGTGGCTCAGAGGACTACTAGGTAAGTACTTACGTAGTGGGAACGTCACAGCAAGTCATACGAAAAGCATCGGGAGCGCTGTTGTTTTTCTCCTTCAAAGATTTCATGATGCAAATCTTTGATGACGATTGGGACTGACTAGGGTATGGTCGATGAGGCATTCTATCGAGTGGAGGCCTAGAGAAGATGGCCTCGGGGCGAGTCCTTCCCAAGCTTATCAGACTGTCCGACACGATATTGAACATCCGGGACACTTCTCAGAGTCTGTGGTATGGATTTCGCGTTCGAAGAAGCCAAATTGTGACGCATTCGACCTTTGTCTGGCTTGAGCGAAGGCCTCGAGGCCATAGAGGAAGGGCTCATGAGCAGCGACATAAAACGTGCCCTGGAAAGCCCAGAGACTTCTTTGTAAGTCTACCGTCAAGGAAGTCCAAAAGGCCTCGCTCAAAAATACCGTATGTCCTGTTGTCAGCCTCTGAGAATGTATGGCTGTTCGGCCTCCACATCATCTCCAGGGCTATTAGCATCTTGCTAAGTTCATGTTCGAAACGGATCCTTGTTCATTTCAAATCTTGGCCCCTTGATATGGCAACCCAGATGATTGATCAATTGTAGATTTGCACCCATTTTTGAGATCTATCATACTTTCGTATTCTTTAATTGTCGAGATGTTCCAAGATTTACGGCTATGTTAAAACAAAGTCCCGATCATTTTACCTCTGTTGCGAGCAGGGGTCTCTATAGGCCCCACTATTCTAAAGCTCCCTACTATTTAAGAGCTCGTTTTTCCTTTGTCTTTTTTATACAATAAACTTACACAATATACCGTTTTATATAGCCAACGCCTCGCCCTGCTCGCTATAATTATAAGCCTTTTTTACCCCTCTTTGTAATAAAGCAGGTGTGTTTTTCCCTAGTTATTTTCTATTTATTTTCCAGCTTTTGCAATGGCCTTTAACCTTTCTAATAGCATCCTAAGGGGCCCAGCCCTGCTTATTAAAAGAAATACTTATCTTAGGTAGTTTTTGCAACTTTATTTTTACTATAAAAACTATAGCATTTAGCACTAAGTTAATCTTAACCTTTTAGATAATATAATTAGCTTTGCTTTTAAGCTTTTTATAATAAATAAATACTTTAACTAGCATAATATAATGCTTAAAGCTAAGTATTAAAACGTTTTTATAGCCTATAAAAAGCTTTTAAAAAATAAGCGTAGAGTGTTATTAAGAGCTTTTATACTACTTAATCTTAGTAAGGTTTATAATAACTATAAAAAAAAGCTTAAGAATATAATTATTGCTATTATGTAAGTAAAAGTATAAAATGCTAAATATATAATTGTTTTAAACTAGGTTATAGCTATAATTAACTTTTAACTGCTTAAAGCTATATAGATTTAGCTTGTTTTTATAAATAAGAAAGCGGGACTCTAAAGCTTTTTTAAAGCTTTAAAGTTTTATTTAGCATTTGTAAAAGGGGTAATAATATTATATATAGCTAAAAACTATTGTTAATTGTTTATGTTAGCATAATTAAAGCAGTAAAATCTTATTTAATAATATTATAATTAATAATAAGCTTATCTTTAAGCTTAGAAATATAGTATAGCAAACGTTATTAGCCCTTTAGCAGTTAAAGACTTTTTTAAAGCGGTTAATATATATATAGCCTTTAATTATGCTTTTAAAGCTTTAAGCGAGTTTATATAAGATTAAAAGCTAAAAAGGCTTATTTTTACGCTAGATTAGCTTAGCACTTAGTTTACTGCTTTTACTATAAAGCTTAACAATTTTTAAAAAAAAGCTAGCAATCTTTTTTATGCTTAACCCTTAGTAATACTTAGCTTTATAAGCAACTTTTAATGTTTAATATAATTGCTTTTATAATAGGTTTTATAAATAGCTAGCTTAATATTATATAAAGCTTAAATATACTGTAATTAAAGCATTAAAAGATAATAAAAAAGCAGGGATATATTTTACTTTTTTAAACTTTGCTTAGTATAAAGCTATTTACAAAAGACTAAAAGATAAAGAGTTTTTAAAGCTTTAAAAGAAATTGCTTAAATGCAGTTAATATAATAGAGTATTAGTAAAAAAGGCTTAGTCTTTTAAACTTATTAAAACCCTAGCTTTTTTAAGCTTGCTTAATAGTTTTTTTAGGGTAATTAAGCCTTTTAAAGCTTTTGAAATTTATATAGTTACCTAAGCTATTTTTTACCAACTTTTAGCAAATACTTTAGTTAATAATTATAAAGCCTTTTACTTAGTTAATAGCATAGATTTGCTTAATCTTAAAAGCTATTAAAAGTTAAAGTAGCTAAAATAGATAAAAGCTAAAATAACTTTATTTTTAATGCTAGAAAAAAAGACTTAAAAGCTTTAAAATATATTAAATAAAGCTGGAAGATTAAAGATAAAATATTTTATGCTTAACTATAAGTATTAGAGTAATTAAAAATTTTTATATTAATATTGTTTTTAAAGCTTGCTTGCGAGAATTTAAAGTTTAAGTACTGGGTTTAAACTATATGCTATATTATAGAATATTTAAAAGTAATATTATGCTAGCGTAATTTAAGCAGTATTATAATCTA